>JANVCC010000074.1:10815268-11007043 GCA_025345505.1 Todiramphus chloris collaris
AACCATCCCACTGACCCCATCCCTGGGGATGCAGTTGTGGGGAGGGGCTTGAAACCATCCCACTGACCCATCTGCAAAATGTTTGTAAACCAAAAACGTCGGCGCCAGCCCTGTGCCGAGGGGAACCCAACCTGTGCCCCCCATCCCCGGCGGCCTCCCAGTCCCTGTTGTCAGGGGTAACCCTATACCACCCGCGTGGCCCCTAATGCAGGATGTATAGATCTGTTGGGGCTGGGCACCTCCTGCCCCCGACTGATGCAGCTGATGAGACTTCATTATGGGGGTGTCCCCTGAGATGTGCCCTTCGCCCTGCCCTCCTGGCTCTACAGTTGGGGGACCCTCTTGGTGGTGGGGCAGAGAGGGGGGTGCTGGGGCGGACCCCTGCCAACCCCCTGGGGCATTTCACCCCAGCATCCCTGTGCATCTGTCCCTGCACCCGCAGAGGATTGGGGGTCCCTTCTGGGCCATTATCCACACCCAGGGGCTGGGGCATATGTGCCTGGGGAGGGGGGGGTGTCTTCTCTGCTGCCTCTCGCCTGCAAAGGGAAACACAGAAAGGCAGAAAGCGCCCGAGAAGATTTATACTCGTTTAATTAATGTCAAATGTAGTTTACAAACGGGAGTGACAAGTACCTCTTTGTATAATATACACCGACACACAATCATCGACACACCGGAATAGCGCTTTGTGCAACTGGGATTCTTTGGGCAAAGATAGGTAACTCAGATAGTTGTCCTTTTTTTTTTTTTCTTTTTTCCTTTTTTTTTTTTTCCTTTTTTTTTCTTTAAATCATTTAAACTCATTACAGACGAGGGGAAGCGGCGGATACCTGTTACAAACTGGGATGCCTCTCTCCCCAGCCTTCCCCCTGCAGCCTCCCCCTTGAAAACAGGGGATGGCTTTACAGATAAAACAAAACAAAACAAAAAAAACCCCAAAAAAACCCCAAAAAAACCACCCTCAAAAAATAACCCCCAAAACAAAGAACCAATGACTAGTTACATACGGGTTTACACATACGTACATAGAGCACATGGCTGGTCCACAACACCCACCAGAAACCAGAGCTCCCTCCCGGAACCTGTTCGTAAGGAAGGGCTGGGGTGGGGTGTCCTGCCCTCTCCCCCTTCCTGCTGCCTCCCAAACCCACCCCCTGCACCCTCTCCAAATCCATCTCAGACCTCAGCACCAGTGCTCGGGCACCACGGCCCTGGCTGGGTGGCACTTGCAGCCCCCTAACTTTTCTCCCCTGTACAAACTCAGAGTCAAGCCGTGTGCCTGTGCTTCCCGTGCCCGAGTGCTGCTGGCCAGAGGGTTACCCAGGCCCCTTCCCCGGCCCACAGCCTCCCCAGGGAGGCAGGACCCTCCCGGGCTGCCTGGGCTCCCTCTGGGCCCCAGGAGCTCTGCAGAGATGCTCCCCTGAGCAGGGGAGGCTGCAGCTCTCTGGTCTCAGAGGCCACCGTGCTGCTACAAGTTTGGAGACCTGGGACGCTCTCAGAAGGGTCCTTTGCCGAGGTGCTTACAAAAGATAGCTCCTTCAGTTTGGTTTGGGTTTTGTTTTTGGGTGCAGTGGCATCCTTCTGAAATCACGCCGGAGAGGCCAAGGACAGCAGCTGCTTCCTGCAAAACAGCATCAAGCTCCGGGCACAGAAGATGGGACCGTTGTCCCCAAGGCATCCTGCCTCCCCAGCCCTTCCCTCCTCAGAAACATCCCAGCAGCCCAGCGGTGCTGGGCGCCCAGCTCCAAACTCCTTGTCCACTGCTGTTTCCAGACTGTCTTAAAATGCCTCAGCCACGTCGTGCTGCCAGGTGGGGTCTGCTTGGAAAGACCCCGCAGGAGCTGGGGAGATGAGCTTCCCCATCTCCCCGTCTTCTGGCTTCGAGGAGCTGGCACCCCATGGCTGCCTGGGGCAGGGCTGGGAGAAGACAGCACATGAGTTACGTGTTCACCTTGGGAAATGGATCAGTATCTGTTCCTTGGGTCCTGAAAATAAAAGAAAAACCAACAAAAGACCAGGCCAGATGGCAGCTTTGGTTAAGGCTGAGGATACAGGAGACAGGGACGAGCAGGAGGTACTGGCATGGAAGAAGCTGGGGCTGTGGGGAACCTCTGGCTCCAGCTGGAAGCATCTCTGCTTGCCGCAGCCCGCAGCTGAGCCCTGGGGCTGGCTCTGGGGACAAGACAGGGCTGGCTCTGCTCCCTGGCCAGGACAGAAACCTCGTCTGCAAAAGGCGGGCTCCAGGAGACAGGGGCTGGGGGAGGCTGGTGCGGGGCAGGGCTGGCAGCACTGGGGCTGCAGCAGGGAACCAGCTGCAGCCTCTCCAGGCAAAGCCACCAGCACGGCTGCCCCGTCCCGTCCTGTCCCATCCCGTTGCTCGCCCGCATCCTGCCCTGGCAGCGGGCACTGGGAGCAGCTCGGGCACCCTCGGCCAGCAAACACTGCCCGTCGGGGAGGACAGCAAAGCCAGGCAGGGGCTGGGGCAGGGGCAGCAGCCCGGGAGGAGGCACAGGGAGGGTCAGCCGGAGCTGGAAGAGGCAGCACTGGACGGGGCCGAGGGCAGCCGGCTGCCTCCCGCCAGCTCCGCTCCCTTTGCCCCTTCCCTGGCTGGGAAAGGCAGAGGGGACTGAGCCAGATCCCCCCACCCTGCCCGGTCCCTGGGCGAGGAGTTAAAAGCCGTGTCTTTCCGGGGATAATGATTCCATTATAAATAGCCCCATTAGCTACAACTAATGACAAAAATCCACCTCCTCTACTCCCCATAAGTTCTGTAAGTTATGGGCAATGCTACAGCCATTACTAAGAGCTGTTAACTTCATATCTGAATGAGGAAATATACACCACAGAACATTAAACCATTTATATTATATATATGTATATATATACTTTTTTTAAACTAATGACTTTAATGCCAAAACTTTGCTGAACCAAGAAAAATATGGGTTTAATGTTCTCTGCTCATTTTTTTTTTTTTTTCTTCTTTAAAAAAAATACAACCCAAAAAAAAGGAAGGGAAACTTATTAGTATGTAATGTTTGAGTCTATCCCATTTATACACAACATTGTAAACATATATAATCTATATTACATGTGCTTCATTTCTGCCTGGCTGTGTTTTTTTGTTTTTGTTTTTTTTTTGTGTTTTTTTGTTTTTTTCCTCTCTTTAAACCTTTTTTTTATCACTAGAACACCACAAAAAACCAAAACAGAACCAAACCAAAAACCAAACCAAATAAAACAAAACAAACCAAACTGAACAAAGAACACAAGTTACAGGTTATTTAACATCTTTCTGTCAAGGGTCCCTTCCCCAGGTTCCTGGGGGCAGAGTGGTCAACAGCACAGTCCAAAGGAGGGCTCACGAGCCGTCCACGATGCAAAGCCAGCTCCAGGGAACGGGTGGATGGGGAATACTGGTTTTAAAAAAGGGGGCTTCACAACAAAGGGTTTGGTTTTGCCCGCTGCAGATGCTGAAGGAGATCTCAACACGCGGGACCCGGGAGCCAAGGCTCCCCACTGCTCCTCTATCCTCAAGTCCATGTTGGGAGTCTCTGGTTTGTTTTTTTTTTTTCCCTTGAAATTTTAAAACGTCTTTTCTTTGTTTTGTTGTTGTTGCCATCGTTCTTCTCCCCCTTGGTGTGCTGAGCTGAGCCGAGCTGAGCCGAGTAGCTGGGTCCCGCCCTCCTGCCGGGTCCTTCATAAGTAGATGCGCCGAAGGTCTCCGGGAGACGTGATGGTGTTACACTGGGGACAGAGCTTCTTGGCACCCTGCAAGCAGCAGATGAGATGAACAGCATGAGAGAGCGAAGGAGGACAACCCGCGTGACCCTGCCCTTGGCCTGGGATCTCAGGGGGAGCAGCAGAGAGCAGGGGCAGCAGGGCCACCTCCCTTCCCCTCCCGGCAGGGCCGTGGCCCCCCCACCTCTGCAGGCACAAGCTGTGAGAAGGGGGAGCTGCAGCACCTTCCCTGCCTGCCCCTCGTCCCACTGCAGTCCCTGGCACAGGGCAGCTGGGCTTGCAGGAGCTCTGGGGAGAGCAGTCTCTGCAGAAGGGTCAGCCCCAGCCCCCTGTCCCTCTGCACTGTCCCCGCTGGCTGCCAGGCAGATTCTGTTCCTTCCTCCTTCCCTTGCTCACCCGCAGCCCTGCATCAGCCAGCTCAGGTCACCGGGCAGACAGGCAACCAACCCACCCAGCTAGAACAAGTGCAGCTTTCAGCTGGGATGTGGGAACTGGTTCATGGTGGGGTTGGACCACCCTTTTCAGGGAAGCACACCAGGGGACAGCCTTGGCCATCCCCCAAAAGCCCCAAAGCTGCTGGCATGGAGGAAACCCCCATCCTGCCCCCAGCCCAGGTCACAGAGATGCCGCAGAGCTGAGTCTGTTCTGCCAAGGTGAGTTGAAACCAGCAAAACGTGCTGTGAGCTGGGGCGAGGTAACGGGCGGCCAACATGAACACTACACGAACTATAACAAGGGCTGGTGTGCCATCTGTCACCGAGCCTGACAGCGAGGGGGTGGTAATAAGCCTCAGAATCGGGGTCAACCTAAGCTGGTCATCATTAGGCTGGCAGACGTGACAGGCAGTTGATGGGAAAAATGACAGAAAGATGGCTCTGCCACGAGGCGCTCTCCCGCCTACAGCACCAGCAGCGCAGGAAAGGGGGATGCCCTGGCTGTCAGCACCGGCCGCGGCCCCTTGATGCGCAGCACCGAGCACCCCGAGTTCTGCTCGCTGTTGTGAGACAGGCCCTTCCAGCAGCTCGTGCCCAGCGCTCGGCACAAGCGAGCCGCCCGGCTTGCACGGGGCTCGCCGGCAGAACCCAGGCCGTTTGGCTCGGCGATGCTGCTGCTCTCTCTCAGCAGGGCTGGGTGCAGCGGCGGCAGCAGCGAGGGTGGCAGCCGGCGGGACGTGAGCCGAGCAGCAGGGCAGGACCGTGGCCGGGTGCGCCGCTTTGGTACCGCCACCTGCATCTGGGTACGGCTGCAGCAGAGGAGCTGACCCTGCTGCTTACAGAAGGCAAGCGTCCTTAGAAACTCCCATCTGCTCTCTGACACCTGCAGAGATAGGACAGGGCGGGAAGCTTCCCTGGGAGCTCCCTGGAGTAAGGCCAACTGTAAGGAGAGTAGTCCCAGGTACAGAGAATCGACGCGAGCACAAGTAATTCACAAGGGTGCAGCTCCAAAGTGCAAGCCACATTTGCTCTGCAGTCGGGAGTACTATGGAACCCCCCCTGCAGACCAGCCTCAAACCAGTCCCCTCCTGCTCCCAGTGCACACCATTCCTGGCAGACATGGGTTCCGCAAGCTTGCGGTGCCCTGAGCTGTGAGCCATCAGCTGGTACCCCGTGCTGCCGGCGGCCGAGCCACTGCCCCGACACGCGTGGAACCACGGGCACTCGCATCTGAGACCTCAACCAGCCCCACACAAAGTCCCGTTGAACTGGGGATGAAGAAAACACATAATGGACACCCAAGACACCTTGGACACCAACTCGCAGGGTGAGTGCCAGGCTGGCTGTGGGACAGCCCACTGGTGGGTGGGATGGGTGTCACAGTTTACCCACCAGACCTGTAACAGCTGCTCTCTGTCAACCCCCTTCCCTCCCCAGAGGGTAAAAGAAAGGGAATGAGAGAGAGAGACTCAGCAAACTTAGGGAACTAGAACTTAGTGAACTTAGAGACTTAGGGAACTAGAACAGCTTTAATGGAAATGAAAATAATAAAAATGGAATATATGCAAAACCAGTGCTGAACCCAACCCCCTCAATGGCAATTACACCACCCTCACCACTGGTGCTGTGCAGCAGGCACTGGGAGAGTCCCAGCCTGGGCCCAGCAGCAGATGGGAGCTGTGTGCAGGAGCTGGACCCTGGTACTGGATTTGGGAACAGACAGATCAGGGTCAAAGGCAGAATGGACAGAGTGCCCCTCTGGCAGAGGAAGAAGAAACAAGGAAGAAACTGGAAAAAGACCCGAGCCAAGCGGGGTGAGCCCCTCCTGCCCCCTCAGCTTTATACCCAACCTGCCCTCCATGGGCTGGGACCCCTCGGGCTGCACCCCTGGGTGCTGCCTGTGCCCATGGGGGGTTGTCCCTGCTGGGAGCAGCCCCTGCCTGTGCCCCGAGCTGCTGCCTGCAGCCAGTGCAGGGACTGGGCACAGCTCTGACCAGAGCCAGCTCTGTCCCACACAAACCAGGACAAGGTGCATTCAGCCCCAGTGCGATGCTGTGGGCACGTGCTTCCAGCTGTCTGGGATCTCTCTCATCTCCTCTCTAACTGCTATGGCTGTTTAGATTTTCGGCATTCTGGGGCAGGACCCATCTCACTGTGCCTGTGCAATGCATCGGGCAGCCCCGTGCACCAGTCCCCACACAGTGGACTCGTCGTGCTGGATTCTGGGAAGAGCAAGCACAAACCACACCTGGAAGGAAAGTCTTAAAACCCTGATGAAATCGAAGACTGACTGCACTGGACTTTAGCAGAGCCTGCTTAAATACCATGCCCCTTCACTTGTGCTCAAGACCAGAGTTTTGGATCTCCAGCATCAGAAAAAGACAAGCTCTAGACCAGCACGTCCCAGTAAGAACTTCCTGCAACAGCCACAAACAGGTCAGAGAGAAAAACCAAAACATCTGACCCTTCTGCCACCTTTAAAGCCATCGTGGGCCAGGCAACATAGCAGCAGTGCCAGGGAGGAGAGGCAAATGCCACAGACCAGCCTGTTTCAGGCAGCCCTGCTCAGGTCTGCATCGCCCTGCTCCTCAGAGGCGCCGGCTGCATCTGGTTGGCCTTTTGGCATCGTCTTCGTTGCTGGAGGGTCTCGTGGGAAGTGGCATGGAAGTGCTGAGGAATTAATTCACAGCATGTTGTCAAAGAGGCAGCAGTTGGCAGCTGCCTGTTCGAGCTTTCCTGTGTGCCCTGACAAGCAGAAGGAAGCATGCGTGGGGACTTTAAGGCGTTCCAGATGTGACTACTGCACACATCTGTGTCCACGCTCTCCTTCCCAGGATGGGCACAGCTCATGGGCAAGGGGCAAAAAAGCATCTGAGTACTTGGAGTTCTGACTCTCTGGATGCTCTGGGAGGGAGAGGTGCCTTCTGCAAAACCAGTCCCCAGACCCAGCAAATCCCTGAGCCCAGGGCAGGGAGGGAGGGAAGTGCTTGCTGCCACCTCACCCAGCTCCCTGCTGCTCAGCGCTCCCATCAGTGCTGAGCACTGCAGAGCAGTCATGGTCCCTCAGCTCTGCTGAGGCAGATGTTGAGCTGTAGGTGGGTGGGGACAGCACTCAACCCTCCTGAGTTCATTTCTGCTATAAGCGAAGCTCAGCTGCTGCCATCCACTGCCTTGCATCTCGTGCTCCATTCTGGGGTTTGGAGACGGACCGAGACGCGTGTCGCCCTTAGCCAGGCCAACGTTACCAACACAGTCCAGGCAGCTCAGCGTGGATGTTTCAGGACAGGCTCCCTGGAAAGCCACCCTGCCCAGGTCTCTCCCAAGGCTCCAGGGACGCTCGCTGTGAGCACAACTCCTCGGTGCTCAGCACAGAGGATGGCAGAACAAATCTGACTAAAGCTTTGGGCCTCCCTCACATGGCAAAGCCAGGTCAGGTGTCCCATTCCTTTACACCACAGGGAAAGGGAAGGTGGGTGGATTTATCCTGCCAGTGCCCAGGATCTCTGTCCCAGAGATCAGCTTTCAGCACCACATGCTTTAGGAGGATCCACTCTCCCCACCTAGGGCCGAGAGCTTCACATGGGCATCCCAGGCCAAGTTTTTGACAATGCCAGAAGGCAGAATTCAACCACGTGTCGCTTGACCCATTTTCTGCAAAAGCTCCACGATCGCGGACTGATTCTGGGCAGTGGTGGATGTTGCTTCACCTGCACGTGGGAAGGGCAGCTCATCCCGAGCTCTGCAGCCCGGGTGCACTGGGGGCAACAATGGCATCAGAGAGACCTCCAGCAGCCTGGCCTGACTGCTGTGTGGGCTGACTGCACGTGGCACGCCGGGCCCAGGTCTCTGGGTCTCCATAGTACTTATGCTTGGTATTACTTCAAGCAAAAATAATGACTTTGGATCCTTGGGGAAGCCTTTTTCTTTCTTTCTGTCTTTTTTTTTTTTTTAATAAAACTCTCATCCTCTGCACACATCAGCATGTGTGTTACATTCAGAACTAAGTCCTGATTTTTTGCCTTTTAGATCTAAATTACTTAGAACCTTGTTCCTTACATCTGACTTTTCGACGTAGGTGTACAGCATTTACTGGGGCTGGCATTCAAGCTCTCCTCTCTCGTGGAGAGGCACATGAGCTTGTACACACACACGCTGGCACAGGCACAATGAAAAAGCGTCTGCTCCCCCACTGCTCACCTGCCAGCTGGGGTTACTAAACTTTTCCCTTGAAATAAAAATGCTGTGGAATAATAAGTCCCACCTGTCAGCCATTTCTTTCTTTCTTTTTTTTTTTTTTTTTCCAGGTCCTTCTGCTCCTTTCATCATAGCTTCATGGAAAAGCCTTGATGTGTTATAGCCGCGTGTGCTAGAGTAAAGGCCACCTCAGCTTTTCCATTATAAACCCCAGTTTTCAGGGGTTTATAAAACTCTGCTGCACCAAGTTTGCTCCGGGGCTGTTACGAAGCAAAGAAAAGGGGTTGGAATCAGGATGGAGTTTATTTTTTCCCCTCCTTTCTTAATTAAAATTTGGCAAGTGATTGATCCACAATACAGGCTAATCACTTGGGGTAGTAGTTTGAAAATATATTAACGAGAGCCGAGATGTTGAGAAGCCGTTAGGGCTCACACGGTGCCAGGAGGGATTGGACTATTTTGCCTTAAAGTTGCCTCTTAAAAAAAAACCCCCATAAATGGCGTGACGTCTGCTGCAAGTTGGCTAAAGCAAGAGAACTCGAAAGGGAGGATTTAGGCACTTCCTGCTGTCCTGTGGGTCTAACCATGGGCTGCTTCCAAGCAGAACATGGTACCAGGCACAGAGAAGAGAGACACACACAGCGCAACTTCACCTCCACAGTGCCACCATCAAACCTGGGCACAAAGCTTGCCTACTTTATAGGAAAGAAAACCAAAGTAGGGAGATGACAGGAAGGACCCAAACCAAGAGACAGCTTCTGCCAGGAGCAGAATGAACTCCCGGATCCAATTCCCACCAAGACAACAGCCCCTTCTCCCACCCGCTCCTCCACAGGCAGCGGCAGCTCCTCTGCACGTGCCAGTTCCTAGCCAAGCAGCCGTTGGCGTGGGGCACCTCCAGCTCTCAGGTAATGGGGCTGAAGCAACTGGGAGAGAGACCATTTCCACACAGCCCCCTCAAAGGATGGAGCTCACCCCCACGGGTTGTCAGGAGGCCAAAACTGAAGACAGCCTCATGGCAGAGAGGAACATCATGAATAATGATGTTCTTCCACAGCTCAGAGGGGCATCAAGAATTCACTGATGCATTTCCTCAGCGAGATCACCTAAACCTGAGTTACTGCTGATGGACATGCATCAAACGTGTTCTACCAAACCCCCAAGTGTGGAGGCTCCAAACCTCACCAGCAGAGTCCTGCAGCAGATTGCCACTGTCAGAGAACTCTTCCCAGGAGAAGGAAAACATGAATCTCACCCACCGGTAGCTGTAGGGTCCCTCTTGGTTAATAGGGAAGGACAGAGAAGGCGCAAACAAACCTCTTCCAGAGGAAGACTCATCCCCCCCACCCAGTGATGCAGGGCTGCAGCCCAACCAGCAGCTGAGGATGGACACTGCTGCGAGGACAGCTGATGCTCCGGGCACTGAAGCCCAGCTCCTGCTGCCCAGGCTCAGCCTCCCTCCTGCAACACCATTTCCTCTCCTGTCTTTGAAGAACCTGCCCGTGCTTTCAGGGCTTTCCAAAAGGGATCCCAGGGAAGCGACTCCAGGCTTGCGTCCCAGTTTCTGTGTAACCTGAAGATACCAACTAGCTCTCTCTGTGCTGGATGGCAACCGAAAAATGGCACTGTGTTGAATGCCCCAGACACCCAGCAAGCAGGGAGCAGCGAGCTCACTGGTGTGGTTTGACACAGTGAGACAACACCGGCAGAGAAACCCCGCTGACAAAACAGCTAATATCATTTCCTGGACACCCAGGCACGATTACATGGCTTCAAGCAGCACATTCTTGCATCCCTCTCCCTGTCTCCACTCCCGGTGTGCCTACAGCTCCGGAGCTGCCCAAGGCACAGGCAGCGTACAGCGCGTCCTTGGCCTGCAGCCTGCACCGCAGCTCTCAGGGAGACCAGTTCTGCTCACAGAGCAAGAGGAAGGAGAGAAAACCACTCAACTCATCATGTCCTGGTGACTGGGGAAGGGCCAGTTCCTCCCTTTCTCCATGGCCACCCTGACGAGGACCGGCTAACCAAGCAGAGTCTATTGCGACCGAGGCCCAATACTGGTGAGAGTGCCAGAGCCTGGCCCAGGCTGCCCAGAGAGGCTGTGGAGTCTCCTTCTCTGGAGCCTTTCCAACCCCCTGGATCTGTTACTGCATGACCTGCTCTAGGTGACCCTGCTGGGGCAGGGGGGTTGGGCTCGATGATCTCCAGAGGTCCCTTCCAAGCCCTGCTGTTCTGTGATTCTGTGAGGCACTGCCCTAACTCAGTGAGCACCACAATCTCAGTTCTCTGAAGCCATTTTCAGGTCCCCTTCTGCAGCCCCAGCTTTTCCTTCATGCTAACCCAACGCAGCAACAGGGGATAGAGCTGGAGTCTGCTCTGGTGAGTATTTTGTGCTCAGAACTTGGAGTCAGTTGGATGCACTGAGCTCTAGTATAAGGGTACCTGAGTTAGAGAGTCCAGCAACCATCTGTAGAGTGAGTGGTTAAAAATCTCTCTCCCTCACCCTTAGCAACAGAAGAGTTATAATTTGGAACTGGACATCAAGAGCCAAAAGTCCCACAATTATATTTTCAGAAAGCCAAAGTGCTTTAAAGGTCCAACCTCATCAGTGCTCTAGACACCACCAAAGTCAGAGGATACCAGAGATGCTCAGATCACTGTAGCATCACACCCTAGAAAATGTTTAAGCCTTTCAAACCCCACTTAACCTCCTCTAGTCCACAGACAGATGTGAGCATCAAATTTCACCCGTCCTTCAATACCCCGCAGAGGTTTCGAAGCGCTCCCAGGCCCTCTGAGCTGCAGTTCCAGGGCCCCGTTCAATACACGGTCCTCCCTCTCAGACGCTCTCACACTCTAATTTAACACCAGCTCTCGCCCGGGCGTAGGAATGCCAAGCACACAGGAGACAGGGGACTTTTCACCAGCAGGGATGGCAGATCTCCAGAACGTTCAAAAGGGGCCGGAAGCCCGACACAACCCGCCCTCCCCAGCTCCTATTAACTCCAACAAATTGTTTATTGCACAACAGAAGAAAAATGTTGCCCCTCTCCTCCAGCCAAGCCTTTCCATGTGTGCTGCACGCGCAGCTCCCCCCCCGCCCCCGCTGGGGAGCCAGCTTTATACCCAGGGAAAGGTACAGCGGCGACTATTACACACACTATCCCACAGCTCCTCGCTTGTTAAAAACAAACAAGAGTCTCTTTTGTGCCCGAAATAAAAGGAGATACCTTAATTAGAACAATGCAGGTTGGTGAGCATTAAACACTGAGCCCAGCTGCTGTACGCCATTAAATTCATAAAAAAGGAGGGGGGAAGGAGGGCAGCCTTAACGAGATTACACACATTGACTTTGATCAAGACACAAAAGCACCAAGGCGTTCCAGGGTTTTTATTGCTGTCTTCGGGCTACGTTTTAATGGTTACATTAGAAACATGCGAACGCGGGCCGGGAGATTTTTTTCTTTCGAGACGGGAGAGGGAGTGCAAGCATGGCTTGTGAAAAGGCCTGGCTTAATAAATTGGGGGCTGCAGGGAGAGGCTGGGACTGGGGAACACATGAGTAGCCGCTTATTAATTGCTTCCCCTACGCAAGTGCCAAGTCCTAACGCGATGTCTTGCTGGACTATTCCCGTCCCACTTGCCTGGTCAGCAGAAAAGCCATATGTGGGTAGCACATGGCCAGCCTGATCCTCACCTTCCTCACGGCTATCTGGAGGGGAGAAGGCTCTCCCTCTGCGAGGGCAGACCCTGGCCCCAGAGCGCCTGGAGCGGGCTGTCCCCGTTGGCGTGAGCGGCGGTGACCGCCGTACACGGGGCAAAGGGGCCTGGCTGGAGCTGAACTGAGTTGCTGCTGAGGCTGTGAACAGCCTGAAATCAGTGCCACAGATTTAAAAGATGACTCGAGGTTGCTGGGAAGACGAAAGGACAGAGACTTCAGAGTAAAGAAAATGAAAAAGAAATTAATGTTTTATCCTCCCTTTGTAGCACTGCTGAAGGACAAGATTACTCCTCACTTAGCAGAGGTGGCAGAGCACACAGTCAGCCGAACACCTCACGTACCCACATATGTGTCTTTTATAACATGCTGCTAAATTGTTTACAAAAGCTTGTATAGTCTAAATAGTGATGGGGTGTAGCTGAAGAGCTATAAAGCACAGCCCAAGGGATGGCCAGGTTATTGAGTTGCTATTAGTACTCAGGCCCACGGGCGCTTCACCGTCCTGGTAACTTTTCTTGGACCAGACTTTCAAAAGGCAGGATTTAAAGGAGTATGATCAGCTTAATCATAATTCCAAGCACACAATGTGTTCTATAAAGTAGATTCTGTAATGCCTTACAGGAACTGTTTTTAAGAGTGGCATTCCCTTACATTTTTTGCAACCCAACACTGTATCATCTTGCTAACAGGAGAACTGGAAAGCACAACTGACTATTTTCCACTCCTCAACCTGAGTAAAATGAAAGCTTAAAAATCAGCTGCACAGGGGACATTAAAGGCTGATTATAAAGCCTGCAGTTCTAACACAGGAAAGGAAAACACTTCATGTAATAACACCTTAAATTTTAACCTGATGTGCTTTAATACGTGTAAAAATGACTACAGCACTGGGTCACCTATTCAGTGTTCAACGTAGTCCCCAGTCTTCCAAACAGAACAGCACACACTTGAAAATGGCAAAGTGCTATTTGAAATAATCTGAAAAATATAGATTCACATTCATAAATGCTCCCTTCCATCTCCTCTACCCTGAAGATGGTTCCCTTTGCTTCAGGAGTAGATTAGGTTACTCAGAAACTACCCCTTCCATGAAGTCTCAGTGGATTTGGCCTCCACTCTCACAGCTCTACCTCTCTGCATGGATGCCCCCGAGGAAATTACTGTAAGGTAAGGCTGTCCCCAGCACAGAGCTCTTACATGAGCCACGACTGTCCCCACGGCAGCGGAGGAGAAAGCAAGAGGGCAGGACTGCGCTTAGGTCATGATGAGTCACACGAAGCTCACTCAGGCCAGGGCTAGAGCGGGGTGTTAAACAGCGGGGCTCGGCAAGTCTGCGTGCACAGTACTTGCATTGTTTACAATAAAGCACACAGCACCTTTCCCTGTGGTGATTAAAAAAAAAAAAGTATTCCAGAAGAGAGGAAAAGGCCCAAAAGTCAACAAGAAAGTAGCCAAGAGCCTCACCAGAGTCCGCAGCCAGCATTCTTCACAGTGCACATGCCAGCACTGAATGGAAGTCAGGGGCATTGTGTAGGAGTCCTGAGGAGAAGAAGCAACAGGTTATTTCCACAGCTGGGATCTACTGATTCTTTACTCTCAACTCCATCATGATGCCTTTCTTTGTGGGTAACATTGCCTTGTATTTTTGCATAACAAAATCAGAAGCTCGCGCAACGTGTAAATTTGCATTTTTCTAATGTTTGTGTAGGGAGAGGCAGAAAGTCTCCTGCAGTCCATTCTTCTGGCTTCCCAGAACTCCCGTTGGAAGCCCATAATCCACTCAAGGGGTGACCCGGCTCAGCACAGTTATCACAAGAGCATCTGAAGTTGCTGTGGCCACCTGCTATTATTCTCATCAGACAGGTCACCAGACCATACAAAAAACAGTGCCAGGGTACGATTAACCCTTATCACAACTCTCAGCTCTGCAGGAACAGCTTAACTACATCCCAAGAATGCCGCTGCTATTTCAGTAGCCGTGCCACATCTTCTCTTGACTCTCATTTCATTGCTGCTAAAGCTCTGAAACAGCAGCAAACCTGTGTCCCTTCTGTAGGACAGGAGATGGGGACTGTCCTCCCACATCTGCAGGTTGCAACCTCAACCGTGCCTCAAGCTGAGGTTGCAGAGGGAGCCCCTCTGCCAAGCAGAATTTTCTCCTGGTATCAGCAGAATAAAAATCTAACAGGAGATGCAAAACTTTGCAGGCTCAGACCGTCAGAGGGAGCTGCTGCCCTTCTTTAAGGAGCCCACAGCATCACGAGAGAGCACGCAGGACATCCGCAACTTTTAATGCTCAGGCAACATTCCTGTTCCCAAATCATACGGTGGGTCTCAGTTGACAGACTCTGCTCTCTCCTGGGTGTGTAAATCTGCGTTTGCAGGAATCTGATGCTGGTAGCTGGGAGTTTTCTACGGGAAGGCTGAAAGTCTTCAGCCCCAGTACAGATGGACAGCTACAAAAACCAGGGGCACGACATAATGCATACAGAAATTTCAATTGCTAAGACAACCTAGCACCTTCATTTGGAAGGCTAATTGGTGTACAGGGACAAAAATGAGTTCCTCCACTCCACCTGAAAAAGGAGAAGAGCTTCCACCCTTCTCGGCAAAGATACCGAGACATCTCTGATTCATTACCACAAGTGGAGTGCTACTCACCATGCAAATGAGACATTTATAGCGGTCCCCGCGGGAAAGCTGCCTTTCTAACTCACGGACACGAGCCTTTAATGCTTCAAATGTTGTCACTGCAGAGTCTTCTGTAATTCTGCAAAAGATGACGGGAGAGTGAGCATCACTGAGCACGGAAGATTGTTAAGAGTCTGGGGGGAAAAGGAACCTACAACAGGTACTGCACGGGAAACGGCACCACTTGAACTCACATGTCCAATCTGGGGTGAAGCAGAATTCCTGAAAAGCCCAGGTGACAATTCTTTGAGGTGTCCTACTAAACACTTCCCAACACATCAGAAGAGAACACAGCAGGGCTGGGGTTGCCACCTTCGTACAGAGCAAGCTTTCCCAAGACACAGACATTTAAAGAACAGATCTGTTTGTTTTTTGTTTTCTGCCTCTTTCCTTAAGAGACTCCTCAGGACCAAATGCTTTGGATGAAGTTCTGTATGTTGCTCTAAAGATGGGGAGGTAACTTTCTGTGGGCAACAGGAGCTACTCTTTGCCATAAACCTTGTGAAACACAAAATTGTCTCATTACACAGGATCAACACAATGCTTTTATATTAAAGAAAGCCCTTGCTTCTGGGTTTCTAATACTGGGGGGGAAAAAAAAAGGAGAAAGCAAAAAGCAATGGAGACTGTGCCAACAGAGTGGCTATAAAAGCAGCTTTACAATCTCTGCTTTCCCATTTCCTAGGGTCAGTTTTGATGGGCAGCATTATCTCTTTTGTCACAGAGGCACTGTGCTGAGGGTAGGCAAGTGTATGTCCATGGTTCTGCAAGGCTGGTGAAGAGAGCAACTTGCCAACCTAAAAGCAAGGGCAGGCAGCAGTGCTTAGCACGTGAGATACAGGGAGCATTATAGACAAGGATGTGTCACTTCAGCATGCTGCAAAATCCTGTTTCTACACAGAGCAGACATAGGGAAGGGCCTTCAAGCATTCCCCAGAAAAGGTTCAGAGTATTGCACTGACATTAAGGCTTTCACTCTTGTGAAAAAATAAAATAAAATAAAATAAAATAAACAACCAAAAAAACCAAACCAGCAGTTTTCCTGTATGTCAGTGAATTTCAGGCCTGTCCACACAGACTCCAGCTGAGAAGAACCTGAAGAGTACCTCGCTACCAGAAGCTGCATCAATCACAACATAACCCACAGTGGCACCGACGTGTTCTATTTTAGCAGAGGATAATTCATCAACAGGTGCCTAAAACATGGGTCCAGTGAAATGACTATGCCCAACAAAGTGAGCTGCAATCTCAGCACTGCCACGGCACGCACACGCTCGCTCCTTTGTTCATCAGTCACTCGGCGTTGGCGCGCAGGGAAGGGCCTGAGCTATTTCTCACGGGGCCATGCTGGTGGCTTTTTCCAAGGCTCTGGAGACAAAGCTAGTCAAAGAGAGCTTGACTGATTTTCCTAATGATGACATTTTGGAAGAAACCAGAACTGCAGGAGTGCAGATGTTTAAGTACAAGAGTTATAAAGCTCCTCCAGCTTTGCTCCTACTTTTGGACACGTCAGACACTCTTTGCATGAGCCAACCAAGGAGAGATCTTCTCGGGAGGAGATTCACTGCAAGTGACAGTTGCTAGGAAATAGTAACAATTTTAAAACTGCAAAAAAGGCAAAGAAATACACATAGCCCATGACAGGTCTGCCTGGGGACAGGGACACTGCTGATTCAGGTCTTGGTATCAATAAATACTCTTTGGAGCAAAATGAAAGCTTCAGTAGGAAGTGAAACATCCTGCTGTGAAACACCCACTTGCTCCTACTCATTGGTATAAATGACTATCACATCCCAGCTGGACTTCTCACTCTCAAGGAAGAGTTGTTAGTGTTTTCACAGAAAGCCTAGAAACGTGTTAGTTATGTCCAAGGAGGAAACAGAACTATTTATTTGTACCTTGAAGATTATCGTTGGATGAGAAAAACGTTTCCCTTACAGTCTGGCCCGTCAACAAGCTGATGCTGAATGAAGGCTGCAGTTGAATTTGACTTTCAGGAACCCATTTCTCCTTCCTGCCTGTGTAAGGGCACTGGAAGTGTAACGACAGAGAGTGTGGCTCCTGCCCAAAGCAGAACCTCAACCCTTGCTGAACTCTCCTGTTGCTACGTGTGGACACAGTAAGGGCAGGTGACTCAGACGGAAAAGGGAAACGTTGATTCCTTGAGCAGATGCAAGCAAAGGCCAATTCAGCCCCAGTCTCAGCCCAATAACAGTCAAAGCTTGAAAAGGAAAAATTTGCTGCTGCAACAACTAGAGGAGATAGAAAATGACTTGTTTATAGAAATCTAAATGGCTGACCCCCATCGGCCAATTTCGGAAAGTCTCGCAGATAATCGCACCTGTCCAGTAATAAACGAATGAATCAGAAAAGGAGGCCGAATAGAGGTATAAGCAATAATGCTCAGAGCCTGCCTGATACAATGGACAATCAATAGGAGGGCTGTAGATCAGGGTGCTAGTTAGCTGGAAAATTACCGCACCGCTGCGTGCGTCACGCTGTAGGGATCCTGGACAATCAATGTGGGAGGTATTGATTTAGTTATTATCACTTCATACGCTCCAGACATTGTTAAATATACATTTATTAACAAGACTGGGGTGCATTGGTAAGAGAGGGAGCTTTAGCCACTGCAGTATCTCCTAGCTCTGATCAAAGCTCAGCTGTGACAGACTTTGAACTCCACGTTCTCCCTGCCAAGCGCGCTCTCGGGGCAAATCCTGATGCACAGTGCAGCGCTGAAGACACAGCCCCTATCTCACACGAGAGGGGTTTTGGCCACAAGCAAGCATTTTGCACTTGAGATTTCAGGAAAGCCTCTCAGAGCAGAAGCAACCAGGGACGTGGCAGCCAAGGGTCAACCCAAAGTGAGCGATAATTGCACGGTTGCTTCCGAAAAGCTGGAGGAAATGAGGTCAAGGGAAATAGGGAGAACATTAGTAAATAAAGGAAACTGGAACTACCTCCAGGGATGGAATAAAGACAAGAGTCACTTCCCATGTGTCTGGCTCCCGTGGTGGCCAGCACACTTGGGACACATGCCATTCCGTTTACTGACATTTTACCGTCAACCTGCTGCTTGTATCCTAAAGATAAGCATCGCCCAGGAGCAACTCTTCCTGCAGCAGCGATCCTGGGAACTCCCCCAGGCTTCCCTCTCGCATGCACAGCCCCTGCGCTGGCCCGGGCAGCCGGGAGCAGCCTGGGGCACTATTTTTACAGGGGTGGAGCAAGGGTCAGAAAGCCAAGCCCCGTGGACAGGGTAAGGCTGTGTACAAGTCACCCTGCCAAGGAAGGCAGAGGGAATCACAGGGAAGGAGGAGGAACTGGCTTCCACAGACCAGCTCTCCCTTGACCTCGTGCTGGATGTAGGTGGACTCCAACGACGCTGCGCCTCGGTGCTCCGGTTTGACGGGTTTGGGTAAGGTCATTTATCGGCCTCCAGAGAGATCTGCTGAGCACAACCTGATGCCAAGAGCAACGCCTCGAGCCCCAGTGCTGCTGCTTCTCCAGCGTCCCTGATACCTGAGCTATCCCCCCGGCTGAGGACGTATCAAGAAGGTACATCCACACTCTAGTCAACTGTGGCCCTACATCACCAAAAACAGAATCACAGAATCACTGAGGCTGGAAAAGCCCTCTGAGATCATCAAGTGCAGCCTGTGACCCAACACGGCCACATGGGCCAGACCATGGCACTCAGTGCCACATCCAGCCTGTCTTTAAACACAGCCAGGGACAGTGACTCCACCACCTCCCTGGGCAGCCCATTCCACTGTCTGACCACCTCTGTCAGGAAGGGTATCCTGATACCCAACCCAAACCTCCCCTGGTGCAGCCTCAGGCCATGGCTTCTCCTCCTGTCCCTGGTGGCCTGGGAGAAGAGCCCGACCCCCACCTGCCTACACCCTCCCTTCAGGGAGCTGCAGAGAGTGACAAGGTCCCCCCTGAGTCTCCTCTTTTCCAGGCTGAACAACCCCAGCTCCCTCAGCCTCGGAGAAGGCTCAGAAAAACATACAAGAGCAAAACCGTGAAGGGAGGGCTCCCCATGGAGGAAACTTGGTTCTGCACTTCTCTCTGGGCTTTGCGCTTAACTCTCACAGCCTGGCAGTCACAGCGGAGGGTGTTGGGTACCAGGGAGCAGGTCTATAAGACTGGGCAGACAGTGTAGGATGGTTTTTGGTCTCTGTGCCCAACACATATTTTCCTACTGTTTTCCCCTGAACTCTGAAAATAAGGACAAACTTTGTTCCTCTGAGCAAATCCTCACTTTGTTCAAGCAAAGGCCAGAAGAAAGGCACAAAAATACCATGCAAGAAGAAAAAGGACCTATCTGTAGCTTTGAGCTGTTACTCAGCAATCACCTCCTGGGAAATCTCCTCAGGGAATCGTCTGCCCCCCTCTTTGCAAAAAAACTTTAACCCAAACACTGGTTATTTGTCAAACATTAGCATGCATGTGATCTTTGTTTCTCCAAATTAAATCGAGCAATTCCTACCCGCTGTCCCAGTGGACAATCACAAGCAATTCCGTTAATTAAATTATCTCTGATTCTGCAGCTCTGGAATCTCTCAATTGACTAAGTCTGTGCTTTATCATCAACAAAATACTGGACCAAAAAGGAAAAAAAAACCCCACCAAACCATGCTGATGTCAAAGCGATTGGCTTCAGTTAACCCTTCCCAGTTGGATATTGAGGGCTGCTCAAGAAACGGTTGGACTGGCACGATCCCAGGAGCGAGAGCCTCGTACCAGACACACCAGTAGCAGCCGCTCGCTCGTTTCTTTTCCATTGTACAGAAAAAAACCCGCAAGCACCGTGCCATCCCTGCAACCAGCACCTGGGCTATTTGAGAGTCACAGGAAGGTGCAAACTCTCAGCTGCTGAAGAAGCAGAGAAACACCATGAAGATCAGTAAAGCCCTGCAAACAGCCCGCCCTCCTCTCGCCCAGACCTCACCAGATACACCCCGCTGTTGAGGAGCCTCCGTAAAACATTCCCCTTCGGTTTATTTCAACTGGACATAAATTTCCCTTTCTTCATAAACGGCTGCACTGTACACAGCATTCCATAAATTTTTACAGTTCCACTGTTTGTATGTACCTTGTAAAAACCGCTTAGCACTGATTAAATGCAGCACCAATAACATTTCATGGGCTACTTCTGACACTTGATATTCTGACCTTCTTCTCTCTCTCTCCTATATTTATTTTTGTTTTCATATGCCTGTAAACACAGAGTGGCAGAGGGGAAACCGTACAGTACCGCTGACAAACCTGAGAGTGATGTCTTTATTTTTAAACAAAGCCTTTATCTTCCCTGGTCCGAGGTGGAGAACCTGATCCCAGCAGAACATACATGTCACTTCCCTGAGCCAGGGGCAGGGGTCAGGTCGCTAGCAGCTTACACATCATAAATATTAGAAACAGACTGGGTCGATGCTCTGAAGGCAGAGTCAAGCTAAAGAAAGATTCCAGGAGCAGAGAAATTGCTCCTGGCCATATCCAGCCACGCCACAGATGACAATGATCATACCCACTGCTGCGCTGCGGAACAGAAAGCCCATTGCAGCCCTTGCTTTGTAGGGCACAAATCTTTTAAGACTTGTCAAAACGATCCAAAAAACCACCCCCAAATCAATGCGCAATCATCTGATCGTGAGCCTTCTCTCACAGCCAGTTTACGCTGGGGTGAGAGGGCAACTTTTTCAGAGAATAGACCGTGCTCTGTCACCCCGTAGCGTGCCGTGCGCGCTGGCAACGCTGCTGAACGGCAGCAGCTCTCACCCAGCCGCTGCCTTCAACACCGCTCCCTCGCCGTCCCAGTTTCAAACGCTAACTAAAAACAACCCTAAGTTTTCCAGGACAAGAATTGCTTCTGGTTTCAACCTAGGGGAAGAATCCACCCCCTCTTTGAATTTACCCAGCGTGAGCTGCAGCGGGTGCTGTAGCTAACAACGCGGGGACTTTCGGATTGCAGGGAGGGGTGAGCGCTGCTGGAGACGCTGAAAGATGCGCAGGCACAAAGGCGCTTGCTGGAGTGCAAGGATGTAACAGCAAGCTGAAAAAAAAAAGGTTTATTACTAACCAGCAAAACGCTTAAACCCGCTAAGTAAGTTCGAAACAGATACAGCTCAAGCATCCTCACTATGCTAAGTCTCTGAAAGAAGTCCAGCGTCAGGCACTGGTGGCAGATTGGCTGCAAATCGCCCCAGAACACGTGGGCGACTGGACTGGCACGAGGCACCGTGGTTTTTATTTCACTAGACGAGCTGGCTGCAGCAGAAGGGGCCAGATCCCTTGCAGCAGAGAACTGCCCAGCAAAGCTGTTTGCAGTAGAGCTGTGTCAAACCACACCAAGTGAAGGTTAGACCCTCGGTCTGTGAGGCTGTCAGTGCTAAAAGCAAATCTTCTGGCAAGACATCAACGTTTTAGGAGCTGGCTTCTCCTTTATTTAGCTAAAAATCTCATTTATTGCGCTTATTTGTTTTTAGACTAACCTACTTTAAAAAGGCTGACATATAATCCTGTAAAACATTGTCACATGTATTGAGGAAATTGGCAGGGATGCTAATTTATTGTCCTCTAGGAAAAAAAAAAAGAAAAGCCCTCTTTCCTTGATTAATGTATGTTTTTGTATTGTGAGATATTAAAGAATGTTGGTTCACCTGTAATTATAGAGAATAGTTTATTTTGGCAAAGTGCCCCAGCTTCTGGTTGCCAAGTTATGAATAATGCAATGTTCCCCATTCTAATTTCCGTGTTCTAAGTTGTGGATTTGGAGCGGGGTGCACGCAAGGGCACACACACACAACACCACGGCGCTCTCAGTCACGACCGCCTCTATTTTATACTTGCTTGCACAACTTGTTAATACCGGCATCTGCCTGCCAAATTCTGAGTTTGCTTCTGACTAATTTCATCTTGATGCAAACCAAAAATGTTGTCTCTTCTTTTATTTTATTTATTTTCCCCCCTCCCAGAGGAATTCTTTCTCTTGCACTTGCACGCACCGTCGCGATAGCACAGAGGAGAGCTTACCGCTGCTAGAAGGCGTCTGAAGCCGCATTTAGCAGGGACTTTGGGTAAAGATTCCCTGAAGAATTTAATGACAGAAGAATTCATTATGCTTTCCCATCTCCTCCGCCTCTGTAACACAGAGCCCAACAATGTCTTTACAGAAGCGGGAAGTAAATTCAGGCACTGGCTCTTGCTCTCTTGTCTTCATTTTTGGCCCGTGTTTCGCTGGGACACATGTGCCCAGCCCCAATGAAAACAGAGACAGATGGCACTGCCGATCGTTCCGAATGGAAGGAGGCTGGGAGTCAGCATGTTCAGATGCATTTGTAGGGCTCCGTGGCACCCGCTGGCCACGGGGGCTGATTTAAAAAGGCGGCTAGTGAAAGGCTGAGCTTGCGCCAACATTTTCAATGTGCCATTTGAGCAATTATGGTTTGACATGAAAGCTGGGAGAAAGAATGCATGGGTCATTCTGATTTCGATTTAGAGACTATGTCCCCTGTTCCAAAGAGAAAATAAATGCAATCCCATTGCTTTACTGGAGCAGCTTTGGTGATAAAGGAAACAGCCAGGCTATGGAAAAGTATTTTGCTGCAGCAAGGTTTTGTTGAGGCAGCACAGGCTGGGTTAGGAAATGATTCTCTAAACAAAATTCCTAAAGAGAAATGATCTCGGTTCGCTTTTCAAATGCATCCTTCAGCCTGGTGACCCTTACTGCATTCCTAACAGATCGTGCAGGTGCCTCACGGTCTCTATCTCAATGCAGGCCAGGGCCACAGAAGGAGGCAGCGGAGATGGGAAATGCAGCTCCTCTTCCTGCTGAGGCACACAGGTTAGAGGCTCCAGCCTACTGAAACTTGCCTCTATCCACAAGTAAACGTTTGGATTACGACCAAGCTTCATGTAGAGCTACTCAGGTACATTGTTCTACTGGAAGACTTATGGCAGCTGTAACCTGTCATCTTACTGCGGCCTGGAGGTGCTCTGGGATTACTGGGAGCTTTGGTTGGACAGTCAGGGCATGAAATTATAAAATATCCCTGAAGTGAAAGAGGAATAGCAAATTCCTAGGGCTGAAAGCTGTTTGGAAGGTTGGACATGCAGCCGAGTCTTGCGGCCGGCCCCTGTGAAATGCCTTCTACTCCCATGGCCCGTGTCCAAACGGCCGGAATAAACAGGAAATATCTAGGCTACTACAGCAGCACTTGGAGTCAACTGCAGCCTTTTAAGGGCTTTACCGTGGAGGTGATACACTTTCCAGAGCTTCCATTCATGCCTGCTGATTGGAGGTACGCAAGGGCAGCGCGGTAACGCGTCCTCCAGCCAGCTTCCTACAACTGCTGCCGCTGCCCCACAACTCTTACACTGTTGCTGTTTCCTTTACGGGGAAAGAAAGGATCAGAATTAGCATCATTTCAGGTAATCGTGCCTTCAAAAAGAAACATGAGGCTATTAAAAGGAGGCCACGGCACATTAGTATCACATAACCAGCTGTGGTCCCAGGGCTGGGAGAGGGAAGCAGCACTGCAGAGGAAGGCCAGGTCACGGGATGGCTATCGGAGGGAGAGCAGGAACACTTACACAACTCAGGGGGAAACAGCAGGGCTTTTTCTGACAGAAACCATCAAAATGGGAGAAATCAGAAGTGAATGGAGGAACAGGACAAAGTGCCTGCAGTGCTGGGGAGCGAGTATGGTCAGGACAAACACTGACACTGAGGGCAAAAAAAGCCACCCAGCTATTAGACTACATTAATTACACTACTTGCTATTACACTGCTTCTGTGAAAGGCAGTGCTGGGTTCTGTGTTCCAGAGGTGGAGGAGACATGAAAGCATAACAAATTCTTCCACATTGAATTCTTTGGTAAACCTTTACCACTCTCTAACTATGTGGCTTAAAACTCCTTCTTGCAGCAGTAATCTCCCCTCAGTGGCACTGCAACTGTGCATGCAAGTGTAAGAGAAACAATTACAGACTCTACAGTTGTCCCAGACATGGTTTAGTGAGAAGTAATACA
This sequence comes from Todiramphus chloris collaris, assembly GCA_025345505.1. Taxonomy (NCBI): domain Eukaryota; kingdom Metazoa; phylum Chordata; class Aves; order Coraciiformes; family Alcedinidae; genus Todiramphus; species Todiramphus chloris. The sequence goes on from JANVCC010000074.1 coordinate 10,839,086, forward strand.
AACTGGGGTTTTTTTTGGGGTACTATTTCGTATTTCTACTCACTATCGTCAAGTGCATAACCTACCAAGAGCTGTAATGACAACCATCCTGTTGGCAGCAGCTGGCAAGGCACAAACACTTTCTGACTGTTGTGGCAGGACTCAGTTAAGTGCCACGGAAAGCAGCAGCCCTACAAATGCCAGCACGCAGCCAGGGCTGCCCTTCAGCAGATGCCCCAGTGACAGCACACTGGCAATGGATGGGGCACAACAACATCCCTTTTCTGCTCTTCCATCCAAACAGGGAACGCAGCCTACGTAAAAATAATTGTTACTTGTCTCTTGAGAGCATCTGGGCACCATACAAGCGTTTTCTAATAACAATAATTGTCTCTGCCTCTTAACTCTTGCAGTGTAAGTAAGGGATGTGAACAGTCACATCCTCAAAATATTTCCAGAAGGAACGCTGCAGGATCTACAGTGCTCCATCAGAGACATTGTTAAACACAACAGGCTAATTTTAGGGACAAGTCCTCTCTCTGACAAGCTGCTCACACGTCTAAGGGCACAATTCATCTGCTAGAAGGCAGCTGTTTGTGTTTTATAAGCTAAAGTTTCTCTTACCTATGGAATAACTCCAATATTTCACAGGGAATCATCATCCATCTAACTGAAGTACCCTCTAACGGACCATCAGCCTCATATCCCCTTTGAAATAGCACAGCTGAGCACTTGCTGGGCCACGATTTATTTTTTACCTTCTAAGACATCTTGCTAACTCTATAGCTCAACAGTGACAGTCGAATTTCACACTGCGATAGCCCCCCATCGATTTTTCATTCCCAAGAAGCAACTCCACAAATTAAAGTTAACAGCATTTCTGAAACTAAGAAAAAAAGAAAAGAAAAAAAAAGAGAGTAAAGGAGAAAAGAGAGGAGAAAAGAGAGGAGAAAAGAGAGGAGAAAAGAGAGGAGAAAAGAAAGGAGAAAAGAAAGGAGAAAAGAAAGGAGAAAAGAAAGGAGAAAAGAAAAGAGAAAAGAAGGGGCTGGTGAATTGCAAGATGCCTAAACCACACCCTCAACATAGGAGTAAAATTCCTTCCTGGGGTTCTCACCAGTTATGGGACAAGGATGCTGCCACTGGCAGTCACACGGGGTTTGCAGATGCTTCAGCTCTAAGACATCACACGTCCAAGAGACATAAGAGTCCCTCCCTATATGAAGATGTCACAATCTACAGAAGACTGCCCCAAGGCATGAGAATTAGACCAAAGCTCTGGGCACAGCTGCACTGAACAGAGATATACCACCCTCCCTCCCCCAGCCCCGAGCTTGTCCAGTCAGCCTGTGACCAACCACGACACCGACACAATTCCAGCTGGCCCAGTGGTGCTAACGCTGGAGCCCATGGCTGGCACGTGCAGCCTCTGCCAGAGTCTGGGAGGAGCAGCAGAGGAAAGAGTGCTGCCCAGCGCTCTGCTCCCCACCACAACCCAGAGGGGGAAGAAATGCCAAAGTCTCCCTTTGCAAAGAAATGGAGCACTGACCCACGCACCTTTCGACACGAACACCTCTACGTGTTCATACTGCTGAATTACTGAGAGACTAAAATCTGATCATGATAAAAACTGAACACAAGCCCAGCCCAGCCCAGCTCAGCCCAGCCCAGCCCAGCCGCACGCTCTCAGCCTGGCTTTGACAATCCCACGCTTCAGTTCAGCTTCCAGATCCTGCCTCAGGTTTACACAGGCTGGTCTAGGACTGGATCCAGCAGCAGCATCATACTCTCTCTGGTAGAGCACAAAGGGTTAGTTTGTTTATGACTCAAGCTAATTTTTTCATTCTGTCTTTGCAATACGATGTTCTTGTCTCTCACCAAAGCCTATTAATGGGGGCACTACACAGAAGTGCTGGGGAGTGCTTATCCTCTGGTGTGAATTCACAACAGCTTCTGTTTCCCTCTGACGCATCAGCTTAAGAATGGCTCCTTCCCTTCCAGGACCCTGCTAATCCTCTGGCTTCACACTGACTCTGCTCCGTGTCCCGCTCTGCCCCGGAGCGGGGTCCTCGCGACAGCCGCCGCTCCCTCCCTGACTGCTCTCACACGCCAGGCACAGGGACCCCCAGCCTGAACTTTGTCTAACGTTAACTGATGTTCCTTCCCGTGCTGCTGGGCCAGAGCCCCTCTGGAACAGCTGGATTGGAAAGAGCTGCAGTGGGGGGGAAAGGGAAGGAAAGAGGAGACAGGAAAAACAAGAAAAAACCCCAAACCCAACAATTGCTTTTTGTCTCTAAAGCCCTCCTTTTAACCCAACGAGCGTCTCGTCCAGTGAAGCATGGTAAGCATGAAGTGTTATATAAAGAAGATAATTATAAAGGGATTTAATGCTCGGCAGGCTCGGATCGCAAGGTTTAAAGCGGAGGCAGCGCCCGCACTTCACCGGCCCGGTGTCCGGCTTTGCTATTATGCGGGCGGCGTGGCTGGGGCCAAGCGGAATCAGAAACAAGATTTGTTTTATGAAGAAAAAAAAAGAGCACAGCCCCCTTCCCACCAAGGATGGCAGCTCCAGTCCCACCTCCTTCCAGTTCTGTCCCATCCCTGATTAATGATGTTGTCTGCCTGATTTATGACCCACCCCAACAGATTAGAGTTTCCCTCTTCAACCTCCCCCCTCCCCGAGAAGGCACAGCCACACTCTGCTGGAAATATTAGAGAATTATTAAATAAACATTCATACGTCATGTCTCTTCCCATACTGAGCTCATCGTAGTCAACGCTCAGCGGCCGGGCCCTGTTTGCTTTGGGGCTGACACCAAACAGCTGGAGTGATTCATGGAGAGGCTGGCTACAATGCTCTCTGCCATACATCATGCTCGCAGCGCTCCCTGCCCCGGCGGAGATAAACTGATCAACCACAACGGGCTGGAATGAATTTATGACAACACAAAATTGAGGAAAACAAATGGGAGGTGACCCAGTGGGCCACTAACCCAGACTCTCTCGCTGGCCTGCAATCTAGTCTGGTGGCAGAAAGCAAAATTGAACATTGGCACTCTGAATTAAGATGCTGGCTTTTAACCCCGGGGAACCTCGGTTTCAGAATGGCACCAGACCCTCGCAGGCAGCATCTTGGGAAGGAGGGGGAGGAAGACTTTTTGAGGGGAAGGTGCTCTTTGCAGCTCTGTGCACGCTTCGGCTGAGAGTCCGGCGCTGGCGGAGGAGCCACGGAGGATACCTGGGCAGTTAGGGACCGGCTGCTCGCTCTCAGCAAAGCTGCATCTTGAGGCAAGGTAAAGGAGCGTCGCAGCGGCTGAGCTCTGCCCGTCTGGTGAAGAACCCAGCTACAGCTTCAGCAGATGGGCAGAGCTCAGCTGGTGGGACACTCCTTTACCTCGCCCCGTGGCCCCTCAGCAGCCCAGGGTGTCTCCCAGACACCTCACCTTGCCAAGGCTGGAAAAGCCCAGCAGGGGTGAGATGCTCTGCAGTGCTGGGAAGAAGAGGTGGCACCAGGACCACCTCCATCATCATCTGTGGCTGCTGCCTGAAGTTCCATGCAATGCAGATGAGGTTGACCCTAAGAAACCTTCACGGGCTACCAAGAACCTGCCACGGCTGCAAAGGAGAGCTGCGACCAGCGCCACGTGTCTCCTTACCCGGGGCTGCCACCTGAAGTTCAACACAACGTGGATGAGCTCAACCTACCCAAGCTATTGCCAACCTGGCAGAGCACAAGGAGCAGGATAACCAACTCAGACTTACACCAAACCCCATCTAGTCCTTCTACATGCAACAGACTCTTCCACAAAAACCTTGCTCAGATTAAATCACCTTGCTCAAGCAAAGAGCTTCAGCTGCTTGCCGAAGGGAAGACCACTTGCTGTACTGGACTGCTGGATTACACACCAAACAAACAGAATCACACCGCTCTCCTTGCCCAGACTTAATTTTGGAAGAGGGGAGGGGGAAGGAACGTCGTTCTTGCGAGAGAAGGATCAATAGGTGGATCGCTGCTAATTCTATTAGGCGCTGCTGGAACGGGCGAGCGTGGCCGAGGCAGGTGGTGAGCCACGTGCTCCGGGACAATTGGAAATGCTAATCAGCTGCTCCACGGGGTTTAACATGCCAATCAATAACCCTCAGATTTCCAGGCAAAAATTAAAGTTACAAACAATGGAGTCAAGCGATGCTGCCAAAAACTTCCTGTAAGCACCACCCAAAACAAGAAAAATGAAACCAATTTAGCTCCAGATTAAGAAACAGGAACTAGAGATGAATCAATTTAGCCTGTTGGGCTGGGTCGCCATATATCATGGCTCAGCAGTGGAGTGGGAAGCAGCCAGACAGTGTGAAACCCTTCCCCCTCCTTTTCTGTAGGCTTCTAGCTCTGATCCCTGTTATCAATTAATTTAATAGAACCCCTCTACACAGACAAGCACACAGAGCATTCAAGACTCCTTAAATGGCAGGACAGAAACTATTTATCACGCACAGATCTCAAAGGAAAGAAGGAAAAAAAAAAGGCAAATAGGAATTCTTCACCTGAAACACCATCTTGTTTTCTGAACACTGGTGAAATAAAGCCCCTTAAATAAAAGGCTGTCCCTGCTACTTTCAAAAAAATCAGCATTATTGAAAGACTTGTCAAGAGTCTTTGGGCTCTTCCTGTCACTTCTGTTGGGTTTTGCTGACTTTTCACACATTTAGCGGGGCAAGGTCACTGGAGCAGGGGCTGTGTGGGTACACAGGCACACACAGCCCCTCTCCCCACCTCGCAGCCGCCTTAGCACGAGTGCTGTTTGGAAAGGATTCTGGGATCCTTCAAAAGGTGCTAGCTAAAGCCTCTTTGATCAGATTATTAAAGCTATGTCAATTTTATCACTTGAGCTCAAGTGTTCTGGAAAATGTCAAATCCTTTCAGCTCCCGCCGTTTAAAGATTTTCAATAGGAGAGGATGTGGGAGGGTGGAGGGCTGCTGGGCTGGCAGGCAGGAGGCCCGAAGGGAAGCCAAGCAGCCGCTGAGCCAGAGCCTGACAGATTAGGGCAGGAGAGATGAGTCCTCGCCACCAAGCCAGCACGGCAACGGTTGGCTCGCTCTAAGGACAAAGCTGCTTCTGCCGTGACCCGAGAGCTCCCAAACTCAGCGGTCCTTGGCCAAAATCTGCTCACTGAGAAGCATCAAACAGCAGACAGCCCACATTTGGGTCGTGCTAATAAAAAGCCTTGTGAAAGGGAAAGTGCTGAGACAGCGAAGCAGCGTTAAAGTTTCCCCAGTTAACCCCTGGCTGTGAGCACATGCTTTGCCAGGCTGCCTGAACTGTCACAGATCCCAACATGTGCCAGGTACACAACCTCTGAAGTCGGGACCAGGGGCAGGAGGAGAAAAAGATTACAGCAAAAAAACCCAAAAAACCAAACCACAACAAAACCCAACAACTTTCTGTAACTCAGCTTAATGCTACCACCAGATTTTTTTCCTCATCCCAAATTATCAAATGGACTTCATCCCCAACACGTAAACGCATCTGTTTAAAAGCCTCAATTACCTCATTGCTTCTACCTCATTTGAGCTGTTTTGTCTCTCACTTGGTCTTGGGGCAACATTTTATGACGGGCAAAAATCAGCTTACAACACTACCCCATCCTACTGAACGCAGTCCATGGCAGCAGTGAAGTGCCTGTAGTTTTAGGCTTGGATCATCTAATCTTCCTGAGTAGTTTATGAGGCTACTGGGATTTCCTTTCGCTGGAGAGATGGAGGGTGGAACACACAGGTACCATGGAGAAAACAGAACAGAGACCATGTGAAGGACTGGCCTCAAAAACCAAGATGCAATGAGATGGTAACTTCTCCAGTCAAACTAGGATCCCATGACACACTGAGAGCAGAAATCTTGCAGGGTCAACCAAAAGAAAAAAAAAAAAAGTACAGCTTGGCAAGCCAATTGCTTTTGTCAAGTTTAAGTGGGTTTGAACTTTCACCTCTTGTCCAAAGTCCCAGCTCTAGTCTAGGAGGTTATGCACAACAAAACATATCTGAAAACCCTCCATAACAAGGCTATGGTAGAAAGCATGGATAAATCTATTTATGTAATGTAAAATACTGCATTTTGCAGTGGAGAAGCCCTTTGGAAGTTGCACACAATTCCTGCCCATGCTGGTATCTGGGGAAAACTTCCCACAGACCCTCTGTGGACACAGCAGCAGCAAGTCAGGACACCAACAGCTCCAAGTCCAAGCTTCAGGTTGGAGCACAACTTCCCTTCTTAGTGGTAAGAGAGTCAAATGTGTGTACCCTGTGAGAACACCAGATGGGAACACAAGAGAAAGCAATTCTATCCACTTTACACTCACTTTTCAATGTCACTGTTCTTACAGGTCTTCTGCATGGTCTCTTGTTTACTGCTTTCCCCATTACTCGTTGAGGGCATTTCTGTTGAGGGAAGAACAGACAGATTAGTAAGAGAGCATCTGATCACTGCAATGAAATAGTCTAAGTGAGTTACAGCTGCAGAAGCAGTGGACTCTGATGAGTCATTTTCATGTTGGTTCTGGGAAAGAGAGAGAAGAGACGGATGCTACGTGTCCCTGTCTGGCAAGGAGGTCCTCTCTCTGCACAGCACCATTCTCTGCTTTGGGGCTGAAGATACAACTCCTAATCTCTCCCCACTTCACACTGACTGACTCTCCCAGATGTACAATTTGTTTAAGCTCCTATTGAATTCGGAAATGTTTGATGTGGCTGCCATGCCAAAAGTACATCTAGAAAGGTGGGTCTAGGAGCAAATCCACCCAGCCCAGACCTTGCTTCTCAGCTTCTCCCTTTTTCTGAGACCACTCAGACACAGACAGGAAGAAAAATATATGCCAGGTAACTAGTGTGACAGAACTGTCTGCTCACAGCTCTCCCAGTACTAGCAGTCGCATGGCTCCTCCCAGCACTGAAGAGAGTGTGAGATACCAGTTGGAGATGAGCCAGATGAACTGACCTGGGGCCAAGCCCCTGGTCTGTAGGTTCAGCACCGTGGCTTCAGGTAAAAGGTATGAAGAAAACAACTGATGGCCAGTGCTAGCAGGGCTGCTTCTGCATCACCTCTGTGGCTGTAGTTACCGAAGCTGAACACACCTACCAGCAAGTGCTCCTACATCACAGAAAATAAATGTGATTGCCTATCCCACAGAAGAAAGTGCTTGTGATAGATATCCCATGTTCTCCATTTAATCATCATGCCCTTGGCAAAGCTGGTTCTACCCACACCCCTTCCCACTGCAAGCAGTTATGTCTTGTAGGCACTTTTAAGGCTGGGAATCAAATGCCCAAAGCATTACCATAACACAACAGGGAACAAAATCATTGGGACAAGCCTCTTCAGGTCGCTGAGCTTCAGTTCCCTTCCTAAGGGAGCTGGAGCAGCACTGCCCAGCTCAGGAAATGGATCTGGCATCTACAGCTGGAAAGCGCCAGGTTTTATTATTCTCATATTTCCACTAGGTTGCTGCTTACACTTCCAGTGCTTCTGGCATTAAATAAAACCCAAGCAGTCAAAGGGGTTTAACAGCCTCCACCCCCCTGCTTAATGCTATGAGCTTTCAAGGTACAATTCCACATTCTCGTTTGCTCTGGAGTCTCAACTGCAGGTGATGAAGCAGGGCAGATCCTAGCGTTGCCACTCTAACGGTGCAGGTTTCAGAGCTGCAGGCTTTTCTTGCCATAAAGAGGCCAGCAAGGAGAAGACCTACACAGCAGATCATGACACCGGTTTCCAGCACACACTTTTAAAGAAGGGAAGATGATAAGAAAGCAGCTGAAAGAAATCCCAAGCAACAGGTGCCTGCATAGTTTAAAACCCCAGCAGCTGAACATCACCAACACACAGTCAAGCTCTGATGGATCCTCTGTGACGCAGCAGTTTGTCTTTCAGTGACATGACAGCAAGTCAGCCCAAGCCCTATCTCTTATCCCCACACCAGGTCAGGTTGCATTTCTGGGAACTCCCTCAGCAGCCACTGGCTGCAGTTAATTGTGCTGTAAATTTTCCAAAAGACAGTGTGATTGTATGTGCAAATCTATCTGCTGGTGCTGTGAAAGAGCACTGGTAACTACCTAATTAGTGGCAATCAGAAGATACGGAATATCTCTCTACCCTCCTGTAGCACACAAACAAATGAATAATTTGGAAGTTCAACACTCACCATCGCTGGCCCATTTAGAAAACTCCGGTGTTATTCGAGTACTGGGTGTGCCACCACTAAAAGAGAAAAGGGCAGAATGCTAAAGGTTGAATACGGCAACTTTTGCTGCTCAGGAAAAGCTCCCCCCTTCCACCCACCACTTCTCTCTCAATACTTCTGTCCGCCAGTCTCGTCTTCAAAATGTGAGCGGTTGGCCTGCTGCAGGAGGTGTTTCTGTGCTACTCCACATTTCCACCAGTGTTCTCCCAACCTGCACTTCTGGCTGTGACCTCTGCGGAACCACTGGGGGGTTGTGGTGCTGACTGAAGGCTTGGGTTTCAAGCAGCACCGTGACCCAAGGCTCATTTTTGAATACACTATTTCGAAGATGAAAAACCTTACTCGTGAACAGAAATCCTCTGTGTTGCAATAGCTTCTCCCTTTAAGAATAACTTTACACCTTGATAAGCCCCATCTTTTCCATCTCCCCATTTGAAGAACAGCAGCATTGAAGTACAGACAACTCCTAACCCTGTCCATTCTCTTGCAAGCCAGTAACAGAGACTGTAAGTGAAAGGAATCTTCTTAGCAGGCTGCACACCCGTGACTGTGTAACATTTTAGCTCTATGAGCTAAGACAGTTCCACTCAGAAGGCAGTGAAGACTCACGCTTCAGGGCATCCGCTACCCTGCTGCATTTCTACAGACACCTGCCAGAATTGCAAAGTTCTTTCACAAGCAGTATCACCTTTCCTGTTCTAGAGATGGGCAAAGGAATCCAGGAGACATGCAAGGACCTTGCCAAATCGCAAAAATACGCGTTAGGTGCAAGTCTCATGAAGTAGCTGAGTTTCCTCAAGTCCTCTGTCATCTCACCAAGCGGCCACAGCCACCGATACAGGGCAGCCCAATATCCTCCTGCTACAACACCACTGTCCTGGCTGTGAAGGGGCTTCAGCATCCTTGACACCCTGCCTATGGGCTTGCATGGTTAACGAAGTATTGAAGAGACCAGTGGCTTGGATCCACTGTGGCAAATGCCACTTTTCCATGGAGTGGAACCTAATTTTGAACTAGTGTTTGTGACAGGCTAAGCAGTAAGAAAACTTCATTCCACTGCTCTATCAATCACTTCAACCTTGACCTCACAGGATCACTCAGTGAAAGAGATAGAGGGGTAATTTAAGCCCTGTTTTATGCAGGGCAGAGGGCTTAGAAAGCAATCCTAGTTCCCTGTTAAGACTCATTTTATTTGCCTGAAATGCTTCCCCAAGTGCCCCAAGCACTGGCTGCTGACATTCTCCACAAACATATATGGTCAGAGCACACATCCTGCCCCAACCCCGGAGCTGCATGCGGAAGGATTAGTTAGCACACCCCACAGCAGACTGGGATGCAATGAAATCATACCCTGGATGCCAGACTCCTAATGTGCTGAACAAGATTTAGGTGGCATCACATTATACTGCTACTAAGAGTCCACATTTCATCGGGAAGCACGAAGGCCTTAGCACAGCAGAGTTGCCAGAATTCACCTTCTGTCCAGCACTGCCAGGGAGGAAGTTGGCACTGGCTGGGCAGTGGGGTGGTTAAGGTAGGGAGAATGTGCAGAGAGTCTTTATGAGGCTGCATGCGTAGAAAGCAAGACCCACTTGTCACACTATACTGCTTTTTAAGTCTCTCTTGTTGCGACTCTTCCACTCAACATTTTTCTTCCACAAATTGGCATTCCCCAAAAGTAATTAAACCAAATTAGAAAGTCATGGTACTTACTTTAAAACAGCACCTCGGAGTGCCTCCCTCTCTTTGGCTTCGCCCGGCTCTTCCCCAGTGCAAGGGATAACGTCTGCCTCTGTGTACCTGAGCGCGCGGGGTTAAGGAACATACAGCCTCGCTGCGGACAGTGGAAAGGCTTTTGAGATGGTTAGGACACTCTCTGGGAAACAGAACAAATTCAGTTCAACTGGGAACACCTCAAAAGAAGAGAGGTTGGCTGGCTTTTAAATTCTGGATTAAAGTTTTGCTTTAGGTGGAAAGAAATAGAAAAGTCACTTGATAGCAACATAGCCTCTCAGAAGGGGAAAACCAGTTTCTCAACCCTTGGAAGTCTGATGTGCACAATTCCACTGGTGCAGAGTCCAGCGGGCAACCTGTAAATACTGGTGTTCCCCAGGGCTCAGTGCTGGGTCCAGTCTTATTCAATATCTTCATCAATGACCTGGATGAAGGCACAGAGTGGACCCTCAGCAAGTTTGCTGATGATACCAAACTGGGAGGAGTGGCTGATACACCAGAGCTGTGCTGCCATCCAGCCAGATCTGGGCAGACTGGAGAGCTGGGCAAAGGCAACCTAATGACATTCAACAAGGATAAGCGTAGAGTCCTACACCTGGAGAGGAACAACACCATGGACTGGTACAGGAGAGGGGTGGGACCTGCTGGAAAGCGGCTCCATGGAGAAGGCATCCTGGTGGACAATAAGATCTCCATGGAACAGCAATGGGCCTTATGGCCAGGAAGGCCAGTGGTCTCCTGGCAGGGCCATAAAGAAGAGTGTGGCCAGCAGGTCCAGGGAGGTTCTCTTCCCACTCTGCTCTGCACTAGTGACACCACATCTGGAGTATTGTGTCCAGTCTCCCCAGTTCAGGAGGGACAGGGAAATATTAGAGAGAGCCCAATGGAGGCTACGAGGATGCTGAAGGGACTGGAACATCTCTGATGAGGAAAGGCTGAGAGCCCTGGGGCTGTTTAGCCTGGAGAAGAGAAGCCTGAGAGGGGATCTTAGGAATGGTTACAGAGATCTGCAGGGTGGGGGGCAAGGAGAAGGGGCCAGGCTCTTTTCAGGGGTGCCCTGGGATAGGACGAGGGGCAATGGGCACAAACTGGAACCCAGGAAGTTCCACCTCAATGTGAGGAGAAACTTCTTCCCTGTTCCAGTGCCAGAGCCTGGCCCAGGCTGCCCAGAGAGGCTGTGGAGTCTCCTTCTCTGGAGACTTTCCAACCCCCCTGGATCTGTTCCCGTGTGGGCTGCCCTGGGTGATCCTGCTGGGGCAGGGGGGTTGGACTCGATGAGCTCCAGAGGTCCCTTCCAATCTCTACAATTCCATGATTCTATGATTTCTGTTTGAGGTACAGAGATCTTTTACCAGCTAAGGGTTGGGACTTCAGTCTTAAAGGCTGGTACAAAATTCAGTAAAATCTAACTCTACAGCTATCCATTCCCCTTCATCACTGTTAAGTCAACGTCTGCCCAACACCCTTGCAGGAATCCCTCCCTGATGGCTGTTACAGCTGCTGCGGGGTAGAAGTCTGCCCACAGCTCTCCCAGAGCTGTCTCCAAAGAGCCTGGCTCCCAAGTGGAGAAGTTCCCCAAACCTGCCCTTAAAGACAGTTCTGCCCCTGAACTGTGTAATGAACTGTCTTAACTGTCTAATGAAAGGAAAAGAAATAAATAAAAAATAATTCAGTCTCTTGAGTGGCAGGTGAATAGTGCTTGAAATGTTTACTGCAGAAAACTCCTGAAAACAAAGGGGTGTCTTGGGGAATATAAACTCAATAAACCCAGGAAGCAGGAAAAACTATCCATATGGAAGACACCCGGATGGAGACAACAGATTGCTTATGAAGCAGACTGGAGAAACACTGACATTGATCTCCTGCAATGTCTCCTACAGACTTCACCACCTGGGTCTGAAGTACTGCTGCGTCGAGGGAAGGATCTCAAAGGGGAATCCCTCTGAGGGGAATCTCAACTGGGAAGCCCTCCGAGTTCAAATAACATGGTAACTGGAGGAGGTGGTGTCATTTCCAGTAGGGCTGGACACAGATCACGCTCTCCTCCCCAGGGCAGTGCTGGATGAAAGCCAGCTGAAGATGCCCCTCTAGGCTGCCTCTCAGCAAGAGCCTTTCAAAAACGATACTGTGGTTTCCCGTATTCAAGTGTGTCGTCTCCGTCCACATCCAGGTCTGCGTCGCTGTCTGGATTCTCCTTGCCACTGCACATGATAAACCCAGAACCTGGAAGGAAAGAAAAGATGTGGATGAGCACCTAACGATGGTGTGATGGCACCAGTCCACGGGCTGCCCTTTACTCTCAACAGCCCCACAAAAGGTACCATCTCCAAAGACTGCACGAGAACACTTTTCAGCGCACAGCAATGCTCTAACTTCCTGGACTTTACGCTCCTTAACACTGCAAATGAAACATTCTTGACCTTTTCCTCTCCACACAAGTTATTTTAAAGTTGAAGGCACTGGAAGGGTCTCTCTCAAAAGCAGGAAAAAAAAAAAGAAGCAAAACAGAGAAAACTGATTTTTCACATAAGTGCTTAACACAAAAACTACACTGCTGACAGGTAAGAGAAGGCCACAGGGACATTCTGAGCTAGCCCTTAGTTCAGATGCAGAGGACAGGCAGAGGCTAAAATACAATTAGACGTATCTTTTTCTTTCTTACATGTATTTAGTCATTAGATTTTTACTATATTTAATAGCAAACCTGTTTCTAGGAAAAAGAAAGAAATACTCAGACTCCCCAGTCATTAACAACAGCTCCTTCGGAGCACTTCTTAGGTGAGCAAACTCCAGTGCAAGTCAACGAGAGTCCTGTGCTCCCAGCACGGGTGGGTGATGCTGAAGCCCAGCCCCAACTCCGGCAGGAGCACATCCCACCTGCACCACTGAGAGAGCAGGGCAGGTGTAGCCTTGCCTTGGCACAAATGCCCCAAAGGAGAGGACATTTCTGCACTGTGAACGTGGCTCAAAACGTGGAAGACAGGCTAAAATTCACGGAGAAGCACTGAGTGTAAGGTGCATGTCTGAAGGAGGCCATGCCCCAGCGTTCGGGTGGCCCTTTTAGTGCTACCGATGTCCGAGCCCGTCCATCCCAGCAGGCTCTCTGCCATGCACATACCCAAGCTCGTGCTGTCAGCAGCCAACCTGCACTTTCCCAGCCCGGAGGAGCGAGCTGTATTTCTAATTGTCTGTCTCTGTGCAGCCAGCAGGGCGAGGTGAAGGTCTCACTTCCAAGGACACCGCGCAGACACAGCTCTTTACAGTCGCTCTCTAGGAATGGATGCTCTCGCTGATTCATTAAGCCCCCAATAAAATTTGTTTATATGGATTTGATATTTCTCTTCCCTGAATATAAAGAAGGCCCTTAACGAGCGATAACCATATCATGACAATGATTTTAAGACTAACCTTTCCCTGGGAGCATAAACTACCTTTTACTTCAAAGTAATTGCCAGTCTTCATTTTTAGCAGCTCTAACAAAGCAAGCGCGGACAACGCGGTGCCCAGCCTGTTCCGGGAGCCACGCTTTGCAGCATCCCTGGGGCAGCCCTCTTCCCAGCACGGCCCTTATAAAGCTCTTCACATACTGGCTGCACACTGCCAGCCAACCCATGTCACGAGCTGCCTTCTCTTGCTGCGATAGCTTATCTAGTAAATCTTGACTCTCCCAGTTCATCACAACGTTTGGGAGAAGATTTAGAGGAGTAAGAGAGACCTGTCAAAGAAGTTGGATGGTCTTTCAAAGCTGCTTTAGAAGTTGCAGTGGGCGATGGGGTGGTAATTTACAGGCATGGCATTTAACCTGCAGTGACACCATCCCCTGCACCTGGCAGTGCTTTAGCCCATCACTTCTCAAAGGCCATAAACTCTGGACACATCGGTCTTCATTTTTCTTGTAGCTGTGGGAAACATAAATCATGCAAAGCTGGAGCTGTGACTTGGCCAGTCCCAGAGCCAACCCTGTTAGCCAGACAGTGAATACTTGGAGCAAGTGCCTTGCAGGGGAGAAAAGGTGTCCAAAAGAGTGAGCATAAACGGGACCACTCCCTGGGTCCCTCCCTCTGCAAGGTGCCAAGCACACGATGAACGTTCACCTTTCCATCAATTCCGTTTCCAAGTGACTCAAGCCAACTAGTGGTTTATTGGTAGAGCTTAAGAAAGAAGATCTGCTTACTGCAATACAATTTACAAATATTAAGGCACCTTGACTTTGGAATCCTGGTGTCCTTGCTCTCAAAATCTTTGTACTTAAGAAAATCCCTTCTGAGTCTGAAAGGAAAACACGCCAGAGCTTTTGGTGAATTTAGCTCTGCAACAGGAACCGCTGCACTGCCAACAGAGTACCATCCTCCCTACACAGGGAGGGTACAGGGAAGGGTTGGGCAGCATGTGTGATGGTGACAGACACACACAAGGGTGATCTGATAGAGCATTTCAGGAGGGCACAGCAGAGAAGTTCACCGGCTAAAGATGAGGGGCAGGAGAAGGGCAAGTTTCCTTTTCTGATCGAACGACTCCTCCCAGGCCAGGGTGTAAATGAAGCTGCAATAAGGTGATCCAACTCTCAGATTTTCACAAAAGATGGAGTTACAAGCTTTTTTTTTTTTTTTTTCTGAAAACGACCAAGTGCAATTCATTGCAACACAGTAAAAAAACGTGATTCAGAAACTGCATCCTAAACAAAGTAACCTCCACGTACCCAGAAAAGACTCTGACTATAAGCTGTGCTATCAGCTTTAGAGACTTCCTTTAAAAAACCAAAACAAAACCCAACAAAACCAGGAAAACAAAATCTACAAAATATGTTTCCAATGTGAATCAAAAGGTCCATAAATCCCAGTACTGCCACTGCACGCAGGAGAAGGTGACGCAAAGGTGGGTCCAGCATCACCTGCGCAGAGACCAGCCTGCCACCGGCATCCCAACGCCCTTCCACCTGCAGCAGGGACGGTGGGCTGGGGTTTGGTGCCACAGTTTCACCCTGACCCTCCTTGTCTAACTTCCCGGGGTTGCTTCCATGCACAAAGCCAGTGAAAACACCCACACAGCTGTTCAAATATTTGACGTCTGAACTGCTTGACGTTATTCATTCATCTCAGGCTCATTCAAACCAGATTTCTGGACAAGCGCTGTTATAAATGGATTAAGAGGAGCACTAAATGCAAGGAAGGCCCGACAGGATCACACCTGCTTCTCACTAACCCAGCCCAAGTGTAGGGCTCACAACTCCCATGCCCTGTTGGCAGCGTACGCTGCCAGCCAGGAGCAAGGAAAAAGTGAAATGGATCCCAGAGCGTCGAGCAGAATAAAGCGGCCTTTGCAGCAGCATTGCTCCGGACCTACTGGAGGAGAGCGGGAGCTTCCAGAAGCCCCCTGTCACTACACTCAGGTGATCTGCAATTCAATAGTGTGCACTGGGAACAGGGAAGGGTTCCTCCAGTGAGGCTCAGCTTCTGAAGGTCACGTTGTAATTCATGTCCACCAGCAACACTGCTGGGAGAGGACCTCTAAACCCAGCGCCGCTATCCAGAGGTCAACGCTCAGGACTAGAACTTTATCCCAACGTGTTAATAAAGTGAAATCTGACAACTGAATGTTAAGTTGTGAGTCTGACCCAGTCATTCACAAGAGACATGATCTGTGATTCACAGAAGCAGCTGCAACTCTTCCAAGGACAGTCACCTAAGGCCCGAGGAACGTGTGAATTTGCAAATTCTGCTTTCAATCGAAAAAAGAACAAACCGAGACGCGGACTCTCCTGGATCCTTCCCTTTCCTTGTTGAATGATCTTCTCCTCTGGCTGTGCAATTGGTAGGAGGCAACCGCTCGTCATGCGCTGCCTGCCCCGATACAATTAGCCTCCTGATGCTAAAGCAGCACAACTCTCTGACAGTCTTAATCCCAGCTGCCTCCTTAAGGTCCAGACAAACAGGAGTGAGCAGGCAGGTCAGACGCCGGGGCCATTAAGCAGAGAAAAAACAAAGTTACAGCTCTGTCTCCAATCCCCATTGCTCTTGTAGCCAGGTGCTCTGACAGGCAATTCCAGCACTGGTATTGAGTGGCACCTCTATAAACCCTGTGACAGTTTGGGAGACAAACTCTCCCATCAATCAGAATGTACCTATCAAGATCACTTACCTAGCGCGCCCGCCACCCTCCAGCACTGTGTACACAGCTTTGCTTGAGCTGCTCTCGGCACAGTCTGACTGAGCACCAATTCCAGGTAGTTTCTGAAAAATTTAGGCACTCCATGCAAGCAACAGTGTTTCTGAAATACTGACTCAGAGGCCTGAAAAGCAGAAAAAAACCCACTGCGTGCCTCTTTGAGGTCACTGGGCTGCAGACGCTGGCAGGCTACAGGAACCAGCTGAATTTGAAGGGCATTGGAAAACACTTCCCACTTCCTTCCACGTGCCTGTTAATAATGGCTGGAGACAAATCTCATCAGAAATCCTTTTCTTCCCCTTTCTTTAAGTTGTCAAAGCAATTTTCTTTTTTTTCTTTCTCCTAAGCTGTCTCCTATGCCTAAGAGTCCTCTCTGACCTCTGCACTGCCTCTCAAATCTCACCCCCTTTGTGCGATCCCCCCAGTCACCGGTCATCTCACCATCTCTCAAGTCAATGGTGGCTCAAGTTAAGGTCGAGAGTCATTAACATGATATATAAGCAGATTCACAGAACAGATAAGAGGGCCTCACATTCAAGTCCCTCCTTTTCTCCATCGTGTTCAACAGCAGATGGTCAAAGAGACAACATCTGCTGCTTCAGGTGCTGGCAGCACTGCCGGCTGCCGCGCGGGCACGAGTGGCGGCAGGAGAAAGTTAAGACAACCAACCAGACCGAGGCAGACCCAAAGAGCCAAATTTCATCAGCACAGGTTGGAAAGCACAGACCTGCTGTGTCCCACTTCTGCTCTGTGTCCCACTTCTGCCCCTCAACTCCCATCCGGGCAGATAAGTCAGTTCTGGGGGCCAGCTGCTCCATGTACATTTAATTTCCACTCCAAGTAAGACCGAGGGACAAAACTAAGATGTTCCTAAGATTATTATTTGCACCACCTTTATGAACGCGGCTCTGAGATGCTGCTCATGTAGAGGACCAAACTCATCTGTATAACTGGCATTTCTCTTGTTTGGCCCCCAAGGAACACGGGGAGGGAGGGGGCTGTCAAATCTATATTGAAAATATTCCAGGAACCCAGAATTTTGTGTAAATTCTGTAAGCAGGTCTAAATCCAAATCCATCTCAGGGGCATGCAGCTCTACTGCAGCCTGCTTTGGCTGGGAAGAGGCATTCATTCTGTTCACAGGTAATTTACACACGTCCAGGAAAGAAAAAAAGCCTCCCGTAAATCTCCAGAACTGCAGCCTTTGCTAATTACACTCCTTGCAGTGACCCCCTCCCTCACAACCTCCCTTTCCAGCACGTTCACTCTATTTTCTTAACGAAATGTCACTCGTTGGCTTCTTGGAGAGTAAAAACAATGAAGGCAATAAAAGTAGTTTATGCAGACACACGGCCAGGCCTCACACACACTTCCTGAGAACGGCTCTAAACCGGGCTTATTTCATCAGCTGCTGCAGTATCCCAAACTAGTACTAAGAGGACAAGGTGGGTCGGACACTGTTTTCTTTTAAAAGGCATTTGGGAAGGCAGGGAAAGCTGTTAGAGGTCCTTGAGAAGAAGGGGAAAGCAGAGACGAGGCTGTGCTGATCAGCGGTCTCCCTGCAGATCTCAAACACGTGGTTTTTGGACAGTGAAATGATTCTTCCATTTTTTCCTAGTACAAACAAGGATAGAATAGTTCTTCTGCTGACTTTCCCAGCCTGTTGCAGGAAAAATTACATTCAGAGGCAATGAAAGCCTTGTCCTGTAAGCAGCTTTTCATTTCTCCGGAGTCAGAGCTATTTCAAGCAGAACAGTGATTTACCTGGAGGACTGACACCCAACCGTGCCGTTACAGCCTACGCCTGAAACAGCAGAAGCATCCCTCTGAAGCATCCTCTATTAGCTCCCACAGAGGCACAAACGGGCTGCCAGAGACCTGACTGCATCCTGGACGCTTACAGTGATCTCTGCTAACAGATCAGAGGAACAGCTGCCTTGAAAGAACGGGGCCATATAATTTTACGAGCATTAGCATGGTTTCACAGCGGCGTGCGGAACAAAGGGCAGGCGAGCTGCGCTGCACAGGGTAGGAGTTGGCTGCTGCAAGGCTCGGGGAAGAGGCTTCCCCACCCCTCACAGCGCTGAGGAGTATTCCAAAGATGTCTTTTGTGCCTCTCCAAATCCCACCAGATGCAGATGGTGGCCGTGGAGGGGAAACCGCTCTCGGCCGGAGGTCTGAGCTGGTGTGGCCGTTCTCGTGTGCGATGCGCTAAGGTGAGAATGGTCTCACCTCTGTCTCAAAGGCTGCTCTTCAACACCCAGAGCTGAAACACAAAAGCAGCAGCAACAGCCCCAGTCTTTGCAGCTAGGGCTTGTTTTCCCCAGTCAGGGAAAGGTGGATCTGAAAGCTTTTGTTCCCCTGGGGAGAGAGGGGAAACAAACAAAAAGGAAGAGGGAGAATTAAAGTAATCTCGAATCGCTAAGCAGATTCACATCACTGGATCAATAAGCACCACTGACAGGGATCACAGGAATGTCGCAACTTTGCCAATAATAAAGCAGCACAGCAGAGCTTGGAGGATGACTTTTCTAAGGCAGCCGAGCATGAAGCAGCAAGGCTGGCGAGCAGCTGAGAGTGACACCCTGGCTTACAGGGGGCTGCTGCCAGCAGCAGGGCTCGATGCAGTTTGCTTTAAATAATGATGAGCACAGAGATTGCAGTTGTTGGGGAAAGGCGGCCAAGGGCTGGAAAAACCAAGGGCTAAATTTCACGGGCCAAACCCACGTGCTCTTCCCCCCCAAACTAATTCTTTTCTAGGCTGGAAAGAAGAAAGAAAAATCAGTGCTAATTTAATCAATTGATCAGCCTATTGATTGCAAAACTGGAGCTGCTAGTTAGCCATGTGCTGTAATGCCCTCAACTCTGAAACCACAAAACACACCATTGATTTCTTCACTTCCAGCTCCAAAACAAGAAATAAAGCCGGGCTTTCAGTGGAAAAGCAACTTCCTCGTCCAGGGAGAAGATGCAAGCAAAGAAGAGAGGCCAGGAACCAGAGACAGCCGCATCTTGCGAGGTTCAAACTGAAATTAGTTACAGATGCAGTCACGGTGTCTTGTGTAAACTCTATCGATTGGGTGGCTGACAGTCTTGGGAGCCTCCATACGAGGACAATCAATCCGGCTGCAGTGTCACCTGCCACTTTGCTGAACAGTTGACAATGCAATTATCCAGTGTGGAGGCAGGGAGTTGGCGTGTGTCAAACGCAGTTAGCCACTTTCCGGGCACTACTCGATAATGCGTTTCACCGCCGAGCGTACGAGACATGTGGAGACAGGAGCTGTTTAGAGCCATTGAGACCCGTGCTCCCTTTTTCCTTCAGAAAAAAAAAAAAAAAGTAATAAAAAAAAAAAACTCACTGCCCCTGACTTAACAACTGTATTCTAAAATGCTATTAAAATCACGTCAATCAACTACCGTGTGCTTAAGGCTGAAGTCTGACCAGAGTGTTCAAGAAGTAGGTTGCACTTCTAGCAAAACTGCAGATGCTTGGGGGGGGTGGAAATATAAATAAAACAAAACAACAACCAAAAAAAAACCCCACCCAAAAACAAACCCCCCCCCCCCCCCCAAAAAAAAAATGCAAGTGACTTCTTGAGCCTGGAACTTTCAAAACCAGAGCAGACAGACCACTAGAAAAAAGGATGGCAGAGAGCAGCTAAGAAAGTGCAGGTGATGGGGCTGGAAGATCTTACGTTGCGTGTCTGAGAGGTAGGAAAACTGAAGCTTAAAGGGATGCTGTCAACTTGAAACGCACTCAGTTTCAAAAAACTGAGTAGCTTCAGGTGCTCTTCTTGCTCCTTTACTCCCCCTGCCAATTTTCACAGTGTTACAACTGCATTTTCTGTTTTCTCTTTAATTAATTTTTTTCCTCCTTCCTCTGTTGCTGGGTGACAGACGTCCCCTTTTCCTCCCCCAAGTATGATACATAATACTGTCAAAAGCAGAGAATTCCCCTTCTTCCCACAGAAAATCTTTTCCTGGTTAGAGTGGCTGTCAGCATTACGTAAATAAACCAGCAAGGTTTAGTTGATTGTGCTCCTTTCAGCTAATGTGTTCTGGCAGCCTGAGCACAAAAATTAGGTTCTCAGATTTTTGTATGCGTTCAAGTTAATGAAAATGTACTATCAGCAATCAGGACTTTTAACAGCTATAAGCACCAATTTTTTTTTTGTTGAAGTAATTTTTCCTTTGTCGAGTTCCATTGATTGCTTTGTGTTCCAAAATGAAGCAAAGGCTGTTCCTTGAAGCATTATATGAACTTTAACCACACAGGATATTGAGCATCAATTACACGGTAGGTTATGCTGGCTTTTCAACGTTAAGGTATGAAGTTTGGATTTTTTTCTTTTTAAATCACATACTAATCTCATCTGCTTTTCCTGATCACTGAAGTCAACTTCTGATATTAATACAACACTTCTGATACAGTACAATACCCAAGAGAGGTTTGTTAGCCACAGAATCCCTCAAATTCTGTATGTGGACACAAACTATGGAGAAAGAGGTACAGCTCATCTGATTATTTTAGGTAACACCACGCAAACAGATCTGTTTGCATTTTTAGGCCAAGTATTACCTTATGGACAAGTACTTCTCTCAAAGGGAGAGGTGCAAACACCTAGGAGTGGCTGGGCTGCTCCATCACACCAGTATAAAGTGCCGTCCTCCAGCAACGGAGGCATTACCAGGATTAACACCATTTTACACAGGGACTGAGGTATGGCCTATGAGTGCTCTGGAACTCAGCAGCCCTCTAAAGGAGGGATAAGACACAGAATAAGCACTTAAGAAACATGAAATTTATACATCTTGCCCACTTGGAAGCTTGCAGAGGGTAGAACTGACCAGCAGAAGGTAGCAAACCAAACACAAGAAGGTGAAAATGCTGAGAGGCTGGGAAGGATGCTCTTCAGATGTATAGATGCATTCCTCTTAAGAGGAAGAGCAATGAGGGATGCTGACACTGGGAATGCGACAGAGGAACAGTGAACTGAGCTCTTGCTAAGTGGGAGAAAGATGAAGAATTTCATCATGGCAAAGATTGCCTACGCTCTTACCACTGACCGCTCTGGCACTCAGCTTGGAGTTTGCTTTAGCCTGCCAGGTTAAAATGAATGAACATCTACACAGAAATGGGGAAGATGATTCTATTTACTAAACCATTCTTCCAAAAGCCCCAAGTGTGCCAGTGACATCTATTTCCCACACAGTCTCTGAGGAGAAGTCACACTTTCACCGTTCAGCTCAAATCCTTTTGCCGAATTTGAGATCAGTTTATACCCTCTTCCTAGTATGATCTTAAATACAGCCTGAACCTCCTGGTATGGAAAAATGGAAAGTCTCCTTCCTTCCTGAAGCTTTCCTGCATGCCTCATTATATTTTATCTGAAAAAGAGGGCACAGCTGCCTACTAGCTGAGATTCTAGAGCAAGGCTTTTAAGCTTTGCTACTATTTTTATAACCTTAGCGAAGCTGCTTCTCTGTGCTTCACTTTCCACATACGTGTTAAGCACAGATTTTGTGGACTGCTGTTGTAGTTTGATGTTCATGAAATTGCACTGAGAAGGGCAACTGAGTTTTCCTCCTCTATTTCATAAAATCATAGACTTGTCAGTGTTGGAATGGACCTTAAAGCTGATCCAGTCCCACCCCCCTGCCATGGGCAGGGACACCTCCCACTAGAGCAGGGTGCTCACAACCCCAGCCAGCCTGGCCTTAAACACTGCCAAGGATGGGGCTTCCACCACCTCTCTGGGCAACCTGGGCCAGGGTCTCACCACCCTCCTGGGGAAGAAATTCTTCCTACTGTCCAACCTGAATCCACCTCTCTCTAGTTTTAATCCATCCCCTCCAGTCCTGTCCCTGCCCCACAGCCTAAAAAGCCCCTCCCCAGCTTTCTTGTAGCCCCCTGCAGATACTGGAAGGCCACAAGAAGGTCCCTCCAGAGCCTTCTCTTCTGCAGGCTGAATTTGGAGCTTCCTACCAGGCAGTTGCCAGACACGAGTGAAGTCACTGTGTTCAAACACCTGCTGCTGAGGCAGGACGATTGAAAAGCATCTACTTGGATTTTGAGCACAGGAGCTCCCGTTTGGGAGCATGCTTCCAACGTGGCACGTATTTAGGAGAACAAACTGGAGAAGCACATAGCTATTGCCTCAGTGCTCTTTCTTGGACAACTAACCCAGGCTAGACAAAGGCTGGCGTACAACATTTGCTGCTCAAACTGAAGGACATCTTGATCCTACAGAAGTGGAAAGCTGACTGGGACTGCAGACACCTGCTGGAAACTTCCTGACATTTTAACATAGTCCCACTTCCCAGGCAGCTGCCCTAATTGCACATGACGTGAGGTCTGATGCAAATGGGCACCTAAGGATAATGAGAGTTTGTTACAGCTTACAAGGCTTTACCGAGCCCCTCCGTGCCCATGCCAAGTGGTGCTGTTCCTTCCCCTTGATAAGACATGAACGAACAGACACGAGCCCTGTGCTAGCTTGGGAGGAGGGCAGCAGGGAGAAATTAAGAGAAACTTCAGAATTAAGTAATCTCTGTGCGTTTCTCCTTCTTCAGGACTATCACAACCTATTGGACAGATCTTTGTCACGTTGATCTTTCAGAGGAAGTGTCTGTCCCCAAACCAGGCTGCTTTCCATTTTAACATTTGCTGAGTTTTTCTCTCTTCTGTGTTATTTTTGATGCAACTGATGTGCTGAAGGAACAGAAACCCAGAAGAGCAGCGGTGACTTAGCTTGCTGCTGCGCCCAGAGGAAGGCCGTTTGGTAGGGGAACTGGAGGAGAGAAGGACAGGGCGAGTGGAAAGAACTTGGCTACCATTCTTCAATTCTTTCATATCTAAAGAGGACAGCAATCTCTGTTCCATCAGACCGCACGGTTCGTGCTTTAAATGGTGCTCGCCGCTCGCTCGCTCTCCCCGTCTCCATCTCTCCCCCTTTGAAGCAGGCTGGACAGCTTCCTCAAGCTGGCGTTATCACTCCCTCTAACCACTCTTGGCAGGCAATCTAATTCCCCCTGAAAAGGTCACCGCCATTTTAACTGCCTTTCAATCACATTAAGCACGCTGCCGCTCGTGCTCCGAGCGCTGCGCCTGCAGCTCTCCTGGCTGAGGTGCGATCGATAACCTGACATCCCGGCCCCCGCCGCTGCTGGCCTCCTGCCCCTCCCCGCCAACGGGCGGCCAGGGACCAAGTGACAAACGCCCCCCCCTCGAATCCCAGGCAGCAGAAGGGAGATGCCGACCCATTTGCTAATCTCCGTCCCATCTGCTGAGAATCAGAAGGGTGCACCCCCCCCCCCCACCCTCCCCAGAGCTACAGAGGCAGCGACTTCACAGGACAGTGTGCCCAGGCCCCGGTGCAGGCACCTTTGAAGCTGTGTTCCAAAGAACAAGCCTCCCTCAAGCTTCCCTCAATGCAATCATTACTGGTATCTCTCCCCCTGCGCCGCTGCTCTTTTTTTTTCCCTTTGCAGTTAGGAGTTATGTGTTCCACTCATCGATCCCTGTGTAAGACACTGTTTTAAGTCCTCTTGCCTTTTGACTGCGCTAAGCCGTTTAAGAGATGACAGCGGCTTCTATCAGTGTGAAGCTGATGTGATTCTTTTCAGATAAAGCACTTTTTTTTCTACTCCCCCCCCTCCCTTTTCCTTCTTTCAAGTAAGAGACATAGACACAAAAAGAGACACCGAATCTTTGAAAGGAAAAAAAAAAAAAACAAACCCTTTTGAACTTCCCTCAGGAATTCTTTAAAGGGATAACCTTACAGTGTAAACACCGAGGGTAACGTGCATCCATTCTGGGGAGGAAGAGAAACACTGCTACAAATACACCGAGCGCTTTAAAAACAAAAACTAAAACACAAAAACCACACATAAGAGAAGGAGCCACTTGATGCTTTCACTTCTGAAGCCTCGTTGGCTTCCTAAACACAGAAACTCATTAGATGAAGATGGCAGGAAATAATCCCCTGCAACAAAGAGCTCTGGAGAGAGATGGTTCAGAGACAAGGGACAGATGGTTACTGGATGGTCAGGCATTTCCAAGAGAAATTTTAGTCTTGTGACACTGCACTGAGATAGGGGAATATTTGATCATTTCATCTGTATAGCTTTTCACTTTGAAGCACGAGCCTGATTTAAACAGCACTCGGTAATTGGTGCTGGTAGCCTCCTGCACCCATCCCAACCAGGAGCAAGGACCCTCCTACTACAAATCCCTGTTTCAAGCAGGACCTCTGCTGAAACGAAGTGCTTCAGAATCCTGTATATCTTCATTCACACCCTGCACTCTTCCAGTGTGGGGTATGTACCTTAAGTGATGGCAAATGATGCTTTAAGAAGCCAGGAAGACAGCTAGAAGTATCAAACATTTCCTGACTGAATGCCTTCACCAAACCCAACAGCTTAAGAGGCAACATGCTGATCCCTGTAACTGATTCTCAGTTAGGTCCTATTTCTACTTGCTGCCATCTCCTGTCCTTTCCACCTGTTGCCTCAAGTATGCCAAGCACATGGTGAACCATGGCTCTACTGAGCTAGACCTGACTGGGACTGCAGCTCTAACACCAGCACAGGAGACAAAGAACCTCCACCTTCTCCTCAGCTGAGAGGAGCAAGTCTTCCCTGTGAGCACCCTGGAAGCAAGAGAGTGTCATCTTAGGAACAGCACACGTCAGAGTTTCAGCCTGTAATTGCTCTTAAGTATTAGGTCACCTTCCAGAAAACCTGAGCAGGGCTTTTCATTTCCCTGACCTTTCTGTTTTCAAGAAGAAAAAAACCCCAACATCTCTCAACCTTACCCCACCTGAGAACCTGGCACGATCTTTCGTATAATTAGCAAAGAGAAAAAAACCTCACCTTGAGAGTGACATGACCTTTGTCCATTAACTAAAAATGATAAAAGGAAGAAGCCGGGACCTTTGTTAAGTTTGAGTCTCTCCTGTAAATGCTGCCCAACGATCTGACCAACTCATGCAATACACCCTGGCCACAGTGTCCTGCTCCCCCTTCACCCAGCTATGACATCTCCTCAAAGCAACACACTGTGAAAATTGAAATTAATGAGACACATGGACATCTATTTTCCCCTCTAGTTTTATGTATTTCCCCATTTCATCTCTTTAGACACTGGTGACATCCCTGTAGCCTGGCAAAGGCTGCCTGGCATCATTAAAGGCCTCTGGTTTCCACATCGCTGCTACTTCTCAGCAAAGGGAACAGAGCCAAACACAAAGCCTCGGGTGATGGGGGTTAACGAGGGCCTTGCCAACTCCAGACAAAGCAGTTTTAAGCATTGGAATTCATTTCCGAAACGCTCTGCTGTGCTTCGGGGCTGTAAATTAAGAATTCTGTTCCTAAAACAAGGCAAGAGCCAACACTGGCAGAGAAAGGGAAAAGAGAGTCACTTAAAGGCTACCTGAGAGAGCACAAAGCAAGACTGACTGATGGACACCTCTGAACGCCAGCGTCCAGAGACAAGACGAGAAACACAACAAGGAGCAAGAAAAAGTGTAACTTGCCTAAAAAGAAATGCAATCAGCCAACTGTGGGAGATCATTCCAGCTTTGCTTTGGCTTCCCAAATTTTACAGAAACTTTCTGTGCAGAGAAAGTAGGTACCCTGCAAATATTATCTGGTCATTCCAAAATACTGGGAAGAGTTGGAGGCAAAAAAAATCCCATTTAGGGAAGAGGACACCTCTCTAGAGGAGCATGGAAGCTGTTGAGTCCAGCTACCAGCAGAGCTGTGCTCCAGAGGAGGAAAGCCAGGGAGACAAGCATGTCCTGGGGACCTGCCAGATGCTCCAGTGGAGTCATTTCTTCAGCAGGGACTGCCACCAAAAGCTGCACAGAGAGGATGTTCCTCACTACAAAAGCCACAGGGAGGTTCCTGTGCTTGTGAGCTGATCTACAGACACGCTTCATCTAGCACGACAAAGGGAAGGTGTCTAATCCAAAGGCCTTCCCATCAGGGTAATTATGGAGGGTTTTAGAACAGCATCTAGATGTGCTCTACTCTTCTGATCCATTGCTGGATCAGTTCATGTAACTAAAACACTCTTGAAGGCATCACAGAAGTCTCAAAAAGCAGAGGAGAGACAGACCCCATACATCCTGATAGAAGCAAAGTATGAAATACTCTTCCATGTGCAGCCATCTAGCAGAGGCTACAGCCCTGACTGATGTTAAAATCTAACTTCTGATGGAAGAAAGCAGTTGATCTACGTAACACAGATGAATGCATTCGAGAATTCCTTAAAATAAGGTGGGGAAAAAAAAAAAGGCAACAAGGAGCAAGTCCTTTGCATTTACACAGCCTATCCACATCTGTTACACACGCTGTTCACCTGAAGCCACATCTGAAAGGGGTCTCCATACGACTAAAGCAATATGAAAGGTTCAGCTCACACTTCAGTGAGTTAACTCAAAACCAACTGGGAATATTAACCACGTGAAGACAGCACAACGCCTGCACCAAAGGAAGTGGGAGATTATGCTCTCCTCAAACTCAGGTGTTCAGTGGGGGGGAAGGAGTGAAGAATGCGTGCACAAAAAAGGGCAGAACTGAACTGAGCAGCTTTTTCTCATCAGGCCTGACCGTGATGACCACAGAGGCACACAGACACCCCATACTGCCCCCCTACAGTGATTATACTGCCTACACATAAGGCCCTGCGTGGTCTCATCAGACCTCCACCCAAAATCATGTACAGATGCAACTTTCCATGTGGGCACAAAGAAGAGTTAAGGTAGGTGAGGCTACAGACGCAGGAAGCAGCAGTGTGAGCTTCACTGGGTAGCCTTGAAAACCCAAAGAAGCTGCTCCTTCCACTCTGTCCTCCTGATCATCTGCTCTGCTGCAACCCAGCTACAATTTAATTTCAGAGGAAGGTAAGAGCAGATGAGGAGTGCCAGGTTGTCAGTGAGCACACAGCTGGCTTTTAAGTCCAGCTGCCTTATGTAGTAGCTTTTCCCCTTGAGATATCTTAAATTAAAATCCAAGCTGATAGAGGAAGAGATCACATCCCATCCTCTTTATTGAACGGAGGAAGCCAGCACCCCTTTCATTACGCATGCGCTACATGGATTGCTTGCGAGAGACTCTCCTCAGTGCCAGAGGTTCATGCCAACGAGCAGTTTAGTAAATCCTCCTCTTCGAGGCCAAAGGGCTGAGTGTAAGAAAGGGGCCAGGTTTCTAGCTAAAATTACATTCACCAATAAAGCTCATGAGAGGTCAAATTTTGCCATAACTCACTCTCTTCTCAGTAACTGATTTCCCTGTCACTAGGGAAGCAGCAAAAGAAGGAGGAAAAATAAAATGTGTTTGTCTGGAAGCCCTAAGGGCTCGCAGTGCTGGAGGTGCAGAGCAGGTTCCTGGATTCTCATTTATCAACCTTAAAAGGGATGGAGTGATAAATGCACAACTGGCCTTTTAATATTTTATGCAGGTGCTAAAGCGACTTAGCTGTCACCTTCAATACATCACCAGAGGCTGATACACCA
Source organism: Todiramphus chloris collaris (assembly GCA_025345505.1). NCBI lineage: Eukaryota > Metazoa > Chordata > Aves > Coraciiformes > Alcedinidae > Todiramphus > Todiramphus chloris. Next base: position 10,866,715 of record JANVCC010000074.1, read on the forward strand.
GCTTTCGTCACTCCAGGCTGGGAATTTTTACAATTTCATTTCTGTTGCCCTCTCTTCATATATTTCCATGTATTTCTTACTATGTGTAGCATATAAGAAGCTATTTTCCCCAAATGATCTCTCCATTCTACCCATTCCTATTCATTCCCTCTTCAGCTACATTTCTCCAGCGAGAAATAACACCACACTTTTGTTCAAGATTTGCACAAATTTGGACTCTCATCATTCAAGAGAGGCAGAAAGCCGAAATCGCTTTACATTCTGGCAAAGGCTGAAGGTCCCATCCTTTGTGAAAGGCAAATCTCCGGGTCTCTCCCTTTAAAGGTAGGAAATGATCAACTTCTACAGCAGAATGATTTATAAGGGCCCCCAAAACACCAGCGCACCTCGAAATCCTCCCTCCAGGAGAGTAGTGGCCCGTATCCTCTTCTGCCCGCACCACTCGTACTCTTCAAAGCGGTTGCTGTTCTCATTCTCGATGTCCACAGAGTCATCCTCAGTCATGCATGAACCTTCTCTCTGCACAGGGTAAAGCAGGGGCAGAGCATTGAGATGCATGAAATAGCTCTTTGTGGTTAATAACTCTCGGTGGGATGGAGGAAGAAAGCTGGGCTGTTCCCAGGACAGTTAAGTACAGAGTGGACAGCGTCATCTACTCCCACCCCCATTCCTAGTGATCTAAATCTAGAAGTAAACAGGTGCTGGAAGCATTTGAAAACCTTAAGAACAAAAGAAGTTGCAAAGTTCATCATTTTTACACAAGAGAATTGAAGCTCTGGCTCCTACAGCAGTGCTGGTGTGCAGTTCCACATGCATTCCCCTGCCTCGCATGCACAGGTCCCCTACAATGCAAACCACAGACTCCTCCGGCCCCTGACAGGAGTGTTCTCCTAGAGCGTGTTTTTGGGGGCATACTGGTCAAAAGACACCTCTTTACACCATGCACCTCTTGAGGCTACATGAATGAATTTGTTGTCACCTATTGTGGGCTTTTCCTGAGAAACGAGCACAGAAAGCCCTATGACACAACTCTCTCCCTCCTCTAGACCTTGTTCCTCCGTCTTCCTTGCTGTCTTTGGGATCAACAGCAAGCGAATGGTTTGCAACATTTGCAAATGCCAGTCTGTTACAGAACCCAGCAAATAATGACTCTAATGTGATCCGAGGCAGAGATCAGAAAGAACTCTTCCTGCTTTGCTACACAGGAAGTATGAAGCCCTGCAGAAGGCTTCATAAACTTCAACAGCTCTGCCTTCACACTCTACAACTAAGGCTTCAATAACAGTGAAAGGATGCATGAAGTAAAAATTTTACTAATGCAATGCAGGAGAAAACCCCAGAAGAATCCATCTTCCAAGACAGAGAAGTGACTACAGATCTTAGGGAGACAGTTAGCTTTGCCTGCAAGCTCAGCAATGTTAGTTTTTGCCCCGGGTTAGGTCAACCGCGGACAAAGCTGGGAGCAGGGAGAAGGGAATGGCAGCTGGCAATCCTGATGCGCCTCTACCTTTGCAAGGCATTGTTCCACATGCCTACTCATCTCCTCCTCGGATCCTGACAGAGGTCGGCTGCAGAGGGGACATACCTGCCCTTCGTCTTGCTTCCTCCGTTTCATTTTTCCAATCCGAGCTGCATGGAGAAACCAGGGAAGGAAAACAAAACAAAACAAAAAAGGAAGACATGTCAAGTTCATAGATCCAGTCTTCTCTCTATTTGCTCAGCTCCCAGTAATAAACCCTGGGCAGTAACAGTAAGATTTCACATCAGAAAATCCTGCTGCAACTCCCTATTCTGACCTCCATAAAGAGTACAGAGACTGTTACTTAGCACTTTCCAGATTCAATCTGTAGCCCGTGGCCGAGCACAGCCTGATTCCAGAAAGTGTAATAACTAGGAGAGCAAATTGCTGCTGCACATCCCTAGGTAAGTTATTCAAATGTTTAAATACTTCCCCTTGGTAGCTTGAAATTGTTTTCAAAGTTTCAAAGTTGAGTGATCAAACCACTGACTCCTGTTCTGCACGTTGCCTTCAAAGTCCGAGACCCACCCACTGCCACATCTATTCCCTACGTAAGAACCTGCTGAAACCACAGAAGGATGCTGCAGAAGGATGCTGCAGACAGAAGGATGCTGCAGCACCCGGGAAGCCTTGGACAAGGTGTATGAGAGTCACCTGAAGGACCACAGAGTCTCCTGTACACACTGGAGAATTCCTCCCCAGAACATCACGAACAAGTCAGAGCAGCAGATCACATTCACACAGAGGAAAGATCTTTGTCCTGAGAAATGCAGCACCTCCATTAGATAGCTTCTGGCTCTCCTGGTATTCCTATTTCACTGTTTTCACGTGGAGGAAAACTGGGGGCTAGGCTGCCTTCTCGAGGGCAGGCTCTGGGAAACAGACATGATGGGAATCGCGATGATTAGAAAAAGCAGCCAAGGCAGCCTGTTGCTTAATCCAATCTCTGCTTAATTTGAGTCATCATTTAATGTGATCAAAACATCTGGAACCCAATCATTTGCATTAAAAAGAACTTCTGTCCTTTATTATGATGGCTTTAGGCAGGTATTACCGAATAACTCAATCACTGGCTGCAGGAAAGGCACTGTTTAATTAATAAGGAAGGTCAAAATTCTGAATGAGAGACAAGGAAAAGCCCAAGGAAAGCCCGTGTGATAATGAGAGCTGACACCACCAAAAAGCTGCGTTAACCAGAAATCGGTACCGACATTGTGAGCACTGCAGCACGCTCTGAAAGCCTTTGTGCCTGAGTACTGGGGGATCAACAGCTCCCTGCACCCAACGAGTCACAGAAAGCTGCTGGAATGCCAGGAAGAGAAGGATCAGGGTACGGAGAAGTTTCTGTCAACGTTTTCTAACGTGCATCAGTTTATTGCATGCACATCACCAAGTGAGTCTTAAAGTTTCAGCTGAACACACAAACACAGCCTGGAAAGGCCCCTTTCAAGGCTTTCTTGTTGGCTTCCCTGGACTCAAGACTCTCTGGGTTAAGATATACTTTCCTACAATCCAGAATGAGGAGTATTCATCATCCCGTGTGCTTTCTGATGCTCCAGGATAAAGAAGGCTTCAAATTATTCCCTGGACATTGCTTTTCCTCACTGAACGATACAGATTTGTGGAAGAATGCCCTGCAAAATAAATCTCCACTCCTGGCATCACGAAAAGGATTCTACAAGTGTGACATCCTAGAATAAGAGGCAGCAACTGGAGACCAAAACAAGAGCGTTCTCAACACCTGACACTTGGAACAACCAAGACTCTCAAGCAAATGCGCACCTCTTCCATTGTGTCTCTCAGATTTGTTTGCTGAAGCTCCACGACCCTCTCTTGTGTTGGGTGCACCACAGCTCCACAGCCTACCTGCCTCTCCACATGCTTCAGGTACTTCCATATCCCTAGTAGGATATATGTTTCAGAGTTTCCCTTCTAATTTGTCTGCTTGAATCCATTATCTTATCTATACTGTCAGCTTCTACTGCGGAAGGTAAATCACTCAACTGCCAGACAATACAGGAGCAAACATCAGGAAACTTTATTGCTAATTTCGTCATGCCCAGATGAATTCAGCTCCACTTTTAAATAAAAGCGCCCCACAGCACATCTTTGTTTTCTCTCCCCTTCCTGAACCCCAATACACTAGCCCTCCTCCCCGTTACAGATGCAGTCAGTTAAGCCACACTCTCTGGCTGGTACTTCAGTGCACGAGAGACTTCTGAAGTCCTGGTTTAGTGAGCACCTGTATTGTCCAGCATGGCTCTTCTGTGGGAGTTCAGGATGCTTGCCTCACTAAATCTGTGGAGCCAGCACAAAATAGGGGGGAAGGCTGGAACTGGACATGACTCGAGCAGGAGCATTCTCCAGCAAACACCTATCTGACTGCAGAAGAACACGGGAACAAAGTCTTCTCTATCCTGATCGCAGACACATCTCTCTGTCACCTCACCCTGTGTTTCAAGAGGGAAATGCAGGGAAGGGGCAGTTCAGTTATTCTGGCAGGACTCCCTGTGGCCAATCAATCCAGGTAAGTCACTCTGCCTGCCAAGGTTATTAGTATTTTTACCTTTTTTACCGCCGTCCCCCCATGCAAGCACTAGAACAGTGATAAAAGGGAGATGACTTGTTTTAGGACTAGCACTGATAAATTCTTGGGACCGTTTTGCCAGAACAAGCACCTGATCTGCTGCTGAAACGCTAGTGCAGAGCCAGGAGCTGGACCTCACTCCGCTCCAGCTCCACGCGAGACTCTGCAGACAGCTCTTATCCTGGCTCGCTGAGCTCCGCCGAGAAGCAGCCCCTTTCAGTCCCACAAGCCAAAAAGCCACGGGAAGAAAGAGGTGTTGAAAACAAATCCCCCTGCCATTTTCATTCGGTGGCCATTAGTTGTGCCCGGGGAGGTCCGGGGTGCCCCTGGTGCCAGCAGAACCGCCAGGGAAGGCTGCAGCCTGGGAAGCACAGCCCGAGCAGCGCAGCCCCTGCCCGGCCATCGCTTCCGATCAGCGCGGCAGGGCCGGAGCGGCCCCCCAGGCAGAGGGTGACTCTGGCTCTGTCCCGAAGGGAAGCAGCTGAAAGAACGAGCAAGTGAGACCACAGGATTGTTAATTAGTGGTGATAGATGCGATCATTTCTAATTAGCTCACTAATCCCTCTCCGCCTCGCTCCTGTCACAGGAGCATGGCGGGGGCGGAATAAAAAATAAAAAGCTGTTGCCTCTTGTACTTCAGGAAGAGAAAAATGCAGCCAGTGGAGAACTGGACACGAGAAGAGGACGGAGCTCAGGGAAGGAGTTTTTTGCACATGGCCAACCCATTCTTATCTCTGACTGAACAAAGACTCCGTAGTTGTTATTCCAGCCTTCTGCCAGGAGGTGAGGAGTTCACTAATTTTTATTAGTATTAATAATTATTATTAGGCCATCAGAGGGCTTTGAGGCCTCACTTTGAACAGATGTACATTAACTGCGCGTGCACGTTCTCCCTCAGGTTACACTAAACCACTGGGCACCCCGGGAGTTTCTCACCACGGCACGTGAATGAGAAAGCAGCACACGGAGAGGAGCAAGAACTGGGACCCTCTGCATGGGCTGGGGTCTCAGCTACGGTCTCTGAGTAGCTGTGCTGGCTGAGGGAGCTGCTCTGCCCTTTCCTAACACAGGGTCTTCTGGGACCATGCAAGGTGAGACGCTGCTTGCACTAGGGGAGGAGACAAATTGCACCTGAGAGAGCCCCTGATGCTGAGGGTGCACTGGCCCTGCTTCCTCATGGGTGTGTGCAGAAGGAGCCAGCCCACCCCTGCTGCCTACGGGCAGGAGAGACAGAAGACCCTTCTTCACAACGGGCTCTCCCCATCAAGGCTAAACCTTATTAATGCCCAAAGATCATGTTATTCTCTAGCCCAGCAAAGCTTCCTGAGAGAAAAGCTAATGGATTTTAGTTTTCACTGGTATTCCCCTCCCCAAGCAAATATTCACCTTCGGGACAGGGCACTAATTACTTCAGAAGTGCTCTCACATAGCATCTAGCAGTGGACACTACACAATCCTATACCGCAGCATCAAAGGAGATGATTAAGTTACTAGTGATATCTCTTATGATTCCCTCCACCAGTTTGAGTGGTCCCCTGAGCCCCATGCAGACATCATTAGCAGCTCCTGCAAGGGCAGGCCAATCGAATTAAGTGGAAACATTTTTGTCTCCTTTCCAGTGAAAATCATCTAGCTTTATTCCTCCCCCACTCATCAGCTACAAAAGCACATGACATGCTGCTGGTGGTTCAACAACAAGCTGCACGGTGAATAACTCCATGGAGGTCTGCCCAGAGAAGCAGGCTCATGGTCACCACCACAACAGGGGTCAGCTTCTCGGGCAGGTGTGAAGGGAGCTTTGCGAGGACCGATTTTCCAATTCTACTGAGAATGCGAATTTTGCAAATACCCCTACATTTGAGTCACAGATATTCAAGTATAAAAGTTAGCACCTGCTCTCTGCAAAACCGCTAGAGGAATCTGGAGGAGCAGTTGTACCTATTTTAGTTAGGTCTATCACAAAAAGCTTCTGTGGATGACCAACTTACATCCAAGAGCACCTGATCCAAGTGAACAAAGGCAGCAATGGCAGAGCACAAAAAGCCACCTCAAGAACAAGCTAAAGTGAGAAAATCATTCTTGACGGTCAAGAATGAATCTGTTTCAGAGCTTCTGTACAATTTGCTGCTCATCTGCCCGAGAGAACATTAAGGGCCAAATTCACAGAAGGGTCTCAGTGGGGCTTTCACATCTGCATGGCCAAACTTCCACACAATTTCCAGCAGCCTTCTATCTGACACTGTTCTCCGAGGCAGACACATATGCAGAACCCATGTTCTGACACACTAACCCACACCTCTGTGTCTCTGATTTTAACTGACTACCTACCTCTGCTAAACACTATAAGCATCAGTTTACAGGGTGGCTTAAAGTGTCCGGTTTGGCACCAGTGGAAATAAGGCAAATGAAAGAAATGCCTTCTTTATCCCATGGGTTTGTCAGGAATCAGCACCTCCTACTCCTGTGTTCACAAGGGCACAACCTCTGCAAAGTGAGTTTAGCACAGGTGAGAGGTGTGGGATTCAGCCACTGGGGCTGACAGGGAAGTGCAGATACAAATACTCGGCCGAGAGTTTAACAGACAGAACATTAATCTCCTGCTCCAGAGATTGTGAAGGCATTCACTTTACTTACAGTTCAATTTAAGTCAAAGGTTTGGCTTACAGAATTCAAATTCTGGACTGTCAGGTTCCTGGGAACCATGTAACTATCAAGACCTAATCATGTTGTAGCCAGGCCAACAGCAGCTCACAGAAGACATCTCCCTCTCCACCTTCTCTTTCCTCAGCTCTTGTTGTGCTTTCCAAAGAGACCGCAACAGGATGGAACACACTGGGGAGATGTGACAGGCAGAAAAAGCCTGGGCAGCTGAGATTTGAGTCAAGGACTATGCGTGAGAAGAGCAAACACCACGAGCCCCTCTTTAGGGGAGGAGTTTCCAGAAGTGAGCCTGGAACTCAGCTGGTGAGAAGTTTGACAGAGATACCAAGATAAACTGGTTTAAGCACTAACTATATTTAAAACATAGTAAAAGCAAAAAAGAAATAGATTTTTGTTTGACAGATAGACTGCATTTTCTATACACTAAGTTTCTTCATGTGTCCATAAGAATATGAAAGCAAAAGCCAGAGATCTTTGGACGTGTCCTACATAACTTCTGTTAATGTAAACTAATGCAGATAAGGAAACCATTCCCAAAGAGCAAGCTATAAAGTTGCACGATCAATTAGAAGCTCATTAAAACACAAGTTATAGACAAATAAGCATCCCCCCCAACACTCAAGTGTTCTCCATCTGGAGCAGTACTGATTAAATAACTGTTTAACAATAATGTGGCAAAACTTACAAACACCACTGTTACTTTAGTGCAAACAAATGTGGAGGAAGGAAACAAGAAAGAAGGCTGAGTTCAGTGGTCACAAGTATCAAGTCACATGCATAGGAAGGAACAGTGTAACCAACCCAACCACCTGGCTGGATACTAATTCAGCAGCACAGGACTGGACCAGGCATCACTACAGATAGTACCCCAGTGTTATAAGGGCATTATATACATTAGCCAAAGACCCTCACCTGAACGTGGCTGTTCTGCTCACTGTACCTCAAAAGGCATAGAACAAAAAGAGTAAAAGGTTCAGTGAAAGCAGAGCAAGTGCTGTACAAAACTAGCAGCTTCCCTTTAGATGACGAGCCCAGGTTCACAAAAACATCCAAGAACCGGGTCCAAGAGGAGTTCCTAGATCACAGTCTGCACAGACTGCGCTGCAGCCCGGCTCTGGGCTAAAGGCAAAAGCATAAAGCACTACTGAGCCAGTTCAGCAGAGCACGCTATCATCAGGAGCTTTCATTCATACTGAAGGACTCCCCAACACCAAGAACCTCACAAGCTTGGCTCAGATTTTTATTATTTTTTTTTTTTTAATTAAAATAAGGTAACTGCACATTGTTGGCCTGAAAGAAAGTGGAAGGTGGGAGCTCAGCCCCATCTATCCAAAAATGATAAAGAAACAGCTTGACATCACTGACTCCAGAGACCTCTGTCACACAAAACAAGGCACTGCAGAGCAGTACCTCAGTGCATTTCAGCCATCTGAAGTTTCTGTCAGGAAAAGGGTCTACCCACCAATGCTGGCAGCTCACTGCACTCATCTCGGAGTGCAGATGTGAGCACACCCGCCAGCAGTTACCTGTAACTGATGCAAGGCAGCTCATCTCTTTGTTGTATGACTTAACAGACTTTCAAGAGTTCACAGGTTTTTGGCCCTCGGGGTTGGTATTTAAAAATCTCCAAGCTAGCTCTCAATTCACTTATGTGTGACTTATCAAAGACCTTGGCTCAGTAATTCAGGGACACTTCTGTTTCCTCAAGACTATGTTTAACATATAGTGCTGTGAATTCGAGCAAACTATTTTGCTATCAGTACAGTCTTCTGGGTTTTTTAAGTTCTCTCTATCTTCTAAATTGCATCAGCACTATGTCAAACTACCACAGCAGGAAGCTCAACATTAACAAGTCTCCTGATAGCCTGAACCACCAAATTTTGACTAAATGGTACATATTAAGAGCAGCTATAAGCAATAAAAAAAAAAAAATCAGCTGACAAAATATTGTTACTATTTAAAGTTCTGGCTTCTCTGAACTTTGGGAAAAGAGTTTCAACTTCTTCAGCTTTTTTTCTGATTTACAAATGCAGAGGTGGGACTTTCTCTGAAATAAACCGACCTCTGATTCCTTTTTTTTAAATGCCCAGTCACTTTTTGTTAGAAATACTTGTTTACTTGTTGTTAGGATCACTCCGAAATACAAGAATAAAAGTAACGTATGAGCATCTATGGGCTTGAGAGGGAAAAAAACCCAAACCAAAACATGACGTCAGATGCACGGCCGCTCAGACTGCTGGTTTAAAAGTTTACTGCAGATTCAGCCACGTGAGCTGGGAAAGCGCAGCCGCCGGCCCCCGTCCCTGCAAATACGGCACTCGGGGCCCACTTGTAACCTGGCCGAGGGGGGCACGGCAGCGGGAGGCGGGGGGTGAACGGGGCGGGTTTCACCCCGCGCAGCCCCTGCCCCGCCGGCTGCGCGGCGAGGCCGCGGCGAGGCTGGTGGCGGCTCTCGGGGTGCGGGGGGTAGCGGGGTGCGCGGGGCCGTTCGCACAACTCGGCCCAACTCCGGAAAGTTTTGCGGGCAGGGGGAGGCGCGGGGGGAAGGCCCGGCGGGGGCAGCCCGGGGAGCCGCGCGGGGCCGCACTCACCGTTCAGCCGGGTCTGCCGGTTCGCTCGCACCCGCAGGAAGGTCTGCAGAGGGGAGACAAGAGCGGAGAAGCGTCAGGGCCCGCGGGCGCCGGTTGTAAACGACTCGCCCCCCGCCGGTGAACGAGGCCCGGCCCGGCCCCCCTCGGCCCGCGCATCCCCGGGACAACGCACCGGCCGCGGGCCTCCCGCCTCCCCCCCCGCTCCCGCCCCGCACCCACCTCTTCCCGGCCCCCGCCGCCGGGCCCCCTCCTGCCGCTCTGCATAGCCGCGGGCGGCCGGCGGGGCAGAGGGGCGCAGGGCCCCGGGGCGGACCCCCCCGCGCGGCCCGGGATGCGGGTGGATACGGCGCGGCCCGGCAAGCGCCGCCGATCAGCCCCCAGCGGCCGCCGCCATGTTGGCCCCGGTCATGTGACCCGCCGCGAGAGGGTGAGAGTTCACCAGGAAACCGGCGGGGAGAGGCGCGAGAGGAGGGAGTTCCCATGGCAACCGACAGGCGGCAGCAGGGCCCGGCCGGCCCCGGCCAATCGGAGCCCAGGGGCGGCTGGGGCCGGGGAGTCCGGCCAATCAGGGAGCTGGGGTACCTGGGAGCCAAGAGTGCCCGGCCAATCAGAAATCAGGATCTGCTGGAACCCAAGGACAAGTGACCAATCAGAGCCCAGGGGCAATAGGAACACAGGGGGCAAGTGACCAATCAGAGACCAGGAGCGATTGGAAGCAGGTTTTCATTCCCCTCTAGGCCCCACAGCATTGGCCAATCAGAGCCCTGGGCCCAACTGTAACCCAAAGGGGCTGGCCAATCAGGCACCAGGGATAGCCATTCCCCAGCTCCTGTTCCCCAGTTAGGGGCGAGGGTCCGAGGGGCCCATGGGCACCTGGCCAATTGGACAGAGGATAACCAGACCCAAGGGCCGCCCCATGGTCCCAGCCCCACCACGGACCCCTCGATCCCCAGCCCCTCCTGCCTGTCCCGCGGCCGGGTGGCTGCCAGGGCTGGGCTGGGCACCCCGGCCTGACCCCTCCAGTGGCACTGGCCTCCATTCCAGGCTCTGACATCCCCCCTGAGGAGAGGGGGCCTGTTCCTCGGGGGCACCTGGGCTACAGGTGAGCGCTGCCACCTCCCCTCTGCGTTCTGCCTCTTCCTCCTCTCTTCCTTTCTGCCTTTCGGCACACCTGGCTCATGGATTTCCTCCCCACGTTTGCCCCATGGTTGTGGTGGGGGATGGCCCCCGTGGACCAGCCTGAGGGTAGGACAGAGCTGGAAATGGGGCAGCGCAGGCTCCTGCGTGCACAAACGATATTTGTTCCTCCCCCTTTGCAGACTCCCCAGACTTTGTTTCTTGGACTCAAACCTACATCTTGGGTCTTTGCTCTGGCACCTGCTAAATCTTCTGCTCTTTCTTCAGAGGGAAAGCAAAAACCCACCCTGATATGTTTTACTGTACCAGCAGATGATGGGCAGCCAGCAAGTTCAGGTGCTGGCTGGTAAGCTTTGCACAGTGCTGACCTGCCTGGCACATCCCAGCTCTGTCTGCAAGCTGGACCGCAGCTGTATTTTCATACATATGCTTAGTTACAAAATCAGAGCTGCTGACTGTTGGTTTTACCCTTCTAATTAACTAAGCCATCTTCCAGGAGACATATTCACTGCTGAGCTCAGGTGGAGGCAGCTGGACCTTTCCTGGACAAGGAGTTCAGGTTTTCAGTTATACTTATTCCACAAGTTATTCAGCCACAAATATTCTGTGAGCTCAGTTGACCCATGTGAGGTGGTCTCCCTCTGAGCCTGAAATGTTATCATTGCAGTACAGTGAATGACTTATAATTTGCAGCTGATTTTTCCACTGGGGATTCAGGGTCCTATCTCAATCTAACTAAAATGGCTTTATTTTCAGCTGGGGCGCAGGAAAAGCACATTCTAGATCTCAGAGGAGCACCCACCACAGACCCATACCACAAGGTCCTTGCTACACCAGCTGCCACCACCTCGGTCCCATCAGTGTCCGCATACCGAGTTCCAGCAGCCAGAGGGAAGGCAAGGGGATCCCCCTCCCCACGTCCCGGAGCCACCCCGCTGCCTCCACTGCAGCTCCCTCGTGGAGCGGGGAGCAGCACGGTGCAAGCCTGTATTCCTCTAACACTCCTGTTCATAAATCTCCTTCCTCCCTAAAGATCCCCATGGTAAATAAGCATGAAGACTAAGAAAACCGAGCCACAGGAATTCTGAAAACCTACAGGCCAATAACGCACATTCAGGCGTGTTACTCATCCAGTGTACGTTCACAGTTAGATCACAGGTGACACGAGGGACGTGCGTAGCTCCAGCACACTTCTGTGTATGGAAAGCTAAATTCTGCAGCCCTTAAAGTCATCACCATGAGTCTTCTGCTCCACTTCCTCAGCATTTCCCTTGGTAAGCCAGGACGAGTGAATTCTCATTCATACTGTAGCTCTATTAAGGCTACGCTGAGGCTTCACACAGCCCTGGCACCCACTCCGAGGTCCCTTTACGCTGCTAGAGCAGCGTAACACAGCCAGCACCAGCATAAATGGAAATCAGGCCCCAGAGGTCTTTTTTCCCTGCAGTGCAGACTTACAACTCCCATTACACATTTGCATTAAGGGCTGCAACCTTCCATAAAATACACTCACAAACTTAAAACACATTAGAGGCTAGCTAGACTCAGCACATGGAGGGGGCTTCTGCTGAGAATATTTGTCCTCGGGTATAGCGTAATATAAATTTATAGGATGGGAGGGCTACAAGGGCCCACCGATTTCAGAGACTGAAATCTCGAGTGGGAAGGGAGGAGGAGGAGTGTTCTCCGCCAAAGGGGGCACAGCGAACAGCTCTTCCGCAGCCTTTCGGAAAGAACATGATTTATTTATTTATTAGCCTTTACAAACAGGCAGGAAAGAGAATGGAATTACCTGAATCAGGCATTTCCGTATCTTCTGCAGGGTTTTGCATCTCTTACTTTGCACTGGGTCTCATTGTTCATAGGAGGGTAAAGTGACTGTGGTGTGACACCAGATTATAACTACAAGGCTACGTGGGAATGTGTAGCAAACAATGGAGGAGCTGGTCTGTATTTGATGATATAACCAATAAATAGGACAGAGGGCAGAATAATGGGTAACAAACGTACAAATCTGCTACTAACAGGACCTATCTTCAGGAACAGATGGCTTAACCGGGGCTGCTCCGTCATCAGCCTCTCCCTCTGCAGATCCAGATGCAGACCTGGCACATGTGAGATGGCCGATGTGGGAAGATCTGACTGCCCACCTGACCCTGCCCAGCCCCGCAGGATACAGGGTGATGGGCCAAACTGGGACAGCCATGGCCCAGCCAGCCTGCCCACACAGTAGGCAGAGGCACACTTGGGTGTTGCCTGAAGACCACCATGAATGTACCTCCTGCCTTTCAGAGCTTACTTGAAGCCAGTGGCTGAGTGCAGGCTTGCAGCCAGTCTGGATGTGTGCTGAGTTGGAATCAAGTGTGCCAGCCTGTCCCAACAGTACCGACACACATACAACAAGCCAAGCTGTACTTGTGCTGCTGCCTTTCTCGTCTTTTTCTGCTCCATCGCCCTCAACTTTTATTCATTGCATCACAAGTCAAGACCTGCTGCTCCTCCGAGCAGAGGCTGTTCTATAAAACATGCTGGCATGGCTGTGCGTGGTCCAAAACCATTTCTGTTTTGGGTGGGAGTCACAAGTCAGTTTGCTGGGCAGTGGGACACCAGTGAAATGGAGAGTCTTGGCCTGCTGCAGGCTGACATCATTCACTGCTTTACAAAAAACCCACTTCTCTGAAAGTTTCCCAGTGGCCTGATGTAGATAAAGACAAACACAGCCATGGCAACGACTGAAATGATGAATATAACGCAACAGAAACCTCTACAAAGATTGAAAGCAGTTTTGTATGGCTGTGGTTTAGTCAGAGCCGAGAGGACTGCAGACAAAAGCACATCTTCATGGCCGGGTGAGGGGCCAAGCTCACGTCCCCAGGCCGCGGGCAGGCAAGCGGAGGCAGCAGCGGTGCACAGCAGAGAGCCGGGCTCTCACCTTGCTGGGGTGAGCTGGCTCCCTGCCCAAGGCTGAGACCAGCGACGGCGTCTGCCTGCTTACCTGGTATCTGTCCGAGTGATGGATGTCATCTGAGGAGTGGGGTGATGCTGTTGGAGAATCTCCTTCCCGCTTGATTGAGGCTGACAACAAAATTGACTGCAAGAGAAAGGAGAAATTCATGCTGTGAGCGCTGCCGAGCTCTCTGCCCCTTGCTACACTGTCTTCAAAGCCACGGAGAGCACCTGATGGGCTGTGGGGCTGTGCTGGGACAGACTATGGGGCTGTGCTGGGATAGACTGCCGGGCTGTGGGGCTGTGCTGGAATGGACTGCTGGGCTGTGCTGGGATGGACTGCTGGGCTGTGCTGGGACAGACTGCTGGGCTATGCTGGGACAGACTGCTGGGCTGTGCTGGGATGGGCTGCTGGGCTATGGGGCTGTGCTGGGACAGACTACTGTGCCGTGGGGCTGGCTCTACTCTTCCCATGGGACCCTGCCCAAGAGGGGATCAGGCTGCAGGGTCTAGCAAAGTGCAAATGCATCAGGCAACAAAGGAATGGTGTTTTTGTCCCCAGTTCTGGTGGCTGGGGCCAGAATCAGTCCCTGCTGGGAATGACGGGTGAGGACCACAGCAGAACGTGGTGCGGCAAGGCGCAGGCACGCTGATGTGCAGTGGTGCTCACATGCTGACGTCTGCCCCTCTAAGTGCCACTAAACCTCTCAATAGCTTTGTAAACTGCACTAAAGCTCTCAGCACCTTTTCAGTGCAACTACCTCTTCCTTCTGTAATGATGCTATTTATGTTAATAAGTAGCGCAGCAAAAAAGGGCCATTCAGAAGGTTAAAAAGATCAGTGATATTTGAGACCTAAGAAATCACTGATAAACTTCAAGTCAATAGTAGGTAAGTCTAAATTCTACACACAGTGAACTCTAGCGGGAAAATTACTGCGGGAGTTTGACAGCATCAAAAAAAATGCCCACTGAGTTGCAAGTGAACTTTATTATTAGAAGAGTTTGAGGGAAAAGTGCGATTTAAAATTCTAATTTAAAATATAAATTAGCTGAGCTAGGCTAAGTACAGCCCAATACATGGTAAAAAAATGTACGCTGGCCACGCAGCTCTCCAGATGTTTGTTTCTGAGAATCAGCCGGCAAGATCTGACAATAAATGACTGCTCGGAGATGCGTGTGTTTGCGAAGGGAAGTGTAGATATCATCTGAATTGGACAGGTCAAGTGTGGTGACAACATTATTAAAAAGCATAATACCTCGGAGAAAGCCAAGTATTCCAGAAACATTTGCCTCTGGGCTGAAATGAAACATGAAAAAAATGTGCATTTTTTGGAAAGATATGAGCGAGGGGAAAAATGACTCAGCATACAAATCGGCTCAGCCAGCAGGATGCGATCCTCCGGGCTCAGACAGCTCTCCCAATGAGAAAAGCACATCAGCGTGGTCAGCGTGAGCGTGGAGGGAGGGCAGGCTCGGGATGGAGGAGAATTTAGGATGTTGGCTTCAACTCCGTGAGCATAAACTGCCAGCCTTGCCACGAGGGCAAGAGCTACATCCCTGCCTGCACGGCGGGTCCCGGCTGTAAAGCATGGCTCCAGCAGCCCTGCAGAGACGTGATGTCCTGAGAGGGGTCACGGAGGAATTACCTGCTGGGGTGCTCGGGTATCTCTCCTGCCAATGCCGAGGACTGTGCTGGCCACATCTTGGGGTTGGCATGCTCCTCAGCTCAGCCTGATGGGGATGCCAGGGACTGGGAGGGACCGTGGGAGCTAGTGGGTCTGGGGCCACACAGTGAAGGCTGCCCCAAGAGGCTGGCCTCTGCCTCCCCGGAGAGAAACAGGCAGAGGGTCAGGTTCTGCTGCCTCTCATGTTGGCCAAACCCTACTGGTGATTGGTTTTAGTGAGTGGCTCGTATGTTTCTGGAGAAGCCCTCTGATAATTGTGCGAAGCAGGCAGCAGACCCCGAGCTTCTGCTGTTGTTTAGTTTCTTTAATTTCTAAATGGAGAATGAGGACCATTGCTGAAGAAGCAGGATTGCCCATGTCCTACAAAATGTAGGGATGGAGGTTCAAAGCCTTCTGATGTGACTCAGAACAACAGCCCTGCTTGCAGCGGTGCTAATGGCCTTTCCCTTCTCTAATAAGCCAAACACCCTGGAGCTGGGAGGGTTAAATCTGTTTTGTCTTCCAATGTATTCTAAAGAAAGGGAAAAAATACCCATCTCCCCATTTCTCCGCGACAGACAGACAAACCCTCCCCGCCTCCAGCTTCCCCCTCAGCTTCTGGTAGCTCTAATCCAATATTATTATGTGAAAAATGGTTGGGCTAGCTATGGAGACAGTAAATTAAACGTTATGTATTAGTTTTTAGCGTGTGGTCCTGGGAAGAATGCTGGCCCCATTTATTCCACAAACCTCCTGAGCACCATGGCGATGACCTCTGGAAAAACGCAGGGCTAAACTAATCCCAAAGATGTCAATCTCGAGGCCTCTTCTACATACACTTGCAGTTTAGATTAATAAACTGTCTATTTTTAAATTGTGTGCAAGCACTTCAATTCTAAATACCTCACCGGCATGTTAAACACAGCGTTAGAGATGCCAAGTCACACTTCCCCTTCACTCTTAGGAAACTTGACTTCATTTGTTTTTCTCATTTCTCTGCTCTGTGCCACACTTTGCCTTTCAGGCAGCCACGGGAGCAGGCAGGGATGAGGGCTCAGGGGCTAAGGGATTAGGAAAGGCACCTGCCATCAGGGGGACTCTCATTTCTGCATTAGGCCAGCCTCTGCCATCTCAATTTTGGCCTCTTCTATCCCACATTGTCACGTCGGGGCTGTTTTCCATAGGCTAAGCATTGAGGATGCCTGGCCACAGCATGCCAAGCCGGGGATTTGCTGTGCCCAGCACCCACACCGCCCACTCCCAAGCGGGGAAGGGGCAGCGATACAACCCCCACCTCTCTCTACCAGCGCCTGGGAAGATGGCTGCGGAGGGAAAAGGCAGCTTCACACGTGTTCTCACAGCCCTCGTGCATGCCCACTCTGCAGGACAAGCCCAAGTTCTGCCATCCCACCCAAGAATGCGTGCCTGGTGCCCTGGCTGCAGACAGGCTCCCTGCCCTGGGGACCTGCTGGGAACAAACCTTGGTGCTGAGATGTCCCTTTTCCCCCCAGGGAAAGGCCACCGGCCAACTCATCCCTGTCTGGCTGCCAGTTCAGCCCAGTTCCCCTCCAGGCTGTGTCTGAGTGGGGCTATTGGGGTGAGAGCGCTCTCCTCCCTCCCCAGCAAACCACGGCTCCCAGCAGCAGAGACGGAGCGAAGGCCTTGTGCGAGCGGCCGTGCGGCCTCATATTTCTCCCTCCCCTTTAAATCATCTCTCCACTGGGTAAAGGCACTCTCTGTGGAGGTTATAAACCCTGAGAGGATCAGCCTGAGCATTACACCTGGGGCAAGCTAAATAAAAAAAGGTCACCGGCGCTTTTTAAACATGGACAAAAAAGCAGTAAAATGTGTTTGGAAAAAAAAATCTGGCATTAAATCATGACTTTTTGCCTGGCTTGCCTCATTAAAAGTGGCCTTTTGGAAGGTAAAATTATCATTGTAAGTGATAAGATCTTTAAGAAAATAATTCACGGCTTCTTCACCCTTTAATATGATAGCCGCCACCGGCTAATTTTTTTCTTAATGGCAACGAGGCCATCAATCTTGTCCTGAGCCACGTACTCCCTCCTTCTCCTGCCCTCCCTGCCGCGCTGGGCAGCCACGGCCCCGCTCGGCATTCCCTCCCCACCCAAGGGGAAGGGGTATCCTGGGTGCGTGGCTTCACCCGCCCGTGTCCGTGGCTCCGGGCTCTCCCCGGGGCGGCCGAGGCCATGGGAGCCTCGCTCCTGCTGCAGGCCTCATGCCCCGGGAGCTCCCGACGCGCTCCATGGACCACACGGCTCTGCAGAGCTGTGTCTGCGAAGGGTTCAGCAGCCCCTCGCCATCCGGAAGCACGTACAGCTTACGTGTATAAATACAGGGATAGAGGTTACACAGACAAACCCAGGGGCAGGCTGGGGGTGCCGCCATCACCCTCCGGAGCTGCTTGGGCGGAGGAGCAGCGGGCAGCTGGGAGGCGATGCCAGCGAGGGCACGTGTGCCAACACGCTGCCCGCTCCCAACCCGCGGGCACACGAGGCACGGGACCGGGGCGGTGCCAGGGGAGGGGACGGGTGTCAGGGTGCCAGGGTGCCAGGGTGTCAGGGTGCCAGGGTGTCAGGGTGTCAGGGTGTCAGGGTGCCAGGGTGTCAGGGTGCAGCCCGAGGAAACGGCTGGAAATTGCCGCCCGCGGCCCTGAGCGCTGCCTCGCGCCGGCAGCCGGGGCAGGTGTCGGCGCTGGGAGAGCCCAGCCGGTGCCGCTCACATTCCGCTGCCTCTCAAGGCCACGCATTTGAGAGTATTAAAGTGCTGGACTCCTGCTTTCTGATAGCCCTGGAAAAACACAGGGAGTCTATTTTTCTTAAACAATCCATCACGGCTGCTGTCAGCAGAACAAATACCCTAACCCTGCTTTTTATGTATCCATGTGGCCTTTTGTTATTTTTTTTTTTATTATTATTTTTTTATTTTGGCACAAACTGTGCGGTGCTGGATGTATTCAGCTTTAACTCTGCCATCTAAATAGGTACTTATCACTTAACATGGAGGTGATAGCTTGACATGTTTTCTGTCTCCTGCCCTCCCCTCCACGGTAGGGAAGCCGTCAAAGTGTTGCTAATAGCTGTTATCACTTGGGAACTGTAACCCGAAAGCAAGGAGTGATATCAGGCCCGGCTGCGATTTTCTCCCTTAGCTCTGCTAGCCATTTTTTATGCCATTGCTGGAGGATCCCTGACACAAAGATGCTACTATTAGAGCTGAGTTTCCTAGAAGCTTTCCTAGGGTCTGCATTTGCTCCCAGGAAAGTTAGAGGTAAAATTATCTAGTGGCTTTTATCTGGCAGAGATAAAGGTGGGATGAAGCTGGGGATGAAAGGCTTAAATGTGAGAAGAGTGTGAATAGTGAGCAGAAATTACAGAATCAGCAGCTTCTGGCCTTTGCTGAAAGATTCCAGTGGTCTGCAAGCAGAACAAGCTTACAGAAATGTGAGCTACTGATTTGTTTCTCTGCATGTTACAGTCACACCTGAGACTGTGATCGAGCTCTGGGTCCTTGGGCAGGACACCAGCTACACAGTGGGGAAAGGGGCCCCTTCCAGCAGAACTGCCCATTGGCATACTGGGGATGGAGGGGGAAAGAGGTCTGGCCAAGGTCTGCCAGGGTCTGCCAGGGTCTGCCATCCTGTCCAGCTCCCCTCCACAGCCACGTCCCCCTCCACTCCTCCTGCGGTTTCCCCCAGACTGATGGGAGGGCACAGCTGTTTGGCCCAAGGGGACCGAGGGGCTTTGTTTGCTCATGGGGTTATTTGTTTTATGGAATAAAACCTGGCAGAGGTTTTTTTTGGAGTGGCTCTGGTATTCATTACGCTGAACTGGCAGGGAGTGCGGCCAGGCAACACTCATCCTATGTAATTTCCCCTCCTTCACACATGCAGGGACTGTTCTCATGTCTCCAACCCACTCCGTGAGCCAGTGACACAAGAGAAGGAGTTAAAACCCCAGGGGCCTGACACCCGTCCCCTGCTCCTACCACCAGACATGATATGGAGAAGTTAAATGATTGTGCTAGAAATTTCATCTCAAGTGAGGCAGCTGGGAAGGGCTTAATACAGACATTCTGTCAAGGTTTAAGGCTCCAAATCTTGCTTGCTTCAAAGCTCTTTTTCCTTGGAGGGCTTTAGTGGTCAAATTTCCCTCTAGATGCTGTAATTCTCTCTCAAACTGCTCGGCGAAGCTGTAAAATCCCAGGTTGGGGTGGGGGGGAATCAAAGGGCTCTGGCACCGTGGCTCGGTTCCCAGCTCTGCCGGAGGTCTGGGAGCAGCGTGCTGGCTGCCTGCCCACGGGCACCCTCCGAGGAACCGGGTGCACACCTAAACAAACCACCCGCGGGCATCTGCTGGGTGCACGGGATGGATTCTGTTCCTGGCTGCTCACGCCAGTGTTTGTTTGCAGCAAGAGCCAGCGCACGGGCTGGACTGTCAGTGGGAAAGGCAATTTGCAGTCATGTCCTGGGAAGCAGCAGTGGAAAGCAAACGCTGAACCTGCCACGAGGGCTGGGACGCTTCACGGACCCAGTCTCCTCCCCTTCAGTGGTCGGCACCGGGATTTCCCAGGGGATAAATGTTCACCTGTTAGGTGACAGGTCCTCAGCTAATACCTGGGAATGCAGTGGTTAAGATCTCTCTGAGCAGACGATATCCCACCGAGATGAGAGACTGTGGAGGGAGAGCCACAGGCCAGACAGGCAGAGGCAAGGAAATGCCCTTAGGTACCCTGGAGGACCTGGGGATGCCGATTCCCAGAGTTACCGCTGGCTGCCCAAGGGGCAGTGGCAACAGTTGAAGTTACACTGCTCATACACCTCACCAGCGTGGGGTCAATCCAGCGTGTGCTCTTCTCCTGCACAACCCCTCACACAGCAGAAGGGGAAAGGCAAGGGCAGAGCGTGAAGCCCAGGACTGATACCCAGAGGAACTGCACAGTGCTGACAGCTACGCACAGGCTCCTGGGCAGCCATGAGCTTGGATGGAGCCTGTGGTGTCTGTGCACTTCTGCAAGACATCTCTGCTGGCTGGTCTGCCTAAGACAGAGTCTCTGGCTGCGCTGGGGAATGCTGCAGAGAAGGTCTGGGCTTACAGAGCTCTGGGACATGGCAGGCATGGACACACCTTCAGAAAGTGTCCTCCTTAGTGACCGGTGTTGGGTTTCTCCACGGTGACCCAGGATGACAGTAAAAGGCTAGGAAACAACCACACTGTTGAACAGGACCATGGAATCATGGTCTCTAGCTCAGCAAGAGCAAGGACATCATCCCTCCCCGTGGGCGTGAAGCATCTGTTCCCACTGACACTGAAACTTCTTAATGAAGAATTTCTTTTCCCACCTCTCCTCTTCCTCCTGGTGTGTCAGACATGTCATCAGAGAAGGATACTACAGGTGTCCAGGACTCTTCTTGGAGTCCAATGCCTAAGGAAGATCTTTCCCAGAGCAGGGCCACTGGGTGTGCTTTCTGCAAAGGAGACTGGCAGACTTCAGCAGCTTTTTGCACCCCTCTCTTCTTCAAAGCACAGACATGAGGCAGCCCAGCAAGAGCAAGCTCACCTTGACCTGTGGGGCTTCATGGGCTAACTGGCTCTCAGCAACATGAGGATTCAGGCACCAAAGGCTGTCACAAGTGACCGTCCAAGCTTGCAGTCAGGGACATAAACTGCAGCTGGGAGGAGACAGCAGTGTTCCCCTTGCTATCTGTGGGCTGTGGGACTTCTTGCAAACACCAGGCAGCTAGCAAAGAATCATAGAATGTTAGAGGTTGGAAGGGACCTCTGGAGATCAGCGAGTCCAAACCCCTCTGCCAGAGCAGGGTCACCCAGTGCAGCCCACACAGGAACAGAGCCAGGGGGGTTGGAAAGTCTCCAGAGGAGACTCCACAGCCTCTCTGGGCAGCCTGGGCCAGGCTCCATCACCCTCACAGTAAAGAAGTTCCTCCTCATGTTGAGGTGGAACCTTCTGTGATCAAGTTTATACCCATTGTTCCTTGTTCTGGGCATTAAAGAGATTGGCTCCTTCCACTTGACACCCACCCCTCAGACATTTATAGACATTAATAAGATCCCCTCTCAGGCTTCTCCAGACTAAACAGACCCAGTTCCCTCAGTCTTTCTTCACAGGGGAGGTGTTCCAGTCCCTTAATCACCCTTGTAGCCTCTGTTGGACTCTCCAGTAGATGCCTGTCGCTCTTAAATTGGGGAGCCCAAAACTGGACACAGCATCCCAGATGTGGTCTCACCAGGGCAGAGTGGGAGGAGAACCTCCTTACACCTGCTGGACACAGTTTTCTTAATGCACCCCAGGATGCCCCTGGCCTTTCTGGCCCTCTCAGGCCCTTCTCCTCAGCCAGGGGCTGGCAGAGCCCAGCTTGCTGTCACCAGCTTTCCTAAGTGGCAGTCAGGGTTGGATGGAAATTTCATCCCGAGGCTCCCTATGCAGGTTTGGCAGCTGCTTGCCCAAGTGGCTTGTCCATGCTGGCCTGGCATGATCAATTGGCTGGGTCTCTCTTAGAAAGCAAGGGAGGATCCTGAATGTTCTGGATCTCCATGGTGCTCAGTGCTGCCCTCCGAGCTGCCTTCACACACAGGGAGCCCAGGTGCTGAGCAGACGTGTTGGCTGGAGCCCCCCAGCCCGCAGCCCTTGCCTGGCCATCACTGCCTCCCTCAGCTCCAGCAACAGAAGAACCTGATATAATAATCCTGCATTTGTCACATCCCATGTTGAGTGATTGAATTTTCTTTGACATAATGCCATCAAAATTGGCCCGGTGCAGTGAGTGACAGCTCTTCAGGGGCAGGAAAGAGGCGGGTGAAGAACACGAGTTTACATCTGGGCTTTGATTGCCAGGAGAGATATTTGCTGTGGCAAACTGGCATGGGATGGGAAGGCATGAGGGGCTTAAATCCCCTGCCCCCAGCTGCACCCCAGGAAGAGCCTCAGGCCAGCAGAGAAGCAGCGATGGCAGTGATACTATGTGCAATGGTCCTAAATGAGTCCTAAAGTGGTCTTAAAGCCAGAAAAGTAACACGGTCAGCCTGCACCCCACGCCCGTTCCCACATCCATGAGTGGAACCAGCCTGCCCCCCCTGCCTGTACTGCCAGGGGATGCTCCTTTCTCCCACTGCTGAGCTGCTGTTGGCACCAGGAGAAGGACCAGCCAGGAAACATTGGGAAGTCCCCCAGACCCCTTCCACCGGTGCCTAGGGTGGGCAGAGGGACACGGGGCAGGTCCCAGCTCTTCCCAGGTGGTGCCTACCAGACCTCCAGTGGCACCTGGGCATGGGCTGCAAGCCCACCTGCTATGGTGCCCAGAGGCCCAGCTTTGTCCCCGGCAGGACTTTCTCAGAGGGACTTCACATCCCCATAGGCTATTCCGGCCCTGTGCTGCAAACGCTCAGTAGGCACAAAGGGAAAGAGCAGCCTTCATCTCCCCACCACCCTCCTCCTCCATCCCGCCTGGTTACAAAGGGGCCTTTAATACCAGGCTCAGGTGAAGGTGACAGCGCCGTGCCTTCCCATGCCACACAGGACTTGTCTCCCTGCAAAAGCCACCTAGAAATAATGAATCCTCCTGGGCTGAGAGGCTTTCAAGCTCTCTGAGAAGGGAATGAAAGATTTCCTGATTTCACCCTCTCCCTCCCTGCTCTCCTGGCTTCTTGAAGTTAATGTTCTTAGCCCCAGACGTGACGGGCAAAGGGAAAAGATCCATGTGGTGACAGGGGACGATTGATCTCTTTTACATAGAACGACGCTCCAGTCCCAGTTTAATCCCCTCGCTCAAGGCAAATGGGATTCTTTGTCAATGGAAACTTCAAAAGCCCGGCCCTGCCGTGAGATGGACCTTCTTCTTTATCTGGTCTCTGTCAGTCACTCACTGCTTTCCCCTCCAAACAGCTAATCTGTCTTCCTAGCTGTCCTTCTCCCTCGAAGGAGATGTGTTTGGGACCGTTGAGTTATCTACACTCAGACCTGACAAGGAGGGAAAGGGAAGCTTGCAGAGTCCTGCTGCTTTCATTGTGCAGGTGCCCTTTCTAGCTCCTTGAGACGTCCCAAGGCAGCCTCACCCTCCGTGGATTCCCAGTGCGTGGGTGGGTTTGGACACCGCTTTCTGCTCTGGTTTTCATGAGAGAAACACTCAGGTGTCCACTCTCCTCCCAGTCTCTCCTGGGACAAGGCAAAGGAGACAGGGACAATCATGCCGGAGACGGGGATTCCAAAGGTGTGGAGCACTATGGAGTGTTGCTGCAATCTTTATTTTCCTTTGGAGACTTTGGGAAATTGTTGGGTTGACCTGGGAAGCGTCCCTGCCTGCCGGGAACTCGGGTCAGCATGGTGGCTCCCTGGCCCCTCGCTTGGTGGGACAGGCAAAGTGCTGATGGGTTTGGCAAGACACCCAGCCCCAGGGGGAAAACCTAGAGCTGGAATTTCAGTCTTGGTGTCTGACACCACATGCCCAAAATGACCCAAAGCTTCCAGAAGAAAAAGGGAGACCAAGACCCGAAGTCAAGTCTATTAAAACAAGCAGGAAAACACCTCTCGTGAGACATGCTGTGTGCTTCCCTGCGAGCCAGGAGCCTCCTTGGCTGGACTGTGCCACCAGAAGTGTAGGAGAGCCTGGACCATTGCCTTTGCCTGCCTTGGGGAGCACAGTGTGCTTTTCAGGGGCCATGCAGTGCCCAGCTGCCTCGCAGTGCTCCCTGCCACCCCCTTGCCTGCCCAAGCTCTGACCCTTCCCGCTGCTGTACCTTAGGTGGTCCAGGTATCAGAGGCACTAATTAGTAAATGACATCACGATGCTCTGTGCATCTTGTACTTCTGGCATTCTGATCTGAGGAGATGGGAGGTGGGTCCTGGGGAGGGGGCTGTGGTTGAGATGAGGTCTTTTAGTGATTTGGGCTCTTCCTCGGGTGTGCTTTGCTCCCCTGAGGCAGTCCCACTCCCCTCTTCCAAAGCTGGCATATGGCCCTGGCTCCAGGAACTCCCACACATGATTTCCCAGGCTGAGCTCAGCCTGCATGTGATCAGCTCTCATTAGCTGTCATTAGGCACAATCTGGAGTCCCAGAGCCCGCCAGGTCCTTCAGCTCCACTGTCCCTCAGCTGCACAGGGAACGCGGGGACTCGTCTGCTCCAGCCCAGCTGGTGGTGGGGGCAGCAGGTTCTCCCAGTGCTAGCCATCCCCCAGAGCATGGCCACCTTCCTGGGGGACACTGGGTAGCAGGACAGGGAGCAGGCTGGGAAGGCGAGGGGGTGTAAAGAGTGAGGGGGGCTGGGGGGGAAGCATGCCAAGTTGCACTCACTTACCTTGGGGGTGCCCGCTGCCATGGCATCCTTCAGGATGGAGCTCTTGCTGCCAAGAGAGAGGAGAACGGTGTCAGGGTCACAGAACCACTGCAGCGGGCAAGCAGGGGAGGGTTTCAAGGGATCTCACGAGTCAAGTATCAAAGCACATGGCTCCCCTTCCCCGCACCACCGAGGACCCCCTTGCCCTGAGCAGAGGGGCAGCAGCAGGAGGACCGTGCCAACTGTTCCTTCAGTTGGAATATAACGGTCCTAAGAGCGGAGCCCCCCAAACCCAGACACAAGATGCAGAGCCCAACCCCGGCTCCCCCCTCCCCGTGACCTTGCCTGGCTCCTCTCCCAGCCCTGGGGGAAAGCGGGGAGCGAGCCCGGGGGGCAGCGGGGGTGGCGAGCCCTGCGCGGGGTCAGGCACAATAAATAAAGGAAGAGAAGGAAATAGGAGGAGATGAAATCAGCGTAGGAGCAAGGGGAAGAAGGTCCCCCCAGCTCCAGCCGCGCTGAGGAGGCAGCAGCTCTGCCGGAGGCTGGGATGATTTGTTAATTCAGCTTGTTCCCCATTTAGCAGGGAAGGAGGTCCCCGCACGGGGCTCCTCCTCGCCTGCCCTCTCCAGCGGGAGATGCTATAGATTTAATAACACCTTCCCCCCTCCAGACAGGTTAAACTTGAAACAATTACATATCAAAGCCGACATGGTGGGGAGGCCTGCACTGTAATTTTTTGGTTATTAAAGTAATCTCTCTCATGTAAATTCTCCTGCTAACATGCTGCAAACAGCATTAGGAAATAAATTATTTCCCCGTGATTCGATTTGTCAATGCAAAGCACCTGCAGCAGGCAAAAGGCTCTTGAAATATGTTGCCAAGCCCAGTGCCTGTGCTTGTAAGTGCACGCCGGTGGGGTGGCTGGCTCCCAGCTCCCCGTAGCCCCAGGGAGATGATGGATGGGTGCACGGAGGGGGAAGGTTAGCGGGGGGGGGCGGGGGGTGGGGGAGGGGGGGGGGGGGGGAATGGAATTGTGTTTAATAACAAAATTTGTATGCAAGCCTGCATCCCAGGCTAAGGATGAGTGATCGGCAGCCAGAAAGTATTAAAAAGCCTCGCTAAACAGATGCTGACAATAGAACAAGACATATCAAATCAGATCTACTTCAGAAGCATTAATATACACACGCACACACGCTCGCCCGCGCGCGCGCCCGGCCCCGCACGCCCGCGCTGCTTTCTTCTCAATCACAGCAATATGGGAGACATCAATAAATTTTTATGAGACTTTTAGAAGATCAACACGGTACTAGATGTGACAAAAAAGCAATGTGCCTGTCATGTTCGCTTTGTCGGGGACACTTTAGCCCCAGATGCCGAGCTGCAGTGGCAGCGGGGAGAAATTGAATTTGGCTGGCTTTAATCTGCCTTGATTTGGCAGATGGCTGGGTGTTACGAAATGAGCAGGGATGGAGGAAGGTGTTTTCTCCTGGGGCTGTGGCCCCCCTCCCAGTGCCACTGCCCTCACCCCCCACCCTGCAATGGGAAGGAACGTGCAGTTATCCATCTCCCAGATGCCGCGGCTCTTCCAGAGCAAGCAGCCCTGGCTCCCGGGGACCAGCCGCTGGGCATCGCCTCACTCCCAGCCCCTTGGGGGGTTCGGGGTGCCCCTTGTGCCCTGTCCCCAGCTCTGTCCCCACTGCTCGCTGGAGGTGGCACGGAGCAGAGTCAGTCCATGCTGCCCCCCCAAGACGCTGCCCTGGCACCACCTCCAGCCCGAGTCCCAATGTGCACGATGGGAAAGATTTCCACCCCTCCCCATCCCACCTCCCCTCCTCATTTCTCAATCCATCAAAGTGTGAAATAACTTTTTTTTTTTTTCCTTATATAATCCAGGTTAAAAAAAAGCCTACCTCATTTCCTTCCTTTTCTTATTAAAGATGTCTAAAATTATTCCTTTTTGAGGGAAAGGGGAAGAATCTCATTAATTCCTCCCAGAAATGGTGTTAGTGCCAGGAAACTGCAGTTTTCAGGACGGGAGTCTCTGGTCAGCCAAAAGGCCAAGCCTCTGCCGTTGGGGCTGATGAGGAAGGGCACCGATTTAAATAACCTGGCAGAGCTTATTTTGTTCTTCATTTAGAGGACCATTAAGACCCACACCCTTCCTCACAATTCAGCCCCGCTCTACTGCTAGCAAGAGTTTGCAGCTTGTTTTTATTTATTTCCAGAGATGGGTCAGGCACAGGCCCCAGGTTAGGGGTGCAGTTTAGGGGTGCTTCCCTCCATCCCACTGACCGACCCCCCAAAATACAGCGGCCGCACCCCCCTGCACTCCCAGGGATGCTGGCACCGGCTGAGATTGAAAGGCCGTCAGCAAAGAGAAACCTTCCCCTCCATAAACACCGCAGACAAATTAAAAATGGTAAAAGGGAAATCAAGACCTTTAAAGTTCAAACACTTTTCGGTGCCTTTTAAAGTTTTTTTGCTCTAGGCCCTCGCAGAGAGCACAATCTTTGGAGACCTTGGGATTCTCTTTAATCACCCAGCCAGGCTGCAGTGGTCTGAAATGATTACACATTTACATAGTAATAACCCCAACACTCCCCACATTATTTCATGGCTAGCATATTTCCACTCGGCGAGTGATCCATGTGTTTTAAATTATAACCTGTACATAGGAAATTAGTTGCTAAGTACGATATTCACGGGCTCGTCTGACACTTCTAATTAAGGTGATTTACACAGAATTATCCTACGAAATAAAAAAATGGTGTTTTGCTAGCTAATAAAATATAATTACTACCCGCTTTTATAAGTTACAGTTAGTTTTAATCTATTTGGGGAATTGTTTATCTAGTTCGTTACAGCAAAACAACTTCTTTCCCTTTTAGGCAACTCCCCCAAAATAGCAAAGATGACAAGAAATGCCCTGGGAAGACCCGGGGGCTGAGCAGCCTCCTGACCACTCTGCACTGCCAAGCGACACGAGGCTGCTGCCTGCCAGTTCCTTTCTCAGGGCTGAGGCATCAGCTCTGGCCACGCTTCCCCGCGTGCCCACAGGTTCGGGTGCCCTACCCCTCCGCGGGGACAGAACAAGGTCCCTGGCCTGGTGCTGCTGGAGGGCTCTGGCGCTGCCCAATGCTGCCGGGAGCTGCACAGCCAGGTGAGCACGTGTCCCGGGGTGCTCACCGGGGACCCATCTCTCCTCCGTGTTAGGGCATATCAGCTTTAAGAGGAACATTTGCTCTTGGCAAGGCCCTCTACAATGAAAGCAAGAGTCACACTACACCACGGACATGCAGATGTCTGTTCAGGCCAGGCAGGGACTTGGTTGGCAGCATCCCCAGATGCAACTGGGAATTCCCTGTCATCTTCCTGAGCGAGCCCTGGGGGCTGTTCAGAGAGAGTGCTTCAGTCACCATGTCCCAAAACGCAAAGGGCAGCTCAGCACACCAAACATGTGCCCTCCTCACCCACAGTCTAGGGGCTTCTCTGCCCTTGATGTGGTTGCCAGCACACACAATGACCTTCAAGGGGGTTTTTTGTTTGTTGGTTTTGTTGTTGTGGCCCTGCCTTCTGTGGTGCCCTTCCCATAGCTAAAGCACCAAAAAGGCAATATGCAAGGAATGGTCCCTTATCATCCCCGTGAATGGAAGCTGCTGCTGCTTCCCACATGGAAAACCCAGGACATGAGCCGAAGGTTAAGTACCCGATTGTGTTTTACCATGAGCAAGGTGGTACTTGCTCTTTCCTTTAAGCCTTTGCCACTGACAGCTCTTGTAGGAATCTCAGCTTGCCCCCAGAAGAAAAGCGGAGCTTTCTGGGTGATGGAGTCAGGAGACAAGCAGCTCCCCATGGGAGATGGCTCATCGGCTGCCAGGCAGAGGACCACAACCCAGGGAGTGCTCTTGGTGTCCAGAGCCCACCCCAGTCAGGTAGGGACCTTGCTGACCCCCCAGCCCAGGAAGAAGCCCAGTGCCAGGCAGCTGCCCCAGGGAAGGAGGGGCAGGAGCTTCCTCCTCCACGCTCACTGCAGAGCACAGGCTGGCTGTGCTGGCACCGCGGCATCGCCGCTGTACCCAGAGCAAGGCTCGGGAAGCTCCACTGCAACTGGCGCTTGAGCGGGAAGACTGGGAGAGAGAGAGAGAGATATGTGCTCAGAGAGGAGATCTGAGCACTGAGCAGTGATGGGACTTGCCTGAAATCTCAGCACAGCAACAATAAGGCTGGAAACAGGTTCCATGCTGTGTCACAGGCACCTGGGCTCCCCAAGCATGGTCAAATGAGATTTCTGCAGAGCCCCCACCCAAGGCAAGGCAGGGCTTATGATGAGCATCCATCAGGGAAGAGCTGAGCTCAGTACCTGGCATGGCAGCCGCCCCGGGAGCAATCCCCACACATAATTAATAACAACTGCAAGAGAAGAAGTTCCTCGAGCTGGGGCAGCTACAGTTGTTTGTGCTCATCCCTTAATGACACTGCAGCCAGAAGAGATTTAAAGAGGTGGCAAAAGGGCTGCTGCCATGCAGGTGATGACTTCCAACTCCGTGACTCTTCCACAGAACGGCTCTCAGCACCCTTCTGGATTTGACAGGCACCAGCCAGAGCACGTGCAGCTCCCGCATGAGATCCTGCAAAGCTGAAAGGTTTCTACAGGCTGCAGCCAACTGCTGTATTGCTTAAAAAGAAAAAAAGAAAAAAAATCCAGTGGAAACAATTTATTTTTAGCTGCAGGACTTGTGGCTTAAACATGCAGCCTTGGGATGGGAGCCCCGGAGCAGAGCAAGCCTCCCGCGAGCCGTGCGGATGGCAGCGCCAGCCGTAAATAAGCAGGCGCCGGGGAGAGAGGGAATTGGATTTTGGTGAATGCCGGTTTAAATAAGTGGAGGTGTCACTTGAAGCCTAAACAAGGAAACGGGAGTTTGAGGTTTTGGTTTTTTGTTTGGTTTTTAAAATTTTTTTTTTTTTTTTAACTACACAAGGGCAAATCCTCACCCAGCTGCCGGTGGCAGCCCCTGGTGTGGCCGGGGGTGGTCTGTGCTGTCAGGGGAAGCACGCTGGGGTCCGTAACCTGCTCTGGCTCCTCGAGCAGCACCTGCTCCAAGGGCTGCTCAGAAGATCCCCTGCTTCCCACGATGGGGAAATGGGTCGAGTGATGGAAAAAATTGCCAAAGATGCTGGAGTCAAGACTGGAAATGCTCAGCACCTACAGTCCCAGCCATGCTTCCCAGCCAGTAGCTGTGAGACCTCATGCCCAACGTGGTCAGGTGTGACAACCCTGGCCCTGCCAGGCAGCCACCCGCCTCCCCCAGAGGGATGAAGCTACAGCAGAAGTGCAGCAGGATCAGAAAACACTGTGGCATGGCCTGACCACACTAAATTCCCGTTTGCACGCTCAGCTCTTTCTGCCCTGCTGGGCTTTCCTTTACCATCCCCTGGTGCCCCATGCCCCTGCCAGGAGCCCCGGCTCAGGCTGGGTGACGGGTTCCTGGGTGAGGATGTGACGGTCTGTGTGTGTGAGGCGAACCAGGAGGCTGGGGTAGGAGGGTTGTTTCATTCCTCTCCCAGTATTTGAAAAGGAGATGGCTGGAAAAGTCGGAGAGAAAAAAGAGAAAAGTCGGAGGGAAAGGTCATGCATCAGATTGATCTGGGGGGCTCTTGCTACTGAGACTGTAATGACTGTTTAATTATTCCAAGCTCACGTGGAGGTTCAGGAGAGGCTCCGCAGACGGCATCGCTTTAGGGCAAATAGCTGACCGGAGATTTATTTCTCACCCTTGGGTTTCCTGCATCCCTCCCCTGGCCTCCTGCTGCCCCAGGAGGCAGCGGCAGGGGAAGGCTTTGCCCTCCGAGGTCCCAAACCCCAACCTGTGAACCCGGGGCCTGGAGTCAGGGAATGGGCTGAGGGTACTTCAAGGAGCATCCATGGCACTTTCAGAGCCCTGTGGGAGTGAGGGGATACAGGACCCACGAATGTTCTCACCTGCTGTGCTACCCTGGCCGAGGAGAAGTGTTCTCACCCACGGGCTATGGGCAGCAGCCTCTGCCTCCCCTGGGGTCTGCTGTGGGAGGAGAGGAGTGGGCTGTCTCTGACAGGCAGATGCTTTTGCTCTCTCCACCGGAGAAACCGTGGATGAAAGGTCCCCCATTGCCACCCTCTGAGTGCATGTGAGGAAGCTGGAGGGTCTCTCTTCCCTTTCTGCCCATGATTAATCTGCCACAGCGAGGGGCAGGGACACAAATCAGAGGGGGGATGAAAGAGGATAAATCCATGGTATCAGCAGCACCACATTTGCTAGATAATAAACAGACTCCTCTCCTCATAAATTTCCCTCCATTCCCCCACGGTTCCCTGCCACTGCCAGACATGGACCTGGGCTGACCCTGGCCTTTCTGGTGTCCTGGCTGGTGAAAAGAGCTGTGGCTCTGCTGGGAAAGCCTGGGACCCTCCACACGGGCTGACATCCTGCACACGCTGGTCTGTACTGGGGCTGCAGGATGGCACAGCAAGGCCCCATCCAAGCTGATGGGCTTTAGATGGCGCGTGGGGCACCTGAGCTGACTGTGACGAGGAGATCCACACCAGCACGTGAAGGGGGCAGGAGAAGCACAAGAGGCACCAAGCACTCATTCATTTTCTGGGCATTTCCTCTCTCCATCTCAGCACCCCCAGGTGAGGTTGTTCTCTCCCTGTGCCCCAGCCCAACACCACCTCCTCACTCCTCAGTTTTGCAGCAGCCATCTCACTCACTCCTCCACAGCCCACCCTGGGACACAGCCCCGTTAGCTGCCCCACGGTGCCACGGGGCCCTGTGCCCTGCTTGTGTGTCGCAGAGAAGCCAACGCTTCCAGGCGGGTTTCTCCGGCGATGGAACGTGTTTGGCTGACACCTGATGGAGCCCTCCTGCTGCAGGAAGCTCCAGGTGATACCACTTCTCACGCACCTGGAGCTGCATCTGTGCCAGAATCCAGACACGTCACCCCAGAGCTGAGGTCCCCCATGGAACACCTCTGCTTTGGGTGGCATGGGGTGCCCTGCTGCTGCCGTGGGGCAGGGCCCGCTCCCTGGGGACTCAGGGCAGAGCAGGACATGAATGATCCAGTGATCCCTTCTGTGTCCCCAAAGCAAAGCAGCAGCTCCCAAGCACTGGCTTGCCCCAGCAGCCTGGTTTGGCTGAGGGACGAACTTTGGATGCTGCCCATGCTGCGGGAAGCGGCCGTTCGGGTAGCGGGTGCCCGGTGTGGCGATTGGGTCCCTCCCAGAAGATCCAGGCACGGCACAGGGCTCACATATGGGGAGACATGGTGGGTGACCAGCTGCTCAGCTGAACACCTTGGGGGATGCCGGAGCCCTCCGGGGAAGTCCCCAGCAGCCCTGGGCTGTCCGGCCGCCTTCCCCCCTGCCCAGGGAGAGGGTGCTGCAGGGGGGGCACCCAGCCCAGCCCACCCAGCGAAGGACTGTCAGGCACTTAATAGTACCTGTCCCCACCATCTCCCTGGCCTGGATTTATGCCTTGTGGGGTCACCTCTGGCGAGACTCTAATAACACGACTTTATTAGCTTTCTTGTTCCTTCTTTAAGGCACTGTAGCAAGGGGGGAGGAGGGCAGCGGCACCTTGGGAAGGAGCGGGGGGCGGACGGGTAGGAAGCAGCTGCCCTCACGATTCCCCTTCTCCGTGACAAGGGGGAGAGGGAGAAAAATGATGCTCCCTCGAAATTTATCACGCACCCAATTACAATGTTAATTGGCAAGTCCCAGAAATCAATTAATTCGCAAATTTTTTTCAATTAAAAATTAAGATAAATCATAAAACGTTATTAAGCAAAGGCCAAACTCCATGAACTTTTTTTTTTTTTTTTTTTTTCTGTAGGCATCTGGGGTTTTTTAAATTTAAATAAAAAAAAGAGCTGTGTTGCCAAAGCCCGATGCCCTTGAGTGCCTTTGCTGAAGCGCGGGGGGCTGTCATCAGCAGGACTGGGCTGAAGACAGATAAAAAAATATCGACCAGTCGGACACACTGCTTCTGCTTTATTGATCAGGCGGGAATTTAACTTGCTGTGCATATCCACCGTGTCAGCAAGGGCCACGGGCGAAATTAAAAGTACTTGGCTTGGAGATGTCGCCTTGATACCGGGGGGTGGGGAGAGAGGGAGGGAGGGGGAAGAAAAGGGGGAGAGAGGGAAGAAAAGAAAAGAAGAAAGTGGGAAAAGAAGAGGGAAAAAGAAGGAAGAACAAAGAGGGAAGTTGAGGAGCAGGAGGTTGCAATGCCTGCTTTTCCCTGGTTGTAGTTTCACTTGTTGGCCAGGGCTCGTTGTCCTCTTTGGAGCACTCGCAGGTGTCTACTGCACGTAAGGAAGGAAATCAGCATGTATTTCAATGGAGCTTTGGAAAAAAAAAGCCCCTCCTCACTCAAAACCACTTCTATTCTCACTCTTTTAGAGGCTGGATGACCTGCGGTGCTCGATGAACAAGAAGTCTGGGAAGTACCTGACTGTCAAGTCAAAGTCCCCAGGCATAAATCGAGGGGACCTGAGGTGAGAGCGATGACCCTGATGTGACACATGACAACAGAGCTAATTTGGGTTTTACACACTCTATTTATCCTGCTGGGCCTGGCAATGCGGCTGCTCACCCTTCCCAGAGCTGCTGCCTGTGCTGGCCCTGGGAAGGTCTCCTCCAAGGGCCCTTTGGGACATCACAGCGCGCAGCAGATCCCGCTGAAATGAAGCTAAACCTTGCCTGTGGCAGTGCAAGGCACAGCTGCATTTAAACACAGGGTTCCCTGAGCAGGAAAGGAGTATGAGCCACATCTCATAGCTTGCTCTGCATCCTTACGCTGACCAGGAGCAAGGCAGAAAGCCCTGCCATCTGGGTGTGCGGCGACCACAGGGATGGGGTGCTTCTTTCCTTGTCCATCACCAGCAACCCTGGTGAAGACTCTGGGGGGTTAGCACGAGGTGACCTCACAATCAGAAAGACCACAAAACGTTGGGAAAGCAACCCGTGAAAGGATGTGAGATCCAGGCTGCATCTCCAGATGCTCGGAGACACTCTCAAGGCCAGTCCCTGCCTGGAGTGATGGCCATCTCCCAGTGTCCGACAGATTTCATGTTTTAGCTATATTGCCAGCTTCGTCCTCACTCCTTATCCCATCGCTGCCTCTGCCCCCCGAGGAGAGCTACCACTGTGCCTCTCTGCACACAGCAACGGTGACCTGAGTGCCCTCTCCAGCAGGGTGAGGATGCTCAGTGCAGTGCCAAGAACTGAGGCAGCGCTTTCTGCTTCCACCCCGGCTGCCAAGGGAGGAGGATAAAGAGCAGTGAGAAGAAAAGAGAACACATGCAGACGAGGGAGAGGATGATTCAGAGGGTCGCCGAAGGAAGGTTTAAGCCTGGGCAGAGGTGGACCCAGAGCTGCTACAGGAGCTGGGGCACCACAGTCAGCTCTTTTCCTCTGACATGAATCAGAGCTGGCTCCAAGATTCAAGCTGAATCCCCCATCTGGGCACTTCACCTGCTTTGAAAGAGGCCTTCTCACTGCATCTTGTTCCTTCCAACCCAAACCATTATATGATTCTCTATGATGATCTTGCTCTGCCCTCCTTTGCCTGACATGACTTGGTTCCCTCTTTGCGACAACATCTCTGAGGTCACCAGAAAACAGCCCGCAGCACTTTGCATTTGCACCAAGGTGAGAGACCCCGGTGCCCTCTGTGTTCTGGGAAATGCTTTGTAATCAGAAAATCAGAACAGAAATTATTCCCAGACACACCAGAAAGGTCATTAGGGGCAATTGGTAGCTCCTGAGATGCTCAGGAATGTGTCCCCACGCTCCCAGCACAGTGGCAAGGAGCAAGGAGAGCTGCTAGCCCAGGCTGGGAAGAGCCAACAGGTGGGCACGGGCTTTAAAGCACAAATACGCTCAGATTGAATATTCAATGCGGAGGAAGAAAGGAAGAAGAGGGAAGAAGGGGAGAGTTTGCACAGCCATGGGGCACTGTGGGAGCAGCATCACCCCCCTCCACCCATCCAAGCGCACCCCGGGGAGCTGCTGCACCACCATGCCCAGCCCTGGGATGGCACAGCATGGGCACAGGTAATATTACAACATGGCGTGAGGACACTGCTGGAGACAACTGCTAAGCTTAGAAACCCCTTTAAATAAGGGAAAGAGCTGAGATGGTCCTGTCTGAGCTCACCCTGCCCTTCAGCTGCAAAAGCAGGAACAGAGCTGTCATGGTCCAACTCCCTGCTCCACGCTCTGGACCATTCCCCAGCTATAATGATGCACCTCATCCTTTTGGGGAGGTGAAATCACAGCTCTGCAGTGTAGCTTTCCTGCTGGTAGCACAGGGGAGAAGCTGCTGTCACACGGAGAAATGCCAACGTCTCCTGCCGAAGGAATCTTTTAAAAAGAGCACTCACGGCATGTGCAAGAGCATCACAGCCCTGAAACCATGGCACCTGAAGGCACGTTCCCAACCTCCTAGTGCTTGACTTAGCAACTGTAATATTTGTAATGTGACTTCCTAAGGTGTTTTAAATGTTCAATAAATGCTTCTTCTCCAAATTATAGAAGGGTCCATCAGGGCCCATCAGCTAAGGTGGGCTCCACAGCTCCTATTGCCTCCTTTTCTCCTCTTCTGTCCTCAAACTCATCTTTCCTTCAAACTCAAACAGTCCCAAACCTTCTCCTTCTCCACCCAGCCTCCCCCACCATCAGCAGGTTGTCCTCGCTGGTCACTGCCCGAAGGCAGCAGGCTGGCTTTAAGGGTCCCCTGTGCCCTGCCACCTCTGCTCAGAGTATTTACCAGCAGCGAACTATGCACGTGGGGGTGGGGATGTGCCTGTGCTGAGGAACACCCATGGGTGCTGCTCTCCAACGCTTCCCCTGCCTGCACTCGGGTGGCCCTGGGCTGGAGGAACGTGTCTGCCGCTGCAGCTCAGCGCCGGGGCCACTGCCAGCTCCGGGAAGTGTCTCCCATTTCAGTGTCCTTCACTGCAAGCCTTCAGGAGGGACGAGGTGTACAACAGCGTGGTGTGGGACCCGCACGGAGCACACAGCCAGGAGTATTCATGGACTCTGCAGCGACCAGCCCAGGTGGGGCTCAGGGCATCGGCGTACACCGAGGGGCATGGTTATTACTTCACGTTTGTACCTTGGTGGCCCTTAGAGGCTCAGCCGGGGCTCAGACAGGGCAAGGAGAGCATCTCTGCTGCACGGCACCGCGGGCTCACCTGCCTCCCGCCCGCCGCTGCTCCGTGCCCCTGCTCCGCGAGGGTGAACTGCTGCTGAGTTCTCTGGAGGAGGAAAACCAACAGCCTTGCCCAGCAAGAGTTAAACCCCATCAACCCAAGGTTTGTAGTTTTGTTTTCTTTCAATTTATACCCTTCACTTAAAGAGGTGGGGGGGGGGGGGACGAAAGGAGGGGGAGAAAAAAGAAAGCCAGGTGACATATTCTAAGAGGGAGCACCGAAAACGTGTTAAGCACTTCAAAATCTCATATATTCAATCGGCCTCTGGCAAGACATCTGCCTAATGTTAGCGCTTAAATATCCTTTTCCATTTTACATGCATTCAAGTCTCATTTGAGCGAAATGAAACGGTATTATTAAAGGGAGATTTTGCACAAATGGCCTGAATTTGACATGTCAAGTTCAATGAGGCTGTTACATATGTAACACCGAGAAGGGCTCCGAGGCTGCCGGCTCTTGAAACAGCGCCAGTGGCTCAGAAATGAAATTTGCATTCAGAGAGCCTCGCCACGCAGAGCCCTGCGCCCGCCCGGACCCACGCGGGCTGGAGGAGCTGTGGGGAGAGCAAAAGCAGGTCCCTCCCTCTGCTCTCGGGGACTGGGCACACCGAGAAGGCAGCAGTGGAGTGAGGACACTCAGGTCTCTCATTCCCACTCAAGTCCACTTTTTCAAGGTCAAGCTTGAGCCTTGCTGGGGCTGGGGCCTCCTGAGTGATGTTCATCACCAGCCCAACGCCTGCTGTCCATCCCCTGGGCAGCCAAAGCCTCTTGGCACAGGCAGCTGCTGCCCTGTGGCTTGGCACGGCTCCTCCTGCCTCACCATGCGATTCTCCAGCTGGGTAGCCCTTGAGATGTCCCTGCCCTGAGGCCAAGAGGGTCACACTGGCAGTGCCCCCAGGGAGGAAGGGCTGTCCTCATCAGACAGCAAACCCCATCCTCACCAGCTGAGCAAGGGGTGCACTGGTGTGGGTAGGATGTGACCCCAGGCTCCTGGTGAGCTGGGACTATGGGTAGTATCATCCAGGTGTGTCCTACAGCTCCCTTGTATCTCAGCCCCAAGAAGCTTCCTGTGATCACCTGGAGGAATCCCTTTTTCTCCTTCCCTCCTCCAAGTGGTGCCAAGCTCCCAGCTCCTGCTATGCCTGAAAACCCCTGTGAGTGCTCAATGCCCAGCAGATGCAATGGCACAGGGCAGCCCCTCCACCACCTCTCCCCTCCTCCTGCCATGGCCCTACGGCAGCAGCTTGGATGGCTCACTTTGCTACACAGCCCCATGGCTGTGCTGCCCGTGGGGAGATCCTGGCATATGGGGAGCCCTGGTGCCACGGTAAGAGCAGATGGGGAGCCCCAATGCCATGGTGGGAGCTGATGGGAAGCCCCAGTACCATGGCAGGAGCTGATGAGGAGCCCCAGTGCTGTGGCAGGAGCTGATGGGGAACCTGCCAAGTCTCTGGTGCTGTAGGCTCAGCGGGCAGGGCGGGATCTGCCTTCCTAACCATGAGTGCTGGAAATTTATGATTTTGTTGCAAATCATTAAGGTTTATTAAAACTTAACAGCACAAGCCACGATTGGCTGCATCCTCTTTAAATTAGAAAAGAACCCAAATCCCTTGGAAAGCAGCTTCCCCCCCAGTTTGCTTCTCCCCATCAGCCTGATCAGTAACAGCTGCTTGGCCGTTCCAGTTACAAGTCGGTACTGGCAGCGAGCGGCCAGGGCTGCCAGTGCCCAGCACGTTTATGGGCCTACATTTTATTTTTATGTTTATTGGGTTATTTGAGATCATTATTAGTTTCTCTCTCCTCTTGTTGATGTGTTCTTGCTCCCGGCTCCTTCAGATGGGAGAGGTGGAGGAATGGGAGACGGGGCCACCCGCTAGACCCCAACAGAGCCGGGCAGCGCACGGGGGCTCGACTGGCTGGTGTCCTTCTGCCCACCCTGCCCTGCCTACCCTGCCCTGCCCGCTCTGCCCTGCCCACCACTGCTGCCCACCCTGCCCTGCCCACCCTGCCCGCTGCTGCCGACTGGCCATCGCTCCCCTCCAGGACTGGCAGAGACCGTCCCCGCATTACAGATTAGCCTCCATCGCCTGAATCCATCGACTAGATTGAACGTTATCTATCACGCTACGGAGGGAGTCGTTATTTAATAATTAATAAAGACCTCTGAATCTTCCCCGCCGCCTGCGTGGCCGAGCGGTGCGGGCCGGGGAAGCGAGGGCAAGCCAGGGAGAGCTGTCTCCTTTCTAACTGCTGCTGTTATTTAAAGGAATAATGCCATTCTTTTTCATTTGTCAGCTGGCCCACAATGGCCCTTGTCATGCTTTATGATTTAGGGTTTCCTTTCCTTTCCCATTAAACGCCACCTTCCCATCACCGCCTCGCGCCAGCCAGCCCTCGCTCCTGGCTTGCGGTTTCAGTTTCACTCTGATATTGGCCCAACTTCTTTGATGGGCTCCTCCGAGCACTAATTGCTTCTGTTCATTTAAACCCGTTCACTAATTTGCAGTGGTCCTTTATTAAGTTGGATGCAGCCCAAATTACACCATAAATTATGCTCGCAAGGGGACTGGGTGTCGCGAGGGATAAATGGCCTGCCTGTTCCCTGCCCCCCCTTCTCCATCTTCCCGTGCAATGCCTGGGGGGTGCAGGTCTCAGCCTGAGGCTGCAGGTGCTGAATTTGGGAGATCTCGGCTTGGACCCATTTGGGGAGGTCTCTCTCACTCTAGCAAAGCTCCCTCCTTCTCCCTTCATCTGCAACGGCTGTTGCTCAGCTGCAAAGAAAACCCAAGCCGGGCAGGGACAGATTCTGCACCCTCCGCACTGTGCGCAGCCATGGGCACCCCCTTGCCCTGGTGCACACACAACACACCCTGACACACACGCTCTCCTACCACCTGGT
This sequence comes from Todiramphus chloris collaris, assembly GCA_025345505.1. Lineage (NCBI taxonomy): Eukaryota > Metazoa > Chordata > Aves > Coraciiformes > Alcedinidae > Todiramphus > Todiramphus chloris. Next base: position 10,905,283 of record JANVCC010000074.1, read on the forward strand.
GATGTAACTTTGCTTCTAGCCGGCAGTTTGATTCCTTTCCTCACCTTTTAATGACCGGGGAATTCATTAATAATTGAAATAAACACGCTCATTTCCAAGGCTGCTGAGTTTTATTAAGGCAGGGGCAGGGATCTGCCAACCCTTGGCTGCAGCCATTTCCCAAGTAACTGCTCGCAGTTAAAATGCAATTATTATTTATTTTTTTTAAACATCTGAATTTGCTGTGCTGGGGAAAGCAGAAGGGAGCTGGAGGCAGCTGAGGGGCAGCACACACCACTGCTGCAGGGCTGCTCCAGCGTGGATGTGAAGCCCAGAGCTGCTCAGCTGAACACACATCCCAGGAAAAGGGGTGTCCCTGCCCTCCAGGAGGAATTTCTGCCTGGCTTTACCACTGCAGTGAACTCCTGGGAAGGGTTTCTGCCCCACTGGCTAGCACTAGGTCCCCCATGTGTGATAGCTGTGGGTACCACCATCTCCTCTGCCATCTGCCGGTGCTTGGCTGGCTAACCAGGGATGCTGCTGGACCCCGGGGAGCTGCTTACCTGATGTTCAGCTGGGTGAGTTTCTCCAGCTCCTGCTCCATGTGCTCCTGCAACTCCCCAGGGCGAAGGAGGACCTGGCAGATGGGGCAGATCGGAGCCTGGCTGTCAAACAAGGTTGCTTTCTTTTTGCCTGTGGGGAGGAAAAGGGGAGAAAGCTTTAGCTCTGCTCAGCTGCCGTCAGCATCGCCTGTGCTCTGCCCTAGCTGAGGTCTGAAACCAGGCAATTTTCTCCTGGTATAGCCCCATTTCTCTTCCTGTCCCACGCTCCCTGGGGCAGGAACTGGCTCTGTTGTGCAGTGGGACAGCAACTGGTACGGGAGCATCCCAGGGGCAGCCGTGGGCCCTTACAGGGAGAGCAAGGGCCGCAGTTTGGCAGCGACCCTGTGCAACCCTGGCTTCCTCAGCTTGCAGTGCGGGCAGCGCGACTTGGGGCAGAGGTGACACAGCACTACCCACGGCTCCCAGTAACTACTGACAGCAAATGAAGAAGAGCCACCTCCATCCTCCTCAGCACTGCCAGTCAGGTGGGTCAGGATGACCCCCCCAGAGGGCAGAGTGACTGCCCATGGCACACAACAGTTGGGAGGCAGAGGCTGCGGGTGGCAGGGAGCAGGTCAGGACGCTCAGCACGGCTGCCCTGGCTGTCCCTGGGGATTGCTCCCAGTCTCCAGACTGGGATGGGGCCCCTCACCCTCCCTTCACCACCAGCAGCTCTGGACACTGCAGCCACTTGAGCCCCCGAGCCTGCTGGGGCTGCATCATCCCTGGGCAAGATTTGGGGGTGCCCGCAGCCCCACTCCCTGGGCTGGGCTGAGCCCCTGGGGCTGCCCTGGGAGCTGGGTGCTGCCCCACACCTTCCTCACCCCAAATCCTCCTGCCGCTTGCCCTGCCCTCCACACCTCCCTGCTTCACTCCCTGCTCCAAAGCCAATTTCCTCCAGCTCAGAAACTTTATTGCCCCCTCTGTAAGGAATATACAGCGTCTATTTAGCATAAAATAAAACGCTAAAGCAAACAATGAAGTTTCAATAAACCAGAGAAGCCCGCGGGTCTGCGGGCCCCCCTCTCCCCGCTGTATTAGCGGCTCTGCTCATGAGAGGGCGTGCGGAGCCCAGCTCAGATGGCTCCGGTGGGGAGGAACATGCTTTATAGCTGCCTGTTGTCATCCGACGTGAACCCTCCTGCTGGATTATTTATTTATGTATTAGACATGGATCAAATTGGTTAAATCCGAGCGAGAGGCAGTAATGCACAATAAAGCAGCCGGAGCTGGATACGAGGGGGCTGCGTGCGCCGTGTCCTTCCAATCAGGAGCCAAAAGGTGCCATTTTATGGCTCCTAACGATGGCAGAGCCCAGTTAAATGAATCCCCATTAAAGGAATAGACCTTCTCGAAGTATAAAACATTGGTGTGAGTCCCTTCAGTAGGTCCCCACTGCTCACTGTATAACCAGTTGCCTGGTGCAGGCATTTAAGGGTCTGAAATAAGTTTGAGTCACCTTGGCTCATCCTGGCCTTCCAGGAGTGAAGGCTGGTGGGAGTGGGGCTGCTGCCGGGACCTCATCTTCCCTTTTCTTCAGCCTTCCTATAGGAGGCGGGGGAAACTGAGGCACAAGGGGCAAGTCAGGGCAGGCCGGTGCTGTGGGGCATCCTCTGCCTTACCAGCTTTTCCATTCACTGGGATGTCTCCCATTTGCAGAGCCAGGAGGAAGGCTCAGCCATCTCTCCTCTGGACTTGAGCCGCTCCTGATGGCTCCTGGGCAGGGCCCCTCAGCTCCTCGTGCCTACAACCCTTCTGGCAGGCAGGGCACAGCAAGCAGCCCATGCAGCTGGGAACATCTTCCTCTCTCCTCCTTCCCTCATGTTTAAATAATGCCCAGAACCCAGCCCAAACCCAAACAACCAGCCCCCTCTGACCCTTGCAGGAAAGGTCGGCATTTCAGTAAATCCACCTTCCTCTTGGAGCTTTTCCACTTTTGTATCGTGGGGGCCCAAAATAGCTCAGGAGCGTCCCCTACCACCTGCTATTTATAACCCCAGCTTCACAGCAAAACAATGGAGCTGTCTGAGTCTCCCTCCCAAAATAAACAGGCAGCCTTTGAGCGGACGGGAAATCCTGCTGGATCCCCGCTGCGGGGTGTGCAGATGGACGGGTAAACAGCCTGCCCTCCGCCCTACCCCTCCACCTCCCCGCTCCCAGCCCGGCCAGCCCCCTCGCCTGCCACCCACAGCTTGGGCTGGTGGGGCAGGGATGCTCTCGGCAGCACCAGAGGCTGAAACGGAGGTTGAGCATCCCTGGGTGTCTGGGGAGCCCAGGACTGTTTGTTTGCTGGGGATGTGGTGCCCTGGGATGCAGCGCTGGGATGGGCAGCCTCAGAGCAGGAGGTGAAGCTGGGATCCCTTCTGCAGGCCAGTTCTGTTGCACCAGGCTGGTGGCTTTTCTAAACTCCCCCATGCCCAGGTCCTCACTCCCCACTTGCTCTTCAGGGCTCTTCCATGGGGTGCACGTTGCTAAGCAGAGGTTACTTTGGATGTCACTGGCTTGGGCAACCAGGATGGATTTCATGCCATAGGAAGGAGCCTTGCCGGCTTCCACGGCCACTCCCAGCCCCAGCCCAAGCCAGAAGAAGAAATGAGCAGCAACAGCCTTACCCACCAGCTACACCAGCAATACAGGGACAAATCCATGCCATGGAAGGACGTGACAGCTGTCACTCCGCATCCCTGGGACAGCCAGGGAAGATCCCTTTGCTCCAGTCAGTGTGGGAGGCTGGTGCCTGCACTGCACAAGGGCTCCCAGGGAAACAGGAGGACAGGGACCCAGACACAGAGCCAAGTCCCTGACGTACAGATTGCGAAGCAGGAGGCAGAAGGTGTCATGGTGGGTCATGCTGGGCAGCACCGCACAGCTCTGGGGCGTGGGATGGTGGGCTGCAGGGAGGGAGAGGATGGCCACTGCCAGTCCCCGGGTTTCGTTTGTGATGCAGAGGTGGAGGGAGATGCGTACATCCCTCAATCCTCTCCAGAGCAGGGACCTCCCGGCACCTGTGAGAAAGCGAAGGATGCTGCCCTGCGTGTGCAGCTGGACCTGGGGGGGGGGGGGATTTTGTGCTTCCCCCGCTCCGGGGAGCCAAGGGCATTGATCTGCCCGGGGCAAAATGCTGGGTCCGTATCCCCGAGTGGGCTGGACCTGTGCCCACCGCAGCAGTGAGCGCTGCCCGCTCTTCCCCCCTGCCCTGTGTCAAACCTGCTCCTGGGAGACCCTGAATGGCTCTTTTCAGGCTTTTGTTTTTTGGCAGCTGTGTTTTTGTTTTCTTTGCCCCTCTCTCTCCCCTTCACCCTCTGGTTACTGGGTCGGCTCAGCTCCAGCGTTTAACCTCCTGGGCTCTGCTGGGCTTCCCCCCCCTGAACCCCCGCTCTGCAGTGCCAGCGAGATGAAAAGGCAGAGCGCTGGTGCTCCTGCTGTTTGCACGGTCTCCTGGGCTCCGCGGAAATGTTCAACTCCAAGCGTTGAAACGGAATATTTCCTGCCCCGACAGCAGCGGCCTGGATGTGCCGACGCGCCCCGGCGGGGAGGAATTTGTCTGCTGGCTTTGCCGGAGCGAGTCTGGAAACAGATCCCAGCCCAAGTGGGGACACGCAGGAGGGCAACGAAGCTGGGGTTGGAGAATAGCTCATGTGAGGAGCGTTTGAAGGAGCTGGGCCTGTTTAGTTTGAGGAAGAGGAGGCTGAGGGGAGCCCTCCTCACTCTCTACAGCTCCCTGAAAGGACAGTGTAGAGAGGCTGGTGCTGGGCTCTGCTCTCAGGTGATTAGGGACAGAACCAGAGGGAACGGCCTCAAGCTGAGACAAGGGAGGGTTAGACTGGACATTAGGAAAAATTTTTTCACAGAAAGGGTAGTGAAATATTGGAATGGGCTGCCAGGGAGGTGGGTGAGACATTGGAATGGGCTGCCCAGGGAGGGGGGTGAGAGATTGGAATGGGCTGCCCAGGGAGGTGGGTGAGAGATTGGAATGGGCTGCCCAGGGAGGTGGGTGAGAGATTGGAAAGGGCTGCCCAGGGAGGGGGTTGAGTTGCCATCCCTGGATGTGTTTCAGCATCGCTTGGATGTGGTGTTAGGGGACGTGGTCCAGGGGTGAACTTGTAGAGTAGGGCTGATGGTTGGACACGATGATCCCAAGGGGCTTTGCCAACCTGAGTGATTCTGTGAAACCAAAACCTACTGATCCCGCTGGCGATCAAGGGCCAGATCCTGCCCTCAGGAACACCAATCCAACATAATTCCCCTGAGTCCTCTAGGTCAGGCCTGATTCACCATGACATGACCCGGGCTCTGTGCTGGGGGCTGGGCTGAGGTAGGAGGGGTGCCAGCGTGGCACCCAGAGGTGGGACAGCATGAAGCCATCCCTGCTCCACCCTGGGTCTGTGCGCCAGAATGGAGGGCTGACAGCAGCGTTTGCAGACCAGGGCTGGGGCATCTTGGAGGGAGAGCTTTCCCCCTACAAGCAGAATGGGAAATGCTGTTTTGAAGAGCGTTTTAGTGAGATAACAGGTACCCAGCACACCAAGAGCCATGACAGCATGGGATACATACAGCCCTCATCACTGTGCACAGAGTAAATGATGCTCTGAAGTCACTCTGAATGAGCAAAGTTTACAAGGCGTGAGGGCTCGCTCTGCCCAGGAGCTCAGCAAGTTGCCAAACAAATGAAATAAATAGTTTATCATTCAGTTGTTCAGCTCCGATAATGGCTGACTGCACAGCAAGGTGTGCGATGGGTGGCACAGGAGGTGGCAGCAGGGAGGGAGCACCCATGGGACACGTTCCCTCCTGAGGATGCAGTCACCTTTTCCTAACAGCCCCTTGCTGGGCAGACCCCAGGGCATCTGCCCGGGTTTTGGGTCATCTTCACCCCATGCTGTCATGGCCATCTGAAACTTGCCCCCAGGGGGACCAGTTCTTCTCTCCCAGCTCCCGATTTCTCCTGTTTCAAACTGTATTCCACTTGTCTGAGTACCAAACTCCCCCTCCTCCAAGACACCTCCCTCCATCTCGCCCTCCGATTTCCTCTCTCTCCCTCTTAAACACTCCATCATTTAAACCCAATCAAAGCCAGTTGATCTGAAACTCTTCTGAATAGAAATGACCCCGTGCTGGGGCCTCGCGGCCCCGTGCGCTGCTTCGGGGGCCGTGCTGAAACCAGGTGGGTGGTAATGGAAGTGCTGACACAGGCTCCTTGACAGCATCGCCACTGCCAACGCCTGTAATAATCCCCCTCGGCTCCCCTGCAACTTGGTTTCCGCGGCGATTATTTTCCATTCGATGATGGGCTTGCTGTTATTTGTGTACTGATAGCAGATATCTCGTGTGACAAGCCTCCTTTCCTTCCAGCTCAAAAAACAATAATTCAAAGAAAGCCCCATATTAGCTTGGAAATAGCCAAACACTCGCTCTTCTCCCGGCGAGCCCGCGTCGCAGACGATGAGGTTTGCAGAGCTCTGACAGTAAGTGGCAGCCAAGGGGAGGATGACAACAATGGGATGAGGAAGGTGGAGGTGATTCACGTGTCAGTGCAGAGCACTCTGGAATCACATCACTAGCAAAAAGTATTTGGTAATAAAGCGAAGGAGCAGGAATAACATTGCTCATCGCTCTCCCATCTCCCTGTTACTTTCTGGTGTGCTTCCAGTGCCATCCCCACAGGGCTGCATGCTGTCTACTGAGCATTGTGTTGGATCCTGCTGGTTTTGACTGGGGCCAAATGGTACCTAGCTCGCAAAAAGCTGCACAAGGGTGCGATTTGAGGTCAGGATATGTCCTGCTCCTTCCTGCAGGCCCATTCCATCCCTTGGGCTCCTGGCTGGCTCTGAGATGAGCTGAGTCCTCAGCTTGCTGCCCAGGACTGGGTGCCCTGGTTCTGGTCTGCACAGGGCAGTGGAGAGGTAGGCACTGGGGAGAGCAATGGACAGTGAGGTGACTCCAGGTTCGTGTGCTGTGTCTGGGTTCGAGATCTGGACAGAACCACACCCACAGCATGACCTGACTCCGCACACACCCCGCAGTGCAGCAAGAGCATCCCGCTCGCTGAAGAACCACCCTGTGTCCAGCAGACCTGCCTGTCCCTGGAGCACATGTGTTTTGGAGGGCTGTGCAGGCAGGAAGGGAGCAGAGGTCTAGAAATGTGGCTTTTTATGTAAGAAAAGGCTTTTAAGGAGCCACTTCTTCTCCACTCCTGCATCACAGTGCAAAGCTGCTGCAGGGCATCAGCAGAAGCTGGACTCAGGTTGTTCTGGGCACAGCATGGAGCTGCTCCTGCCGCGTGTCTATCAGAGAGGGGCACAGCGATGGGTGAGAGCTGCTTTTATACAGCTGGGATGTACAAAGCACATAGAGGCACAGACTGAGGGACCTCTGCAACTTGATGAGCAAACAGGCACAGGGAAGAGCTGAACTCACCCCCCTGCATCTCCACCAAGGGCCTGATCCCCACCACTGCTCCCTTGAGCGGCTTAGAAAAGACACCTGCTTCTCCTGAGGCTAAAAACTAAGGAGGAATCCAGGGCACAAAAGCTGCTAAAATATTGAATTCCTTCCAAAGAAAAGAGTTGCTCTTGTAGCTGTCTCTCCAGGAAACATACTGGAAAGGACTGGTGTAAACCAGCGCACTGCTGCTGTCACACAGCTAACGCCAGCCGGGGTGATCCCATGGAGTAAAGACACGCATCCAGCCAGCACCCTGGGCACCTCAGGGGCTGCTGCACGTCCCGTGGGGTCCAGCACCGTGCTCCCCGCGGGCAGTGGCAGCCAGCGGCGAGGAGCCCTCCGAGCGACCACCCCCGCGGCTGCTGGGCCGGCCCGGGCTCTCCTCTGCGGAACCACGGCTGCCCGGTGCAGGCCAGAGGAAGATGGATTGAGCTGGACAATAATTTAAGAAACTGAGTGAGTCTGTACATCCAATCACTTTACAAATCAGGGGAAAAGGAGAGAGGAGGAAAGGCGGGAGGGGGGGGGAGAAGTGAAAAGGCCGCGCAGGGAAATGCATCACAATTACTGTCTCGGCTCTAATGAGGAGCCTGTCATGAGGCTGTCATCCTGCGGAAAGCCACCTACTCAGAAAGATTCAATAAAAAAGTAGCAGAGAGATAAAAAAGAGATATATTTCAGCCCTTGCTAATATTCTTTTCATTTGTCCCAGCACAAAATAAGATACTGCACTTAACCGGCTCGGTTAAAATGAAAAGGGGGGGAGGGTGGGAAGGGAGCAGCATTGATCAATACCACTAAAAGCTGGGAGACACGGTGATGGAGTGCAATTTTTTTGTCTGTGCTGAAGCATAGCAGAGGCCCGGGCGGGGTAATTTATGATTCGCACGCATGCTGGCTAACTAGAGGCTGACAAGACAATGAATCCTCGATGAGAGGGCTGCGGGCCGCTGGGAGAGCTGGAAAGGGAGAGTGTGACAGGGACCTGGAAGGGAGAGGGGAAGAGGAGGGCTGGGATGGGCTGTGGTCCCATCTCCCCGTGGTGCTGCTCCTGGGCTCAGTGTGGCTCCACAGAGCAGAGCAGAGCGGAGCAGAAATGCCTTCCTGGGCTTCGTGAGCTAGAACCAGAAAACCAGCCAGAGCAAGCCAAGGGGCTGCCTTGTCTCCATCCCTGCCCTCCTCCTCGCAGCCCTGCCAGGCGTGCTGCCTGCGCTGGCTGCCCTGAAGAAGCACACTGGTGCACAGCCATGACTTGTGCTGGGCTGGAGATGGACCAGACCAGGACAGCAGGGACCAGGGACAGAGACAGATGATCCCCTCTGTGCTTCAGCTTCTCTGATGGGTGCTGGTATGAGGCTGGGCAAGCTCAGGACCACAGAGCTGGACCTTCCTGCTGCCACCCAGCAAAACCAGAGCTTTCTCCAGCCCAGGGCCTTGTTTCCAAAGCACTCAAGTCCCGAGGAGCAGCCGTGTCTCCCTGGCATCAGCGGGATCCCCGCTCCAGCAAACATGGCACAGCAGAGGTGCTCCTGGGGGAATCCTACAGCTCTGTCCCTCAGTCTGGGGGATGTCTCGGAGTGTGGCACACCTTCCCCCGCATCCCTCAGCTGCCCTCCATCCCACGGGCTTTGCCGTGTCACGCAGACAAGACCCGACAGGCTGTAGACAAACCGCCCAGAGCCAGTGGGATCCAGGGACCCTGCCTGCAGATCTGCAGACTGTGGCCCACAGCCAGCCCTTCCTCAGCGGGGCTTGTGCAGGGAGGCACTGGGAACCAGCAGGCTCCCCAGAGGCAGGCAGCCAGGCATGAGACCTCAGGGCTCTCTCGCTGCCTGTGCCATGTGTGCAGTCATGGCTGGAAGGAGTGTGGGGAATGGCTCTGCCTCCTTAGCATCCCTCCTCCTCCTCCTCAGCTGCCTGGCATGCCTGGGGCTGTGCATCCAGAGCTGGCCACCAGGTGACATTCGCCAGCCCCTGGCCATGTTTACTGTTACAAGGGTCACTTTTTGTCCCTTGTTGAACAATTCCTTGGAGTTGGGATTCCTGCTGGCCTGGTGGGACTGAGTGGAGCGGAGGAGCTGTGTAGCTCCGTTGCCAAAGTGTGCCTTGATTATTCATGCTCTCCATCAATTCCTGGGATGGAAAGACCTGGAGCAAAATACCTTCTTAAGCTGACAAAAAATAGCAGCAGTGGGAACTAGAGAAGGTGGGAGTTTCATAGGAACATCCCCATGTCTGTCTGGGAGCCCGTAAGAGAGCTGTGGTCTGATGTCCTGGACATTTCTGGGGGTCTGCACTGTGCCCTCATTACTTCATCCACAGCAGAAACTGGGAGACAGTCGTGAGTGGGAGGGACAGCCCTGCACAGGAGCTGGGAGAGATCTGAAGGGGCTTTCCCCTCCTGGCCTCATTCCATCACCGCACATCCCGTCCCTGCAAAACCTGCAGGACAATTCTGTACCACACTGCAGGCACTCAGCTCTCACATTCCCCGTCCTCCTGCTCCTCTGGGCCCTCAGCAAAGGATCTGGCTGCATCCTGAGACACAGGATCAGCCTGAAAATGGGACTCTGCCTTCAGCACTGGCAGTGAAACAAGAGCCCGAGGACCACCCCACTGCCACTGGGCCAGGGATTTGCTGTGGGTCCCCCTGCAGCTCAGTGACATGCCCAGAGAGGGGCTCCAGCCCCATCCTGTCCTCACGGCAGATGCTCGCAGTCAGCCACGCTGCTCCCGTGCCCTTGACTTGGAGGGCAGCCTGTTAAGTTGGTGATATACTGATACGCCTATAATTCGAAGGGGTGATGGGGTAGAGTCTTTCCCTGCCTCCCACCCACTCCCTCCCTCCACTTTCCGTCTCCTCTCCTCTCCTCCCTCGGGGGTGTGTGGGGCACATATCGAAAACACAGATATTGAACTGTCAAAACTATTTCCTACAAGAAAATAGATTCATCAGCTTGCAGCACGCAGGGTCATTGCCACATTTTCCCCTCGCGCCAGCACCTGCACATGCCGGCGCATACCCAATGCCTCTTCGCAGCACCGGCACTTTAGCTTGTAGCTCAGGGCCCTTAAGTGACTTTGAGAAATGGATAATCGATTATAATTCCACGGGCCTCTCTGCAGATTTATCCGGAGAATGTATAAAAGCCAGGGACTGGGAGAAGCGGGTCCTTCTGGCCAACACGTCGATTGCCTGTGCTCGCCGTGCCCGGCTCGGAAAATCGCATCCCGAGCACGACTCTGTTTAATCCATCAGTACACAATCAATGCACTCTGTAATCAACTCTTGATCACTTAATTTTACACATGTTGGCTGAATCCCTTTGTTTAATCACTAGATCAGGCTGCCTTGTTGCACTGCCCCCTCCCTGCTTAACCCTCTCTGACCCTCATCCCACCCCCCCGCCGGCACCACCACATGCAGCCTGGAGCCTTCATTTCACCTTGAGGAAGAGCTCCCATGAATTTAGAGAGCTGTGAGATGGCAAAGGAAGAGCAGGAAGAAAAACAGAGGGAGTGAAAAAATAACGCTGGAGAGGCAGAAATTATTTTCCCTTTCATGTCTTCCTAGAGCTTGTCCTGGCTACTTCCACCCCCATAACAGCTGGATGCTGGTATATGTGCACCAAAGGCCTGCAACATTGCTGGGAGAACGGGCACGTCGGGATGTCACTGGGCAGACCCACCGGCACATGATGGGCACTCATTACACAGCTCCCCCGGCTGCATCTAGCCCCTCCAGCATCCTCCCCACCCCGTTATTAGTTTGACTGTTTTAGCAGCCGAGGCCATTATGAACATCAGTTCTTGATCTTTCCCTCCCAGAGGCATCCTTGGGAACATCGCTCCCATCTCGCTGGGGTTCATCTTCCTTTTTATGGCAAGAGCATGACCCTTGGGTTGCGAATGCACGAAAAAGCAGCTATTTGGCAGCTTTAGCGTGATTTGTGCTGCTAGCCCCATGCCACCTCACCCTTCACACGTACTCTGCCAGCACGTCAGGGTCAGCGTCCGGGGGATGCTCATAGGTGGAGATGTCTGACTGCCCGACATTGAAATGCGCTGGGGTTTTGCATGTGTGCTCCTCGCCCCGCTGTCCAACACCCCTTTCCAAGAAGATTTTGTTGTGTTTTAATTGCACGATGAGAACCTGAAGGCTGAGAGATAGGGCGACCACGTCCTTGCAATACAAGCGCAGACCGTTCCGACCGGACGCGGGGGTCACGCGGCACGTTGCTCCTACCCAAGCAGTGCGGGGTCCGTTGCAACCCCGTCGCAACCCTCTTAAACCTTCCTGTTAAAGGAGACCTTGATGCTGCCTCTAATTTGGCACGTGGAGCAACTGCTGCTCATACTTGCAAGAATCAACCCTGGGATGTGCTTGAACAAGAGGGATCTGGAAGGGCGATTGCCAGGGGAGCGTGCAAATGTTAGCTTTGCACAGGAAACTCGCACAAAACTGTGTGTTGACACCAAGAGGCCAGTTGTAGGACAAAGCAAGCGCGGATGTTTAAAGAGAATTCCAGTTGCTATCCTATAGCAAATAGTCTTCAAAGAGCCCCTGGAGCTCTCGGCTTCTCAGCATGGGAAGAGGAGCTTGTACAAGATGAAACGCAAATAAATAGTTTACCATAGAAAAGATATCCAAGGCAAAGACTGAGATGCAAGTTTTAGCTCTCACATTAGCCAGCTGGGGTTTTATTGGTCCCCAAGTAAAAGCTGTAAATAAAGTACAAACCCAACGTGCATATTGTCAAACTATATTAAAAAAAACCCCACAACTTAATTGCACTCAAAAGCACCAAGGGGAGAGCTGGTGCATGGTGCATCACAAGGCAGCCCGCAGAGCTGTTAGGAAAGTGTAAATCCAAGAGCTGGACAAGTGGAGCCTTTTACCTTAAGATCTGCTGACATGCACAGATTGCTCCAGCTTTGCTAACATAGCTCATTTCTCACCCAGAAACTCTTGCCGAGGGGTTAGTAAGAACACAGACCACAGAAAGCTCTCTCCTCTGCTCACACTGGTATCGGTGCCAGCGAGGAAGGATGGGTGGTGGGTGGGATGCTGAGACCCCATCTCCTTGTTTCCAGGCTCCTGCCTGGCTGTAAAGAGCCGAGGCAATGCTGCACTTTGGAGAGGCACAGCCCTGCTGACAGGGACAGTGGATCCAACCAGAATTATCCAGAAGGGAATGAATGAGCGACCACAGCATCTTCCCCTCCTGTCCTGACTGCTGAGGGCTCCCAGGGGCTCCTGTGCTGGCCTCAGCAGTGCTGCTGGGCAGCAAAGACAGGTCTTGCTTCCATGTCAGGCTCCCACCCCCCTGTGCAGAGCTTAGCTGCTCTTTTCATCCAGTTTTCCTTTCCACCGCTTTCATTCTTTAACATTTAGGCACTGTTGATAGCCCACCTGGCTCAGTTTCAGGAACCTCACTTCCCAGCAGATCCACGCTTGGGATCTGGTCTGGGCTTCACCTGACCACAGGCTGCAGGGCTTTCTGCCCAGGGTCTGCACTTGTTCAGGCTGGTCTGACTTCCACAGTACCTGGCAAAGCCAGACCAGGTCACTCTGTCCCTGGAGTTCCTGGCCAGGGCATCAAAGGTTCACCATGCCTGGGGGCTGCTACTGAACCAGGAAAAGGAGGACTCGTTTTGGCCAGGGGAGATGCTGGGCTGTATGGCAGTTGCTCTTCAGCCAGCCTCTTCTGCCCATCCTTACTCCTCTTCCTCATTCCCATGCACAACACAAACTATTTGGGTTGGGGTCCTGATGTGCAGGCACGTCCAGGGGACAAGGCAGCATCTTTGCCACTAACACTGCTGGACAGGGGTCACACCAGCCAAGCTGCCCTCACACTCCATGGATCAGACCCTTTCCATGGCCAGGCAAACCCTGCATGGATTTATCTGCTGTCTCCAGACCTCTCTGACACATCCCAGACAATCTGGGAAGATGCCCTGTCCTGGAGAGCTAAGTGCCTGGTGAGTTAAGTGTCCAAGCAGAGTGCGCAGGAGGGAAACCCAGGCAGAGACGAGACGTGCCCAGGCTGGGAGAAGAAGATAATGTCAAAGCTGGGGATGGGTTTACACATCCTGGCCCAGTAGCAGCAAACCCTTGAGGAAGAGCAGGAAAGACCTCGCTGCAAACCATCATGGGGGAGACCAAGCACAGGGCTGGAGAAGAGCCTCCCCTCCATCACCCAGATGCCAACACAGGCCACGACCCTGTCACACCCCTGCCGCTGTTTGCAGGTGGAGGGAGGGAAATAAGAAAAAAAAAAAGACCAAAACAACTAAACAACCTGCCAAGGACTAATTAATATTTAATTTACTGCAAAATGTACTTATTATTCCAAAGTAATTGGCCAACTGCACAGCTGTGACCACTAATGAATAGAGGGGGACAAGATGCAGGGACAGGAGGTGGGGGGGGGGGGGCACGCAGGGGTGGTGTTGGCTTTGATCAGACCCTGCTACCCACCTTTAATGTGCATAATAAGAAAACTTAAACAGCTTTGATGGGCCTTTTGGTTTTTTTTTTTAAGATCTAAAAGCAGCAGTGATGCCACTAATGGATGGCGTTTAGCTTATCGCACTGTAATCGCCCTATTATCGCTGCAACTTTAACGAGGGGACAAAAAGGGACCCGGGAAGATGGCATTTGCAAATAGATTGTTGAATAACACTGCTGCTGAAGGGAGAGCGAGCAGGCGAGTCCTGCTTATTGTGATTCCTCGCAGAGATTGCCAATACCTGAGGCACTCAGCATCGCCGTCTCTATTGCCGCTTTTCACTCTGTGATTGAACTATTGGCTCATTTAACTCTAAAGACGGGAAATATTTTTTTACTTGCTAATAGAAGTGTGGCTGGGCTGTGGCCCAGCGTAGATTTTGAGATCAGTTTTTCTTGATGGCTTATTCTGCAGAGGGAGTTAATTTCACCCCAGTGCAGAGTGCTTAAGTGGGATTTAAGTGGCACACGAGTCTTTCACTGACCCCTTCGCACAAGGTGAAATCTGCCCTGAGAGCCTCCCCTCCCTGGAGAGGGATGCTCAGCATGAGGCGGAGACACATCCTGACGCTTCAGCCTCTTAACCTGCTGCTGGGATCTGATGTTTCACATACAGCCCTGACCTGCACGGGCACAGCTCCTGGCGACAGCGGCACCCTCGTCCCCGTGACCTCTGGTGCCTCCGCTGATTCACAAGGAAATGCACGTTCACTAGGTGAAGGGGATGTGGAGGAGCACGGGGAAGTGACTGAAAATCCTGGTTTCTCCATCTTTCTTTCTTGGTCCTGACCTGGCCAGAGCCTTGCTGTTCCCTCCCATGATGGCTGCAGTCACTGTAGCCATCACTTTTTTACCCAGAAAGCCAAGAAGGCCAGGACTGCCTTTCCCCTGCCCCAAGGCTCACTTTTCCTCTCCTCCACCACATCCCCTAATCCAGTCAAAGGCCTGCCAGTAGGTCCAAGGGCTCCTTCACCTTTACGATGCCACCGACACCTTGGGCCACATCCCCATCCTGCTTCCACGGGTGTAAATCTGAAGCAACTTCATGGACTCCAGTGGCAGGAAAGCTGTACCAGTACTTGGCACCTCTCGGCATCCCAGTCCATTGAGCAGTGGATGTCTCCCGGCCCATCCCCTTGCTGCTCCTGCCCAGCTTCCCTCCGGCCCTTGGTGGGCAGGCTGGGCCATGGCACGCACAGAGGGGTCTGGATCCCGAGGATGGAGGGGACAGAGCACATGCTCACACGAGGGGCTGAGCAGGGCAAAAGGACCAGCACGCTGGGAGCACACACCCCACGAAGGTTTTCCCGTCTGTGTCACTTGCAGCCGTGAGGGACAGAGAGCTGGCAGAGCTGGGGGAACTGGCACTGCCACCCTGGCATGGGCAGCACAGGCAGGAGCTGCTGACGGGGGGGGCCACAGCTAAAATCAAAGGGTAGCTCTTGCTCCACCTTCCTTTTTGTTGATTTATAACTTGTTGTCTTTGAATCTGCTTCAGTCTGGAATTTGGATTGGAGTTCTCTTTGGAATGGGAAAAGAGTTTTTCTCTGGTACATGACATGGCTTATTCTTTTTAATAAATCAGTATTTTTAATTTCTTTTTTTTCAAGAAACAGCATGATAATCACCTCTAATTTGTTTGTAGGGCTGTAGGTGTGTAGGAAACTGTGCAATCCTCCCTGCCTGTGTGAAGGAAGGACTTTGGGATCAGACTCCTTGGGGAGCTGCAGACCAGAGGATGGTCTGGAGGGGCTGCCAGCCCGTCCCCATCAGCCGTGGGTGACCACCATGGGCAGAAGAGACAGCTCCCCTGCTACACAGCCCAGCTCATATCCAAACCAGCCACACTGAGCTTGAAAACAACTCCACCTCTACTTTTTGACTACATGTTGGACACTATCCCCATAGTGAAACTACAACAGCAGCAGAAAACTACACGCTAACCCAATAACTAGTGAGGGGTCCCCTCAGAAGCTTTAGAGGGGAGCAGGTCACACAGCCGGACATCTCAGCACCGAGGGAGCCGCACAGCCAGAGGACACTGGGGCTGCAAGGTGAGGAGCAGATGGGGTGCAGTGGGGTTTGGGGAAGCCCCCTCTCCCTGCCCACATGGTGCCTGTTGCTGCTCAGAGCAGCTTGAGTGGCTCCTGGAATATTGTGTCCAGTTCTGGGCCCCTCAGTTCAGGAAGGATAGGGAGCTGCTGGAAAGAGTCCAGCGCAGAGCCACAGGGATGATGGAGTGGAGCATCTCCCTGCTGAGGAAAGGCTGAGGAGCTGGGGCGCTGGAGCTTGGAGAAGAGGAGACTGAGGGGGGACCTCTCTCATGTTTATAAACATGTCAAGGGCGAGTGTCAGGAGGATGGAGCCAGGCTCTGCTCAGGGATGTCCACTGATAGGACACGGGGTGATGGGTGTGAGCTGGAGCATAAGAGGTTCTGCAGAAACACAAGGAGAAACTTATTCACTGTGAGGGTGACAGAGCCTGGCCCAGGCTGCCCAGGGAGGCTGTGGAGTCTCCTCTGGAGGCATTCAAACCCCTCCTGGATCTGTTTCTGTGTGACCTGCTCTAAGTGATCCTGCACTGGCAGGGGGTTGGACTCAATGATCTTTCGAGGTCCCTTCCAACCCTTAACATCCTGTGATTTCGTGATTCCTCTTGGAGGTTGAAATTCAAACTGAGACACCAGGACCAAGCCAAGAGTGCCAGTGCCATGCCAGCCCTATCCCCACTCCGTGAGCCGTGTTGAGGGTGCTGAGCTGCAGGCAGAGGTACCTCCTCTTTCCCCAAGCTCTCCATCCCCACCTCTGCCCGATGCCCAGCAGCTTTCTGTGTCTCTCTTGGGCCACCCTGTTCCTTCCCTCTCCCATCCACCCTCTTGTGCCAGCTGGACCGAGAAGCAGGCACTGCTAGAACATCCTCCCCCAGGCCACATTTCTGCCTTGCTCCCAACTGGCAGATCTTGCAAAAGAAAAACTGCCACCGGTCATTAAAGGGGAAAACTGATTTTGGTTGGGCTCTTGGCAAGCTGAGCTGGCGCTGGCCTCGTGCCGCTTGATTTTCCTTGCTGGGAAGGAGCTGTCTGTCAACCCATGGAGTTCTAGTTTGGATTTTATTAAACCTGCTCAGAGAGGCACTGTTTTTTTGGTCCTACCTCAAGGCGGCACTCAGCCGGCCCTCAGCATCTGCCAAAATAATAATTAACATGTATTTGATTAATGCCTTGTGTGTGGGGAGACTGATGTTTCGTAACCGTGAGTGGGAAGCTGGTCAGAAACATCCCTAGTTCCCAAAAAAGTGCCTCAAAGAGGGGAGTATAGTCTTGTGGCCATGAGGTGACACAGGGACCTGGGAGCAGAGACCATCTCTTCAATCTCACTCATTTTTCCAAGCTTTGAGCCCTCATTTCTGGAAAGAAATCCTGTTCTGTATTTTGGCTCCTTCCTCTGTTCAGCTCTCAAGCTGAACGGGACAGGGACTATGCTGCTATAGGAGCCCTGTCTAAGTGCAGCCTCAAATAACATTATAAATAATACAACAAACTACTAAAAGAATATAAATAATAAAAAAAAATATAAATAATACAAATAATATAAATAATACAAATAATATAAATAATGAAAAAGTCCGTCTCTGGCTCCCAGTCCTCTCCTTGCCTGACCCAACTCCCATCCTCCTTCTCACTCCTCCCCGCAGCACCAGAGCTGATGCTCAGCACCAGACTCCAGGGCAACCCCCCCTGGATACCCCTCATGTCATCACTGCAGCTTGGACACGGACACAAAAATCCAGCACGGGCAAAAAAAAACCAACAGAAGACCCCAGGGAGTTTAAAAATCTGACCAGATAGGTGCTATTGATGGAGAAATATAAACGCTGCTATTTCGGTGGCGGCTTTGCGAGCCCTAAACCTGAGCTGCAAAGTGGATTGTTGGGTTCGATTTGTCAAACTGGGAGGCTGGCAAGTTTGGGCAGCTTCGCAGACCGTGTTTTATGGAACCTTTCAGAAACCCTCAATAAAAAATGTATTAGATTAGTAATTTGAGTCCCAAATGACCAATTTGAAACGATTGCTTTCTTATGATTTTTCTGAAAGTGCCTGTTTCATGAGAAATTGCTTGAAAAATCAGACAGAGTTTTTAGAGACAATTGTAACAGCCCACACGAGGGCTGGGCACGACGGATTAGGAGAACATTCATTTAATTGAGAAAGGGAAAATAATCCTTTGCAATGCCCCCTCTGTCTTTCCCCAGGTTCTGCATCACCGTAATAAGGTCTGATCCTGGGATAGTTCTCCAGGAAGGAAAGTGCGTCGCTCCCTCTCTGCTCAGGTGGGGAGAAGGGAGGTGTGGAAGGGACACACGGCTTGCTGAGCTCGGAGCTGGGCCAGGAGCCCTGTGCTGGCTCCCCAGCGCGTCCCAGTTATGGCTCCTTCCCAGCAAACTTGTTTTCCTCCCCTCTGCTCAGCTCAGAGCTGCCAGCCCGGGACATCTGCCATCGCAGCTGGGTGCACTGGAGGGGCGAGGGGCACTCGGGGTCTCGCTGGAGATTTATGTACAGTGTGTATAGTTTACACAGAACTATGGGCTATGTCCTATTAATTTTATTACTAAAACTACTACTGAAAACTGCTGGTTTAAGCATGAGGTGCATCAGAAATGGAGTGTACAATGAGGTCCTGAGGTGCCTTTGGACATGAATTATCCCACAGCCCCGCTACCCCGTGATCATCTGCTCTGCCTTCTGGTGTCTACGCTTGCAGGACCAGGCTCACAGCACAGATTCAAGCTTTCTGCCCTGACCCCCAGGGCTCAAATCATGCCTGTTTGGATTATTAAAGGGAAACTGAGATTCTTGTATCACCACTTGATTGCAGGGGCTGAAACTTTAAGGAGAATAAATAAATAAATAAATAAAAATTCCTGAGAGTCTTATGATAAACTTGTGAAAACTGGCAGTCCTCAGAATGAATCTACCCTGGGATACCACTACCTGGAACATATTAAGAAATTACAGTGTGGAGCCTAATTAGGAACGTCAGCCAGGGCTGGGCTGGTTAGGAAAGGTGCAGAATTTGGAGAAGAAACAGGAGAAGAAGGAGTAACCTGCCTTCTGCCCTCTTTTCTTTAGCCTGTCTGGCAAATCCTGCCTTCATACTCCCTACCCTCCTTCTTCTTCCCCCCAGCGTTCCCACCATGCCACCTATTTCCTTCCGCTTCCCACTCCTGTTTTGAAAGGAGACCTTGCCTCTTTTCACAGAAAATGCAGAAAACAGAGGGGAGTGGCTGGGCCCTTGGCAGCCAGCACCCCATCCTCCCTGCCCAGCGAAGCGCGTCCCTTCTGCCTCATCCCCTGCCCGCTGCCCCGGGAAGGGCTCGGGACAGCAGCGTCTCCCCGGGACTCCGGTCCAGCATCCCCCCAGCTGCGAGGCGGTGGCATCCCATTCGAGTGACGGGCTCTAACTGGGACAGCTGGGCACGACTGCAGCCCAAAGCACACGAACTCAGGACCCAGTAATAGCAAAGAGCTTTTGCAAATACAAAGCAACTGTGTGCGCTTTGATCAGAGGTTAACCCCAGGCAGCGGCACTGGAGCCTTTTTAAGGTAACTCCAGGGGTGAGAGATGGAACAACTCCTCCAGTATTTGAGTCACTGAGATTATCAGCTTGATTATTAATGAAAATGCAAAAAAAAAAAAAGATCACTGAAATATCTTTACTCTTATTCTCCTTAATTGCTCCTATGGAAGCAATATTTTTAAACAGACCATTTTTTTAAGGCAGGAAAATACCGAGTCAGTAGGTTTTGCATAAATGGCAATTTGCAAAACTGCAAAGGTGACATTTTTGACATGAACATTTAACAAAAAATTAATATTTTGTCTCTTTAATAAGTGGGTATTTGCAAGAGAGAATCCATTATAAAAAAAGGAGCTAATGCAAGGTTCTTGAAGCCATTTCCATCAATTGCCGTAAGATTTATATGTAAATATGTTAATGGTACTATTAATAATTTAATGGGGGCATGGCAAGCTGTGTTTACATAATAAATATGATTAAGTGTTTCCCTTGAATGAAGTTGCTGAACTGTCACGCTACCCCAGGTTATTATCAACATGACTTTAAAATGTTAATCAGACAATCAGAAGAAAACAGTCCCCATCCCCGCTGGACCTCCAAGTTGTTTTAAACACAGCTCCTCGCCACTGCATCAGAGAGTCTCCAAAACCTCCCCAGTCACTGTGGTGGTACCACCAGAGGCACAGAGATTTGCTGAAATGCACAGATGATATTTTACCTGGTTTTGTTTTTTTACAAGGGTGGACTAATACCATCCACTTGAATGGAATCTCTTCAGATTTCCTTGAGTGTAATTGAGAAGAAAATCTGGTCTGAGATAATTAAGTCGCTGAATATGCTTGTTGCTCCTTAAATCCACCGCACACAGAGCAGGGGGAATTACAGGCTCTTTGAGTGGTCAGAACAAAGCAATTTCTGGGAAGACGCTGCAAACTCCAGCAAACTCCCGCCGGACTTTATCCACCCAGAGCTGCAGGATCCTCCCTTGCTCCAGCATCACTGGCTCTCTAAATGCTTGCTGGAGTGCAGTTTTTTGACAGCTCAGACAAAGCTGCTCTGAAGCTGCAGCCACAGAGGGGCTGTGGGTACTGCAGCGGAGTCCCAGGCTAAGCCCCAGCACAGCCCGTCCTGCCCGCTAAACCCAGCTTGCCCACTTCCAGCAAAAGCCTTTAGTCTGAGTAGGCGAGGGATGGAAGGGGTTAATTTAACTGCAGTGCAAGGCCAGTCATGCTGAGGTGTCAAACTATAATTTTATATTAGGGCCTGTAATAGTTACTAGAGTTTTACTACAATAACTACATGTCCAAGCAGAGTTTAATGAGAAAATCTATAGTTTTGCTATGGTATTTTCTCTTAGTTTGCATAATTCCCTGAATGCAACCCAGTAAAGCTTTTGACCCGAGATAATAAAAAGGTGATAAAAATGGGCTGTAAAACCCAGCATATACATACATATATATATTAAACAGCCACTACAAAATTATGAGTAATTTCCACACAATAAGACGAAACAAAATCCCTCTTCAGATGCAACTAAACCAGAGAACAAAGCTAATCTAAACTGATAAATTTAAACCACAGGCAGCCCCAGAATCGTGGGTTATGGACCTGATCCTGCCCAAGCTCAGCCTGGGTGCTTTAGGGACAGGGTCTGCCCCATGGATAGCAAAGGGCTGGGTGTGCTGGGCGTGCTGGGTGTGCGGGCAGAGGCTGATGCTGCACACCACAGAGACAGGACTGGAATCCTGCGGGTGGGAGAAGCCGCTGGCTGGAGTGCGGATTCTCAGAGTTTAATTCATGCTCTATCAATTAGAAACAGGAACGGTCTAAAGCACTGCTCTGGCAGCTGGACAGACAGACGGATGACAAGATGTGACACAGTTGGCTTTTCTCCCAAGGACCTGCAAACAGGAGGGCACCTCATGGACAGCCCGTTTGAGTATTCAGATGATGCCCACACCACTCCAGGTTTCGTTTAAGGCAGGTGACATCTGTCCTGTGCGTGTCTGACTTACAAAGCACCCTCAGCATCCCTTCTTCCCAGGGCTGCAGCTAAAGGAACCTCCAGGCAGGGAGGCAGTGGGAAGAAGAGCTGGGAAACCAGCTTTTAAATCCAGCCTCGGGCATCTTGAGAAACCTATGTGGGGAAACTGCTGCTTGTTCAGAGCTCAAATGACAGGAGCACCTACAGGAAGGTCCCAGCCGAGGGCTACCTATGGACAGGCAGGACTGAGCCCCTTACACCAGCACTATAACCAGGGAGCAAAGCCAGCAGCACAGCTCAGGGGGCTGCTCACAGCTCCCACGAGGAATGGTGGCAAATTTAGGAACGTCCCATGGGCTGCAATTTGCCCAGGGAAACGTGTCTCTGGGTGGTAAGAGCTGCTGAACTGCATTGGCTCATCCTGTTCTACCCTCACGCTGAGTTATTCCTCTCAGTTAGGTTATTCCCTGCATATCATGTGCAGATTTCCTTGCTGGCAGCAGTGAGCTCTCATGATCCCTCGCCTGCCCCTCCAAGCACCATCACCTCCCCGAAAGCTGGTGAGAGACCCTGTGCCCAGCCCAACAAGGTCTGGGTACCATTTATTTCCACCTTTAGCAAGGAAGATGCAGGTCTGGGACACAGGTGCCCAGGTTCCTGGTCCCCCATTTTGACCTTGGTTAAGGCTCTCCTGCCGTGTGGGTGTGAGCACTGAGCCGGAGCCCTGCCAAGCGCGGGCTGGGGAAGGAGGGAGGAGGCTCCTTAGCTGAAAGGCACGCAAGAAGGACACATTAAATCATCACACACTCTCGCTGCATTTCCTCCTCCACCCTGAGGCTGGTTACGAGGAGGTTTGGATTGTAAATACAGCAGTAACTTTCTCCATAAAAGTCAGCCTCTTCTCTCCACTGGAGCCATCAAGGGATGGCACAGCCCAGTACTTGGGATCTAACAGTAACAGCCTCTTTCATTGCTATGGCATCTCCCACCCCAGGGGCTACCAAAGGGCTTCACAGGCACGCTCTGCACATTTGGATCTCATCCGGAAACGCACCCGCTTCCAGGGATGGGCAAAAAAAGTTTCCAGGAGGAATTCGGGGAAGGCCGGGCAGAGCGAGCTGCATTGCCACCCCTCCGGGGGGAAACACTCCTTGGAAATTCCGACATGCAAAAGCAGCTTTGCTTTGGACTCTGCGTCACCCTGCCGATGGGACATTTCACACCTGGAAGAGTACGCCTGGCACGGCTGGCAGCGCCCCTTCCCTCCTCCATTCCCTGCGCAGAGGCGCCCGGTACGGGGGAAGATGCCCGGGCTGGGAGGGAAGCTCAAGGTGAGTGAGACACGGCGGGCGCCTCTGCCCTGACCGCTGGCCCCTGAGGTTCACCTCCGTTGGGTCCGTCTCTCTGGCAAGCTCCTGGCTCTCTGTCACCCTGCCAGCTCCGGGGCTGTCCCTCTCCCGTTCCCCCATCAATCACCCACAACGGGGATGATGTGTTAATGTTTTTCCTATAGACAGACACATTATGTTTCCACACTGCCTCTGCACACGCCGTGTTTACGCCCCTTCTCCCTCCGGGGAGTAAATCAAGCAAATTGATGCGAGCCATGATTAATTGTGTATCTCGGACCAATCTTTTACCGAGTCCCTCACACGGGCAGGTTGTTCCCCCCCTCTCCCTCCCCGCCGAACAGGGGAGAGGAGACGGCTCTCCGCTTGCTCCCTCTCGCGCAGTTTGACGGATAGAGCCTGCCCGGGACGCGGCGAGATAAATTTGAAAGGCCTGCGCCGGGCTGTCAGCGGTAAAGATGATGAATGTGGGAGGTGAGGCGGGAGGGACCCGCCGAGCTCGGCGTAATGGATAGGGCTCCTCGGGAATGGATGCTCGCCCGGTGATTCTGCGTTAATCTCCGGGCTCCGCCGAGGTGCCGCCGACTGATAACAAGGAAATAGGAATGACAACAATTTTTAGCAGAGAGATTCTTCACAAAAATGCCAGCCTGCTGGAGGTCTGACAGGCCCTGATTGAATGGGAGCGGGGAGGGGGGAGCCTGCGAGCACCTCTTGACTAACATGCAAAAGATGGATCATTTCATTCCCCCGCCTGACCATCTACATTTATTATCATTTCCCTTAATTCTGCCTCGCTTAGATACCTGTCAGCACCGTTTCTCTTCCGAGGGCCAGCTGATGGGATCTGAGTGGGGCCGAAGGCTCTGTCCCTCCTCCGGCGCAGGAAGCAGGAGCATCCCCGCTGCCGGCGGCACCACGGACACGTGCCCTGCCCTTGGCCGGCCTGGATGGACGGGCAGATCACCAGGACGGGCTTTGCTCCCCGAGGCGGGATGCTGCTGCCCACCTCTGTTCCAGGGATTTCCCTGCCTGGGGCATGAGCCCTGGTGGGATCCCTGCTCTCTTGTCTGGCTCCTCCAGCTGAGGCTTTCCAAGCTGCATCACAGCGATCGCAAGGTTGGCCTCACGCACCAGGAGAGCTTCACTGGGACTCAGCCTTCGCTCACCCACCCCAGCCAGCCCAGGCTACCCCCACACACACCGTGTTTGAGGCGACAGCTTTGCCCAAGCTCAGCAAAACACCTCTCTGCGTGCCTCTTTGGTCAAGTAGCAGGAAACCAGAGCTGGAGGAAGCAGAGCGAGGTCTCGCATGGCCAGAGCACAGTAAGGTGGGATGCTGGTGCTGCTGCAGAAGCTTCAAGTGTTAGAGAGGCTCTTTGCTGCTGGCAGGAGACAAATCACCTCACTTTTTAAAGCTTTCTGCCAAAGCTTGTCATGGCCACGGCATCAGCTTTGCTTGCTCTGCTGTAGTGCCACGTCCCAGCCGCGGGCAGTAACCCCCTGGCTGACACTTGGTGGGGATGCAGAGGAGCTGGCAGGCACAACCCTGCTCCTGGGTCAGGAATGCACCAGGAAAAGGAGCAGCCTGAGATGACAGTGGCATGGGGAGAGGCTGAAGCTGCCCCCTGGCTTCTCCTGCAACAAACCTCCAATTCTAGTGTGGTCCCTGAGGTAACAGGGTGCTCACTCAGGTGAAACTTCTAGGAAGGGATCCTTTGACCACTATGAGATAGTGAGGTCCAAGAGCTGGCAGGAGCATGGCATGGAGAGGACAAGGATCAGAGGTGGCATCCCATCACACCTCCAGACCTCCTGGCCATGGGGAGAGGCCGGGGCTTGCTGAGCCCTGGCACTGCAGCAGTGGGTACTGATAGCAGCCCCTCACCCACTCTCTGCAGCTCCGAGGTCATGGCAGAGGGGCACAGCTGTGGTGCCAAGGGGAGGGGGACAGCCTCTCTGGATCCATCTGCACCTCAGCAGGATGAGAAAGGGAATCCCTGAAGGGAGAATTTCCAGAGCTTCAAAGGCTGCGCAGAGGTACCTGAAGGTCACAGCGTGACCTACGGCACTGCCCAGAGTAAGGACAGCCCCATGAAATCCAGGTGGGGCAGGCAGAGGAATGGGGGCACTGGAAGGCAGTGGCACAGCCAATATGCATCAGGGCCGTCACGGAGAGGAGCCTCCTTGACACAACGCTCAGTGCCCTGAGGTCTACCTCCCATGTGCCTGGGCTGTCCCCAGAGCACCTGCAGCACGAGCTTGGTATTTCCAGGGTGCTTCCTAGCAGTTTCAGAGGGATCGAGTGGGGAAATCACCACGTTCACTGTCAAATACCTGGGCGCAGTGGCTGGGCAGCCACAGCACAGATTTCTTCCTCACGGTTAGGTGGGACATGGACACCAGATTGTCCTCAAATCTCATCCTTTCTCAAGAGCTCCTGGGTTGATCTGCACCCTCTCCCTCTCCCCGCAGCCTCTTCTGCCCCTCCTTGTGTCTCTCCCTCTGTAGACAGCGCCGGTTCCTTAATGACCCTGATCATACAACTATTTTCTGGCCACACATAAACGCTTTCATTCCCCCCCCTCCTCACCCCTGACTGCCATCGCCACATTAAAAAGCAACCCGCTGCTGGGAATACATTAGTGACTTGCAGCAGATCCTTCTTTGCAAGGATAATTACAAAAAATAGAGGGACAATAACTATTAATATTTTATTGCAGTATTTAATGAGCTAAAGCAAATCGTCTCGCACTCCACTGGAACGACATGCTTTGTCATTCTTACGTTCCCTCCATCATTTTCCCCGGCTCCCCATCTGAGAAGCCCTCCCTGCTTTCAAGTCCTGTTCACTCAGTGCAATTTATATTTCCTCTAAGCTGCTTTTCTCCAACTTGAAAAACGACCTTGCTACTTTCCAGGGCTAGTGTACTCTCCATGCCAGAGGTTCAGCCTCCAGACTCATCCACTTGTACGGAATGAGTCCCAGGGAAAGAGCAAACCCCTTTATCTTAGCAGAGAAAAGCTGCCCTTTCATCTCAGGTGTTTATTGTCTCCATTTCACATGCAAGGAAACGGCTTCCAGAGGTTAAAGGAGTTGTAAAAGCACTTTGGGACTTGGAGGGACTTGTGTCCTCGCTTTTGAAAGCTCTGCATGGTGCAGCTCACCCATGGCTCAGGAGGGAGCTGCCGGCTGAGCGGGGGACAGAGGCTCACCTGCTGCCAGCCCCATGCCCCGGCCGTGCCCGAGGGCAGCATCACCACTGTGAACGCTCAAAGCCAGGGCCGGACGGGTCTCGCCCACCCTCGGGATGTCGAGCGGGGCCACCACCATCAACGGGCAGTGCCAGCTGCCACCCGCCCAGCCAGCCCGCAGCCCGGCAGAGAGACAGCGGTGGAGCTGCGACCCCGGAGCACGGGGCAGTCTGGCTCCCACCCAGCAAACTCCTGCGTGCTAATCCCTGCCCGTCTGCCAGCCTGCCAGCCTGTCGTGGATGCTGGGAAGGCAGTTTGGAAGGCTTAGTGGGGCTAATCGCTCAGCACAGTTCCAGACTGGGCTGACTGGAGTGCTCTGCAGGGGACTCAGGATGCCAGGGCAGCCCTGGGCATCTGCATCTCTGCACATCAGAAACCTCCTGGCATCCCCCTCCACCCCCAGCTCGCACCCATCAGAGGTGGGGAAAACACCATGATGTATTTCCCCAAATTTCTTATGATCTGTTCTGACGGGGGGGGAAAAAGCCATACAAATAGTCCTATAGGCTCCTATGTATTAGTTGTATATAATGTAATAGTCCTACATTATATAGAGAGAATTATATACATGCATATAAATCTACAGTTCCTATACAGAGTGTCTCTCTCTGAGCTGATATAATAGTCCCTGTGGTCTGAATCCAAGGAAACTGCCCCAGTCGTTTAAATTCTTCCCAGTGCTCTCGCATCTCCCTCTGCTGAAAGTTCATTAGTTTTGAAACCCACCCCCCTCCTGTGAGCTGCCCTGGCCTCCCAGGCAATGACCATTTGTGTCCCAGCCACCTCCTGGGCACTCCCCTCTGGGGGTAAAGCAAGCTTGAGGGGACAGGGCTCCAAAACACAGAGCACAGCACTTTCTCCAGGGTGCCAGTAACCCTGGAAAGAGCATTAGCATAAAGCTCTGTCATCTCAGTGTCACTTCATCCTGCTGTGCTGGCCGTGCCTCCAGCAGCAGGTTTAACCCTCTGCAAAAAGATGCTCTGGGGAAAGGGCACCATTCAGGCAGAGGAGCACAAAGCCAAGGCAGCACCTTCCCATCCTTGTGTACCCCAGCAGATGATGTTGCCGTGCGCGGAACGCCTTGGCGCACGCAAGCCAAAGTCAATCAGGCTTCAAGAGTGCAAGCAGCCCTTAATAAGTATCCAACCCAAACAGATCTGGAACAAGGTGATTTCATTTTGAAAGCACTCGGTAAGGTGAAATACAAGTTGAAGTTGTTATTGGCACAACGACCTTTACCCATGAAAGTGTGAGTAACAGAATATCTTTCCCTGAAAAATACTAAAAATATCTGATGGCTACACACATGTGAGCATGGGTGGAACATCCACTCCAGCCACTCAGGACATGCTCAGAACAAGGATAAAGGGGGAGACAGAGCTGAGCAGCACCACTGTCCAAGAGGAACAAAACACGGGAAGCAGCAGCGTTGCTGGAAAAGCCAAGGGCCGTGCTTCTGACTATTCCTCTGCCTTAAAACCCAAGGCTGGGTGCTCAATGGGGATCACTCTGATGCTAATTTACATCATCTGAAGGGCTGAGCTAAGGATTTTAAGCTGATGGGATCCTATTAACATGTGCTCTAGCTGGTCACTGCAGCTGATAGGCAAGCAAAGAGCAGGAATGTTCAAAACTCTTTCCCCGAGCGTCTCTTGCAGACGGCTGGGCCAACGGGACAGGGGATGGGGAGGCAGCTCCCTCATCCTCCAGAAATAAATAATCACTCCCCCAGCCTCTGCGAGCAGAGATTTAATGTGCTGACAGCCTGCATTTTTTACCTTTAGTCAATACAAGAAAGGCCCCAAGACTATGATTCCCAACATCTGGATTCCATCAATATGTGATCTGTCATGATGTATCGGCATCCCCCCCCCAGCTCCGGATTGAGCAACGCGGCTGGTTTTATTAATACGTCAAATACATTATCCGTGTAATACACTTGTCTGCCTCTGCCCTCCCGCTGCTCCCGCACAGCAGATTTGAATGTATGATGAATCAGTTTGCATTACACGTCTGTACGTCATAATTTGTCAGGATTAATAGAACTGTGTGCGGGGGGCGTGGGGGGGGAGCGCGTCATGTGTGTTTAGTGCAGAGATGTCTGGATCACTTATTTATCTCTGCTCAGGCCGCTGGGTTCCCGGAAAACAGCGAGCGCAGCACGGCTGGGAACCGCTGAGCAACCCGGAGCACTCTGGCAGGCACAGCCCTGCCCACCCCTCCGGCCGTGGGGCTGGGGAGAAAGGGGCAGGGGAGGTATTTCGGGTGCCTCTGACACACCGGGGTTTCCGTGGGTTGAGTCCCTGCACGCCCTGTAAGGCACCAACAATGGAGACACGAGGAAGGTGATGCAGGGCTCCCTGTCTTCCTCCTGGCTCTGCCAGAGCCTCGTTAACTGACCCTGAAACACAACTCCTTGACTCAGTTTACCTGTGGATGACATCTACCTCTGCCTTCAGTGCCCGTGCCCTGCCTGATTTGCAGAAAGCAATTTATTTGCGCTTTACAAATGACTTTTGGTCTCAACTGCTCATGGGGAAGAGGCACTGGGAGCTCAGAGTCCTGTGCAGCTGATGACACATCCAGAGCTGGGGGCAGTGCCAGCCGGTGCAAGCTACGCTCTCGCTGACATCCAGGAAGACGTGCCCAGGAAACTGGTGAGGGCTCAGCAGGAGGCACCGCTGCTGTCCTCCCTGTGCATAGCGCATTTGTTTGCAGCTCTGCTGCTGGACTGTGTTCTGCCCCTGTAAAACACCAATTTCGGCTATAAACTTTATTTACAGTATATTACACAGGATTTAGTGGGACCCATAAAGACCAGAACACAGAATTACTCGTGCCAGTCCTTCCCAGCAGTGACCCAGCAAGGCCAGCAAGCCCGCAACGGCTTCGCCGCCGCATCGCCCGGCCGATATAGACAACCACAACCTATGTCCTTCAGGGTCCCAAGGCCTGATACCCTGCCCACAGCATCACCTTAGATGTCTCTCAGCTCGCTCCTAATGAGCTCGTACATCCAGCCAGGGTGGCCCAGCACCACGTGGAGCTCCCATCTCGTGCCCTGGAAGCAAGACAACCCTGTTAGCGCTACGCTCCATCTCATTAGGACTGCTTCTCACCAGGACTAATTATTCTGGTCGTTAGTTTGTCTCTCTTGCCCAGCGTGGTATGGCCAAGAGGAGATGCAAGATCTCCTTGCTGTCCTTGTTCTGGGTCCTTGCCACAGCGTTGATGGTAACATGGCTGGGACCAGGAGCATCCAGCTCCTGGTGAGCCATGAAGATGCCCATCTTGATGCACTGAAATCAGGGATTTGGGGATGTGGAGCAGGGACCTTGGCATCTCTAGGAGGCAAAGTTGGGTTGAACAGAAGAAGGCAGTGAGCGGATCTCAGTGTGCCAACACACCTCCCTGCTGCTCTCTGCGCTTCTCTAGCCCATTTCTGTTCCACTGCATGAAGTGAAAGGAGGTAAGTGACCACCTTAAAACCCTGCACAATCAGATATCAGTGTTATAGAATCATCAAGGTGGGAAAAGACTTCCAAGATCATTGAGTCCAACCACTAACCACACTACCAAGTCCACCACTTAAGCCATATCCCCAGGCAGCACATCTATACAGCTTTTAAAGACATCCAGGGATGGTGACCCAACCCCTCCCTGGGCAGCCTGTTCCAGGGCCTGACAACCCTTTCAATGAAAGCTTTTTCCCTACTGTCCAGTTTAAACCTCCCCTGGTGAAGCTTGAGGCCATTCCCTCTGGTTCTGTCACTAGTTACCAGTGAGAAGAGACCAGCGCCTTCCTCTCCATGATGTCCTTTCGGGCAGTTGGAGAGAACAAGATGGTCTCCACTCAGCCTCCTTTTCTTCAGACTTGTTCTCCAGGCCCTTCCCCAGCTTAGTTGCCCTGCTCTGGCCCGGCTCCAGCGCCTCGCTGTCTGTCTTGTAGTGAGGTGCCCAAAAGTGAGCACGCTGCTCGAGGTGTGGCCTCACCAATGCCAAGTGCAGAGGGACAATCACCTCCCTGGTCCCGCTGGCCACGCTATTTCCAACACAAGCCAGGCTGCCGTTGGCCTTCTTGGCCACCTGAGTGCACGCTGGCTCATGTTCATCTGGCTGTTGACCAGCACCCCGGGTCCTTGTCTCCCAGACAGCTTTCCAGCTGCTCTGCCCCAGCCTGGAGCGCTGCCCGGGGTTGTTGTGGCCCAAGTGCAGGACTCAGCACGTGGTCTTGTCGGAGCTCGTATGATTGGCCTCATCCCATTGATCCAGCCTGTCCAGGTCCCACTGCAGAGCCCCCATACCCTCAAGCAGATCAACACTCTCACCCAACTTATTGTCATCTGCAAACTTCCTGAGGATGCCTCAACCTCCTTGTCAAGATCATTGATAAAGATGCTAAGCAGAAGTGGTCCCAGCACTGAGAACACCTGGGGAACGCCACTTGTGACCCATCACCAACTGTATTTAACTCCATTCCCCCCACTCTCTGGGCCCAGCCACCCAGACTTTGATCCATCGGCGTGTCCACCTGCCCAGGCCAGCCAGTTTCCTCAGGAGGATGCTGCGGGGAACAGCATCAAAGGCTTTATGGAAGTCCAGGTAGATGCATCCACAGCCTTTCCCTTGTCCAGCAGGTGGGTCATCTTGTCATTTATGGTTAAATATAGAATGCCTTGAGTGACAAACAGCATTGTCATTGCTGGTACTTGGCTTGCACAGAAGCTCAGCAGAGGCACAGATGTAAAAGGGACTGCAGCACCTCGCTGTGCTAAGATCCCCTGCAAATGGCTCATGACCCTCCTGCAGAGCGTGTACCCCACAGCAGAGCACCCCAAATCCTGCCTCTGTGCTGGAGGCTTGTCCCTCTGCCCGAACCGGGTCCCTGGCTACCCCAAAGTAGCCCTGCTACCCCTCCTCCTAGGGGGCTCTGCAGGGCACCACTCGCCCGGCCCCAGCTCCCCACTCAAAGGGTTTTGCTTGGGCAAGAAACAGGCTTCACAACTGAAGCAAACAGGGACTTTTTAATCAGAAAACTTAAAAAAAAAAATCCCATAATTTCCCCATTTTGCTTCTCCAAAAGGGCCGGGGGAAGTTCTGGCTGAGGAACTTCTCTTGCCTCCAAAACCCTGCTGCACACACCTCAAACCCACCTCCTCTGGTGGTTTCTTGAGGGAGGTCTCAACCTGCTCTTCTGTGTGGAAACACAAGCCATGTCCCCAAGGCTCCCTACAGGTCCCCAAGCCACGTCCCCAGGGGTGCCCAGGGGTGCCCAGGGCTTCCTCTGCTGGGGCCACTGTGCAGCTCATCCTCAGCAGGGCTTGATGCCACCCTCCCTCTGCTCTGGGGGACGCCAGGAGTCCATCCCCTCCCTGTGCCAGAGCCCTGTCCCCCTCCTCCCGGTGCCGCTTCCCCAGCGTGGCCGGAGGACGTGACGTCAGAGCCCCTTAATGGGCAGCAGTCACCTCGCTTTAATAACAGCTCCCAGAAACAATTGTACATTTACAACCCAGCGAGCGAGCTTGGCACTCTGAGCCTGCTCCCCTTCCAAGGCTTAATTTGATTTTGACATATTGGCTTGAGATTAAAGGGCTCCCATAAAGAAGAAAAAAAAAAAAAAAGAAAGAAAGAAAAAAAAAAACCAACCCAAAACACCACACCAAAAACCCCCCAAACACACACACGCAAACGGCCCCCCCCCCGCCCCCTTCTCAGGGCTCAAGCAAAAGTGCTAACATTGTAATATTTTAAGTAGAGAAAATCCAAGTGTGCTTTACCCCCCGCTGGCTCTTACGCTGGGCTTATAAAAATTAAGTGGAAACCTACACAGCTGTAGGCTATAAATCCTTTGTCGCTAACACAGCCGGGCCTGGTACCTGCCTCCAAAAAAAAAATAGAGAAAACACGAAAATAAATGCAAACTCGAAGGAGAGAGTGGCGGAGAGAGATGCACAGGGCTGGGCAGGCTGGGGAGCGGCCGGGGTCCAGGGACATCCCTGTGGCCAGGGTCCGGCGGGAGGGGGGAGCACCGGAGCGCTGGGGAGAGCGCGGTAAAGCCGTAAGAGCCCTCTCGGCTGAAGATCAATTAGCATCAATTACTGACTTCATTTAATTGTCGTAGAAGATGAATTTGTCATTTTTAGTCTGGAATTAATGGGAGACCTTCAACTTTCCCTTGGCAGCCCCAGCGGGTCACCGAGTACTTTTTTTTCTCCTTTTGCAAGGGGGAAAAACGCGGCAGCGGGAGGAGCGGCGAGAGGCACCCAGCTCCACCCAGCTCCACCAGTCCCCTTCCATCGCCACCCATCCCCACCCACCGCCGTCCCACGCACGGCACGCGGTGGCAGCCAGCCCCAGTAGCTGACTGGGACCACCAGCACGGGCGATGCTAGCGCCCTGTCCGGCCCTCGTGCCGTGCCGGGCAGCGCTCTCACCACCACCTTTCTTGTTTTCTCTATTTATTTTTTTTTGGCACCTTCCACTTTTTCTCCCCTTTCCCGTTTTCTGCCAGAAATTAATTTTGCAGTCGAGGGCTGTGAAGTGTTTACATTTTCCCCAGCAAACAGGCGACAGTAAACAATGAACGCTCACAGATGAAATTGAATTTATAACTGCATTATGGGGCCAGATAACGCCCTAAAATAATACAACGATAAGGAAATTCGATTTGATTGCCGCCACGAATCAGCTTGGGCCCATCTGCAGCCGGGGCCTCCCGTAATAATTTTAAATTGGGTTTGTAAACCTTATTTGTCCTTAAATATTTCTGTCATTTTTCATCGCTGGAGACAGATCCTTGGGCGCGAGGCGGCAGATCGGCCCCGCCGGCAGCGTGCCGCTGGGCAGGCAGAGGGCTGGCGCGGGTGCCCGGCGTGCCGAGCGGGCACTGGGGCCAGCGGTGACAGCCGCCTGTCCTATCCATCACCGTGTCGACAGCCGGGGAGGAATCTCGGGCACAAATTGAGTTTGCCTCACAGGGGACAATTGAACAAATTAATAGACCATTAGCCAAGCGGTGACCTGAGAAATGAGGGTGCTCGGTCTCGCCCCAGGTTTGGGGGGAGGAAGGGAAGAGGCGATGGAAATCCTGCGGTTGTCCCCAGGGGGACAGTCCCAGTGCCATGGGATGCAATGGGAGACGTGAGTGGGTGCCCGCGCTGGGTGCCCATCATGGCTCAACTGCGGCTCGGCACCCGCTCCCCCAAAAGCGGCTGTGCCAGCGTGCAGTGCGCAGTCAGCATCGATCCCTGCCTGCCTCAGCCCTCTTCACGTGACTGAAGATGCTAAACCGGGAAAGGGCTGGGCAAACCCTGCGTCCCGGCCACCAGACAGGGCTGTGGCACCTTGCAGAAGGTCGATCCCAGGGAGGACATGGTCCTCCTGCCTCCCAATGCAGCCAGGTGCCATGTGCAGTATCTCTCCCCTGCAACCTCCCCCGAGCTTGCCTGTATCATCACCATTCATTATCCAAATGACTATATTTATTAAGTCCCCTGCCAAGGCATTACAGAGTGGTCTGTAACAGAGATTAAAAGCAGAATAAAACAGCAACGTGATCTTTTTTCAAGTAAACAAAACGATAAACAGCCTCAGCACTGGCTTCCAGAAACACACAAGCTGTGGGAAGGTTGCCAAATTCATCGCTGCCATGATGCGAACACGCTTGTGCCTGCAAACGCAACCTCTCGGAGGTGGGGATCAGCCCCACACATCTGCTTCTGCTTGTCCAGCTTGCTCCCTGCACTGAAGACCTGGTCTGTGGGGGACACACCTCTGCCTGTCCTGCCCTGGGCAGCTGCCCTGCGCCATCCCACCTTGGCTGGGATGCTGAGCCCCATGCGTACGTCCTACCCTTCCTCTGCTCCTATGGCTTGTGGGGCAGGGACGGCTCAGGGACGCTCCTCTGCCCATGCCAACAGCCTGCTGCCAAGGCAGGCATGAGGTCGGTGACTGTCCCCAAGCGCGCCAGCCCACCGATCCCCCCGCGGCACCAGGGCAGTACAACCTGGGGCAGCAGACGGATGGACCACCACAGGCCCAGTGGCATTTGCCAGCGGCTAGGGCAGCAGTGCACTCGGGTCTGCAGAGCACAGCCCCAGCCCCAGCAGCACAAGGCTGCTTGGTTCTGATTTTCAAAGGTATTATTCCAAGTCTGCAAGATGAGGTGCTTTACGAGGAGGCACCGGGTTTCCTTTGTCTCTGCTGGAGATAATCAGGCGCAGATAGGATGTATATTCTGTAAAAACACACACTCACTTCCACTCACCGGTTACCTTTTTTTCTGAGAGCTGTAAGGGTTTCAATTACCGGATTCTGGGATTTAGTGCCCAGGGCTTTTTGGTGTGCGTTAGATTTATTAGAAGGTTTAGTACCAGCGGAGGATTCACGCATTTACTCCCAGGAGCCCAGCTTCCGTTCACAGACCCTAAATCACGAGGCGAGATGGGCTATTGTCACTTACGACATTAGCATGGTTAACGTGCACGGGGATGATTAATAGCGACACACGGGGAGCTCCCCCTCCTCCCCGGTGCCGCGTCTCTGCCACCTCTGCCCAAGCCGGGGGCTGTGTGCCCGCCTTCGTGGGGACAGCATGCTGCACCCCTGCCTGGGAGCACTGGCTGCTCAGCACCACCCTAGCACCAACAGTATTGCTGATTTCCATGGTGTTTTATTATTATTATTATTTTTAAGATGGAATGTTGAGGGCTTTCTGCCGAGGCAGGACAATGGGAACCCCCGCAGGCGCTGACTGGGAGAAGGGGAAGGTGCACAAGGGAAGGGGGATGCTGGAGGCAGTGGGAGGAAGAAGGTTTGCAAACCTTGGGGAAAAATCATTATTCTATGAGTAAACCCAACTTCCCTGGCAGAACCCGCCCACCCCTTCCCAGGGGACACCTCAAGTCAAACCTACCACGGGAGGAAAGAATAGAGGATGGTGCAGCCACATGAGCCAGCCCCTCTGATCCGAGCAGATCTCCCCTGAGAAGTCTCACGGGGTTACGCCACCCATCTGCCCAGCTCACCTCACATGAGCAGATGCACACATGACAGACCTCCCTCTTGCCCCAGGAGCCTGGTGACAGAGCGAACATTGTCACACAAGTGGTGTCCCAGCACCTTGGGAATGCAGCAGCCTCTGCGCTGCGGGCTCCATGCCGCACAGCGGTGGGTACCCAAGGCTCAAGGCAAGCCCTTGGCCCTGCTGCACTCCAAGGGAGACAAGGCCATGCTCCTAATGAGCAAGATCTTGATGGCTTTTGTCCTTTTTCCAATACTGTGTTACTTACCTTCCTTCTTTTTTAATTAAAGCAGCCCCAGCTGATTTTACAAGCTTGCCGCTGCTTCTCTCCCAGTCTGTGTGTCTCTCATATGCTTGAGTGCTAGTATTAATTATTAGAGCCAATTTACTGTTTATACTCTGATGTTTTAACTAATTACCACTAATGGCAGACACCAGTGGGCAATCAACTTCATTTAGTTCCCAGTGCAAACCACTCATTACCATCTGAGAAGGGGAGAGAGAGTGCAAGGGAGGGATAAATAAAGACTGAGCCCCAGGGCTGGTGGGTGCCCCTGCTTCCCTGGGCAGCCCCTCTGGCAGGGCTCTGGGGGAGGATTTAAAGCTCCAATATGTCTGGCTGGGCAGCAGGGGAAAGCTGCTGTGCTCAGCTACTCTGTGTGAAGATTGCTGGTACTTCATGCCATGTACTAAGCCCTGCCTCGTCACCAGGGAAAGGCTCTGAGCCCAAGACAGCTACAGTTACAAGAGAGCAACGTGCCTCCCTCCTCGCATGGTAAATGGCTCCTTTTCCCTGCTGGGTTTCATCCCAGGATTCATCCCTGGAGAAGTGCAGCCCCTGCTTGTGTTCTTGGCTTGGTGTGATGCCAGATGGAGCCAGGTTTCCTGAATCCCAGGTGCCTCTGGTGTTAATCTGGCTGTGAGAGGTACAGTCAAGATGAGCTGGGGCCGAAAGGCCCTTGAGCTGGGTTTTCTCCTGTCTGGAGCTGAGCTTTAAGCCTGAGCTAATGAAGCTTAGTCATGGAGCTAATTTAGCTGTTTCTGTGTGTAGTGATTTTGTCGACGCTAATCCTTCCTTAACATGAGTGTATCCCTCAGCCTAGCTCGTGTCTCTGTCTACTTGTTCCCTCTGGAGACCCCAGAAAGACACCAAGATGCACATTTATTTCCCTGCACCTCAGAACCAGGCCAGGAGCCCCCAGCGTTAAAGGCACATAACCTTCAGGTGGTACAACCGTCCTGGCTGTGCTCTTGCTTCTCTTCTTCTTCATCCAAGAGGATGAAGAAACAAATACACGGTGCTGAGAGAGGCCTGCAAGAAGGGATGGTGAGGGGAGTGAGATGACTCCACCAGAGCAGGGCTGGCACTGCAGCTCCAGGAGAAACCTTTGGTGGGCACAGCTCAGAGTGAAGCTCAAGGGACTGAGCTTCCAGGCATCCCCTGGTGTGTCCAAGAAACACCTCTAGAAAAAACGATGTCCTATGGCAAGACCTGTTAGCCCTGACCTGGGACAAACCTCAGCCAACTGCATTTGTGGTTCTGGGGATCTGGACTCCTCCAGCGTGAACCTTTCAGGGGACAGACAGAGCTCTAATGACCTGCCAGCTCATTACCAGTAGTGGGAGTCCTGCCCTAACAAAAGGAACCGCAGTGTTTTCAGAGTTCACATTCTACTGATGTGATTTTAGCACAGTGATGCCATAACAGCAGCATAGTCCAGCCACAGGGATGGGGCTGGGCATCACCCCTCCAAGGGGATCTACATTCTCTCCCTTTCCCCCTTTCTTTCATTCTTTCACTCCTTGATTTGCTCTGTTGAAACCCTGCTTTTGAATGGAAGACAGGGGCATTGGAGACCTGCTCTGCAGCGCTGGGGACATGGTAGCCTGTCTTGCAGAGGAGGGGGTTATAACTATGCACACATCTGAAATGTAATTGCTGTCAGCTCTCTCCATTCTTGCAGCACGAGGCCTTTAATCTCTCCCACCAGACCCATCGGCCCTGATATTGCAGCTCCAGAAAGGCTGGTTTTATGTACTTTAACCCTGCGACCTTTACAAATCCCATCATTCCAATCAATACGTCTCATTAGCGTTAGGTAAATGTATGGGATGGATGGGGAGCTGTGCTGGGAGGAACCCGGGGAGGGTGGAGTGGAAAGTGCTCCCACCTGCCCACTCTCAGGGGGCAGCACAGCCCCATCGTGCTCCCCAAGCTGCCAGGGCCATCCTTCCCCTAGGCAGCATCCTTCCCGTAGCCAGCATCCTTGCCCTCAAAATCCTTCCCCCCGACGCACACCTTGGTCCAGCTGGAGAAGGGGGCCAGCTAATGCAGAGCATGAAACAAAGTCCCTGTGAAGCCAACTGCGGAGTCAAGAGCCCAAGCTGTTAACTGGACCAAGCTGTTGGAGTCATTTTTTTTCTCTCTCCCTGGGAAGGAGACACATGTTTTACAGCTTTCCCCTGTGTCGACTAAATGAAAACATACGGGGGCTGTGGCAGGTGATGGGAAAACAATGCGGGGTGTGCGCGGGGCCGCCTGGCACCCCTGCCCGTCACGCAGCGGAGCTGCCAAGGGAGGCGGTGACTGCGGAGGGCAGGACAAAGCCAAGCAGTGGGCTGAAGAAAGAAAATCTCTGGCACTTCCTGTGAAAATGACGGGTTTAATCCATGGCATGAAGTGAGACTTTATGCCAGGTGAGGACCTCACCAGTGCAGGAACTCTGTCCGTGCCTGGTGGACTGACCCAGGGGTTCAGGGTGCATCGGATAGCCAAGGACGCTTCAGAAAAAAGATGGGGCCAGTCCTGCCCTTGGGAAGTCTGGAGAGGGGACAGTTGTTTTTGCTGAGGAGGGGGCTCCCTTCCGCCTGGATCAGTGCCTCAGCCAGCAGGGCTGTAAATACTCTTACTGCCCATAAAACCACGCAGCGCTCCTCCCGATCCTGCTCAATCGCTTGACTCGGGCGACCCGCTGACAGCAGCAGTGCCACAGGAGCGGGCACCTTGGGAGCTGCTATTGCTGCAGCCACCTCCTGTGCCTGCCTCCTTGCTCCCCGTGCTGCCACCAAGGTGTGGGGCGGCTTCCCAGGGGACAAATGGTCCCCAGACCTCCACACTGCCAGGCCCACCCGTGCCATGTGCCTCGCAGCACTGCACTGTGCCAGGTCAGTGCCCAGAGCTGGAACTGAACTATCCCGTGCTTAAGCAAATTTATCCCTGGCAAATCCAGCTCCTCAAAAGGAAAGAAGATGAGTTAGACATTAGGAAGAATTTCTTCCCCAGGAGGGTGGTGAGACGCTGGCACAGGTTGCCCAGAGAGGTGGTGGAAGCCCCATCCTTGGCAGTGTTTAAGGCCAGGCTGGCTGGGGCTGTGAGCACCCTGCTCTAGTGGGAGGTGTCCCTGCCCATGGCAGGGGGCTTGGAACTGGATCAGCTTTAAGGTCCCTTCCAACACTGACGAGTCTATGATTCGATGAGTTCGAGGTCTCCTCCTCCCAGCGCGGCAGGCTGAGGTGCAGGAGGAAATGAGGGTACCTTCCTCACCCTCCCAGGCAGGGAAAGCTTTTTAGGCGGCAGCTGGAGTGGGGTTTGGTTTCCGAGCTCTGCTATCCCCATCTGCAGAGCCAGCCCGTTACTGCAGCAGCCGGCGGGCTCACCCTGCCAGTAAAAACGACCTGATGAATCCAGAGCGCAAAACATATTCGCACGTGTCCATCTATTTCTGCAAGAGCCTACAAAAGCAAGGTCTTAAAAGCCACGGGCAAGCTCTGCTTTTTCACATTACTGAGGTTTAATGAAGGTTTTTCCATGAAGTTTAAACTTAGGGCTGGGCCAAATAAACCTCTCGCTGGGGTGTGAGATGGACAAATATGTCTCGGTGCTGCAGGAGATGCAGGGTGCTGGGTACCCAACCTCCCCGTATATTCAGGGTGGTTTCAAGACCCGGTTCGTGTGCCCCCCACCTCCCAGCACTGGTGCCCGCTCTCCCCATCTCCTCGCTGCTCTGTCTGTCAAGTCTCTTCAGCAAGACCTCAGCTTGTTGACGGGCAGGAACCTTGGGGGCAGCATGAAAACCATTTAAGCACCATGCCCCGCTGGGCTTGAGCGAGGTGACTGCGGCACGGGATCTTAGCCAGGCCCTGGCACGGGGCAGGGAGAGGGAGAAATGAATAAATCCTCCAGAGGGGCCCATTCCACTTGACCTAACACTGCTCCTTCTGGAATTAAGCAAGTGAGTCACAAGGAGCCTCTTGGGAGCAGTGGGCTGCTCAGCACTGTGCCAGAACCTCCCTGGCCACCGATCTGGGAGCAGCCATGAAACCTGGGTCTGGTCTGGGAAGGAAAGCACAGCCCATAGAGTCAGAGTTGTCCAGCAGAACAACTTTCAGGCCAGATAAAGCCTCCACTATGCAAGTCCCAATGGCAGGGCACTTGCGTGCGGGGGGCTCATGGCATCTTTCAAGCTTGTTAGTTTTTGTTGCCAACAGTGTGGAGCCAGCAGCAAAACCTCTTGGGCAGCCACAGACACTCAGCAAGGCTTTTGGAGCAGAACTGCACTCCTTGGCACCATGGTCCCTGCCTGGCCATCCCCCTTGGCAGCAGGACATTCGGCACTGCTGCAGCAAAGGGGAACTGGGTGGGAGGGTGGGAAGGTAACACATCCCCTGCTGCACAGTTATGGGGGAGGACAGAGCAGTGGCCTTGCTGCAGGACCCCGTTCAACCTTCTTGGGCTTGTCAGCTGGAGAAGAGCTGGAGGAGAGATATTGTAGATGGAGAGATTGGTGGGTCCAGAGATGCAGGGGACTGCAGCAGCCTTAGATTTTATCTGCATCTCTGCATGGCCAGATGACCTTGGATTCCCAACCAACAGTTGTTAATAAAACATAGAGGAGAAGCACGAGGGGTTCCAGGCAGAGCACGCTGCAGGGCTCGGGGCAGCCGGGTTGCAGCTGCGGGCACTCGATGCTGCCACTGTCTAGCCTAACACCGCCCAGAGAGCCTAAGCTTACAGGCTCCCTTTTCCTTACCCACTGGAAAAACTGCTTTTGGACAGAAATGGAAACAGAGAATTTCCAAAGACCTGGAACCACCCCCCCAGATCCCTGTCTGCTCCGTTGGCTGCTGTGTGTGCATCTTGTTCCTGTGCTGCAGCCCTCCAAAAGGGCTGGGGCTGAGCTGGGCCTGGGGGAAGTGGGGAGAGCCTGGAGATAGCTGCAGAGGTGGGAGCAGGAGCTTTCCAGTTTTTCCTTTCACTCCTGATCTCTCTGGGCAATGTTCATCCCTCTGTGCTGCTCTTCTGTGTGTGCCTCTCACTGCCATGCGTGGTCCACATCTGCAGGACCCATTTCTTCACTACATTTCACCCATGCCACTAGGAGCTCCTCTTCCTTGTAAGGAGCTGGAGAAGGAGCTGGGGCAGCCCCAAGGCTGGGAAGAAAGGAAAAACTGGTTCTGGTCATTACTGGAGAGAGCAAGCAGGTGCTCAAAGCGCTGGGAGCTCACCCCAGAGTCACTGCTGCCTCCCCGCTGCGCTGCCTCCTCCTCGCCAGCCGTGCAGAAATCTGGTCCTCGCTCAGCCCAGCATTTCAGACCCAGCCATTACAATGACAAGGGTGATAAGAGATTCTTATCACAGTGCTCAGCATCGATCTGAAGCTGAGCCCCTTCCCCACACTCCTCCTCCTCCTCCTCCTCATTGCTGCCAGAGCAGCAGCTGACGTTGCTGAGGGACTCGGTAGCAGGGCTTGCTGGAGAGCAAAGATGACTCTTCGGGGTTAGATCCCTCTGGAGATACATCCCTTCAGCCTTGCAGCTTCGAATGTGTACCAGCCCACTGCAGACAGAGCACAGGACAGGAGCCAAGATGCCTGGGCTCCTTCCTGACACGTCTGCTCTATGTCTCCAGGCGGCAGAAGAGGCCTGGAGGGCACTGTAAGCTTCCATCCACAGGCACCTGGGCAAAAGGCTATGGCCTCCCACCTGAGACAGGACCTTGTCCTCCTACTTGTGCACAAGGAAAGAAAGGAGAAGGTCCTGCTGATCCCACAAGAGGGATAGGGAGCATCCTGCAGTCCTGAATCCCAAGCCTGGGATTCAGTGCACCCTTGTTTTACTCCAGCCCTCCAAAGAGCTGTCACTTTCTACAGCTCAGCATCGTCTGTCTCTACTCCAACCTCCTTCCCCAGCAATCCTGCCCACCCCCCCCATACTTGATGGGGACAGATCCTGACCTCCCACATGTCCCTGATGGGGACAGTGCTTGGGAAGGTGACACTTCCCACAGGGTGCCTCTTATGAGGATCAGAGACTGCACCCAAGTCTCAGTGGGGTTCGGGCTGATCCAGCACAGCTGCCCGGTCTCCCTGTGGCCACCACCTCCACTGTTTACAAGAACTCAGTTCCTCCCACCAACCTCAAAACACTGCCAGGTCCCTGCCTGGAGCAGTCCTCAGAGACCCGCACCAGCTCAGGCTTCCACTTCTCAGTTTGCCCCTTCTCAGCTCCGAGATGGCCAGCGGGATGTCGTGTGCCCGGGAGGGAAGGCAGAGGAACTGGCAGCACTGAGCCTGCCCTGGGCAGCTGGCACTGCAGCTCCCCAAGTCTTGGGGGGGGGGTCCTGGCTCTCATGCATGCACCCACACTTTGCAGCACACCTGCAAAGGCAGGGTAGGATCTCAGTCACTGGTGGGGAAACTGAGGCACCGGTGAGTTGTGGGCTCAGACAGCTACACAGCAGAGCTGCTGAGAAGACCGAGCCATCCTGGTCTGGAGCTGCCCAAGGAGCCTCGGCCCCCTCAGAAACCTCCAAGGCCTAGCAGTTCTGGCCATGCAGATGTTGCAGGTCCAGATCCGCCTCTGGGAAGAGCAGAAGCACAAGGCAGTGGCAGGGCAAGCGTCCGAACAATCGGGGCTTGTGCAGAGATGAAGAAAGGCCCTTCTTGTCGTCAGATGCAGTTGGGGTGAGCCCGAGGGCATCGCAGGATGGCACCCCAGGTAGCCCAGCTGTGCCGGCTCTCCAGCCCAACAGAGAGGGGGCTGTTGTGGGCCCAGCCCCAGCACAGGGTGTCACCGCCTGCCTTGGTTAGCGGGAACGCTCTCTTTGTGCCTGCTGGTTTCTGCTCTGCTGACCCGCTCTGCTCCCTCCGCCAGCACCATCCATCAGTTCTGGCAGCCCTGTCAATTCCAGGGCTCTCTGGTGCCATTTCCCAGGGGAAAAAGCACTTTTTTTTTTTTTTTTTTTTTTTAAGGGAAAGGAGAAGTCTTTTCCCTCCCAGCAAGCTGCAGGCTGCCTTCCTCCCCTCCTCAGAGACACCTAAAGCTCAGTCCAGGCCAGGGACAGGAGCACAGCACATGCCCAGGCATTCAGCCCAGCCCCAGCCTTCGCGCTGGCTGCCAGGAGCCAGCAGGGCTGTGGTACCTGTAGTGTCCCCAGGCAGATGTGCAGTGTCCCCGGGGCAGATGTGGTCCTGCACCCTGCCTGCCCCGGGCCCTTGCTATTGCAGGTACCAGGCAGGCGGTGGCAGCCTGACCCGCAGGTCCAGCAGGCAGGTCGGAGGGTACGCAGCCATGCCAGGCTGGCAGGAGCGGAGGGAAATCTTCCTGGAAATGGGCAAACCTGGCCCTTTGCACAGCACCTTACTGGGGCTGGCTGCAGCAGCAGCAGCCTGGGGAAGGTGGCGTTGCATATGTCCCATGCCCTGCTTGCCAGCCTGGCAGGCAGCATTGGGGACGAGCCAGGGATGCCAGGGCAGCTGCCACTGGCAGCTGGGTCAGGCTCTGGAGGATGACACTGCTGCTCAGATGAGGATGGGGCAGGGTGTGTCCAGGCCTCTGTTCCCAAAAGCCCTTCTCCAGGAGATGGTGGGTTTGAAGCATGTGCTGGCAGGGTGAAACCTCCAGAAATGCCCCATGCCTGAGTACTTGCCATGAGGCTGCAGTGCTGGAGACTGCCTGTAGCTGAGCAGTAGGAAAAATCAGGATCCTGCAGGCAGCCTTCATCCCTTCCTCACTTGATCAAAGTCACCCTGCAGCACTTGATGTTGCTCCATCTCACCCCAGCCCCATCTCACTGTCCCAAGGTCCAGATGTGAGGAAGGGACCCAACCACTATCTGGGCATTCTGCCTCTGCCCTGGTGATCCCACCTCAGCAGCAGAAACATCTGCCTCACCTCTTCAGTCAAGACTCAGCTCTTAACAGTCCTGACAATTTGCAAGAAAACAGGGGCATTAAATGTTAATTATATCTATTTGGATTAAAAAAAATTATTACTTGAGATAATTATAGCTGGAGTCATAAAAAGGTGCAGAGCAAGAGGTGCTGTGGCTCTGTGGGGCGAGCAGAGCTGAGCACCCCTGGCTGTCCCGAGCTGTTGGTCAGGCCAGGGGGTGATGGAACCTGCTATGAGCAGCACACGGCCGGGCACTGGCCCTGGGGAAGGGGCTGCCCTGGGGAAGGGGTTGCTCTGAGAAGGGGCTGCCCTGGGAAAGGGGCTGCTCTAAGAAGGGGCTGCTCTGAGAAGGGGTTGCTCTGAGAAGGGGCTGCCCTGGGATGGGGCAGCCCTGGGATGGGGCAGCCCTGGGGAAGGGGCTGCTCTGAGAAGGGGCTGCCCTGGGATGGGGCTGCCCTGGGATGGGGCTGCCCTGGGGAAGGGGCTGCTCTAAGAAGGGGCTGCCCTGGGGAAGGGGCTGCCCTGGGAAGGGGCTGCTCTGGGGAAGGGGCTGCTCTGGGGAAGGGGCTGCTCTAAGAAGGGACTGCCCTGGGGAAGGGGCTGCCCTGGGGATGGGGCTGCCGTGGGGATGGGGCTGCCCTGGAGAAGGGGCTGCCCTGGGGAAGGGGCTGCCCTGGGATGGGGCTGCCCTGGGGAAGGGGCTGTGCGGTGGCCGTGCTGGCAGGGGGTGTGCAGAGCAGGCAGCGGGGTCTCAGGGCACACGGCAGGTACTTGCTTGGCTGTTGTGCTGGTGGGACCTGGCCTGCCCCAGCCTGTGGGCTTTTAATTTACTGCTTTCCTTTTACCGTAAAACTAAAAGGGGAAGGTGCACCCTTTAATCACTGCCTCCGGGGCCCCGCCTGAAACCACACAGAGACCGAGCGAAGGCTAGGAGTTAATGCTCCTTCCGACACCTTTTTATGATTCATGGGCCTGACCTTGAGCCATAAACCGCTCAACCTCCCGCCACACTGGCAGTATTTACAGCCTGCTGGGCCCACGGCGCACAACCGGCGCGGATCCGCAGCCCGGGCCGCGCAGGCCGGCACAGGTACGAACGTGGCCAGGGATGCGACAGGTAGGGAGCCGGAGATCATGGAATCATAGAACGGTCTGGGTGGGAAGGGACCTTCCAAGCTCATCTAGTCCAGCCCCCTGCACTGAGCTGGGACACCTGCACCCCGAGCAGGTTGCTCAGAGCCCTGTCCAACCTGACCTTGAGCGTCTCCAGGGATGGGGCAGCGACCACCTCTCTGGGCAACCTGGGCCAGGGGCTCACCACCCTCAGTGTAAAACAGCTCTTCCTTATATCCAGTCTAAATCTCCTCTCATTTGGTATAAAACCATCACCCCTTGTCCTGCTGCAACAGGCCCTGCTAAAAACACTGTCCCCATCAGTCTCACAGCTCCCCTGTGAGCACTGAAAGGCCACCAGGTCTCCCTGGAGCCTCCTCTTCTCCAGGCTGCACAACCCCAGCTCTCTCAGCCTTTCTGCACAGCAGAGGGGTTCCAGCCCTCTGAACATTTCTGTGGCCCCCTCTGGACCCGCTGCAGATGCTCAGGCTGGGGCAGGGACACGGCCGGGGATCCCCAGAGGGTGACAGGCGGGTCCGAGGGCAGCGTGGGGAGGTGGAGAGGCACACACTGCACTGAGGATCCAAGTTTCCACACCCCACAGACGCACACCGAGGTCTGAACAGGTAGAAGGACTCAGACAGGAATGCCCTACAGATGCACATAAGAAGCATGGTTGAGTGCAGGGAGATGGGCACCCACATGCCCGCTGGCGGGGCAGTTGCCCCAAGCACTGAGCCATGATGGGGGCTTTGCGCTTGTCGCAGTGACAAGTGCTGTGGCTGTGGGCATGGCCCAAAGGGGAAGGGGCCAGGCTGGGCTGGCACACCCCAGAGCCCCCAGCAC
Source organism: Todiramphus chloris collaris (assembly GCA_025345505.1). Classification (NCBI taxonomy): domain Eukaryota; kingdom Metazoa; phylum Chordata; class Aves; order Coraciiformes; family Alcedinidae; genus Todiramphus; species Todiramphus chloris. Next base: position 10,950,141 of record JANVCC010000074.1, read on the forward strand.
CCCGCAGTATGGGTCCCATTCCCCGGCAGGAGCAAAGGCTGCTGACACATGAACCTCCTTGGTGGCAGGTCCTGCCATCACGGTCCATCCCGCCCCATCCCACTGCCCAGGCAGCCCCAGGTCTCGCTCCACAGGTGAGACCTATGAAAGCCTACAGGGTTGCAAACTGGAGCAAGGTGAGGTCTACTGGTTAAAGCAAAGGGTGCCCTCTAAGTAGACTGGAGCAACCAGCTCCTTGCTTTCTGCCTCAGTTTCCTCACCACCACAGCAGGAAAAATAATTTGGACCCACCATGTTTGCAAGAAGTCAGGAGGCCGAGCTTGGTAATGTTTGCGAAGTGGGTTTGGCTCCTGTGATAGAGCCAGCCAGCAATGTGAAGGTCATTATTAGTGGTAGGATTAAAGCAATTTAACCCAGAGTCGGGGGTACAGGTGAACACAGCAGCTGTGCCAGGCTCAGCAGCAAATCACACACACACGCACACCCTCAGAACAGTGGGGACTGCTATGGTTGTGTCTCGTTTGAGAAGCATTGGGCAGAATTCAAGGGTTGCCAGAATGGCCTGTAGCACTTCTACCCCCAAGTACCTTCCTTTAAGGCAGATGGGACTGAGGTAGGCTGCTCCCAGAGACATCCAGAGCCCATAGGAGCTGTCAGTGCCCGCTCAGGACATGCACAGCTCTCCCAGGCCCATGTGCATCACTTGCCAGCACAGAGGTGCTCACACACTGTCCACCTGGTCCTCGACAAGACCAGGACCTCCTCCTCTGTCCCCACCGGGAGACACCTCCCCTGTCCCTATCAGGCACCTTGTCTGGAACAAAAATCTTCCTATATTTCTTAAGCTTACAAGTTGATGAATTTTTTTTTTCTTTCCTCTTTACAAAACAAAAGAGGGAAAAACATCCTTATCTTGGAAAGCAGAGTTCAGGAAAAAGCTACTGGTCTTTTGGACTCAGTGAGTCCCCATTGGTAGCCTCGCTTGTCACGGCGAATTTATCAGCCAAACACAGTGCCGGTATAATGCACCATATAACTAGTGCATAAACAAACTTCAGCATGATAAATGCCCTGCTTTGAAGCCATAAAGTTATTAGCTAGTGGCTGTTAGCTACTGCTTACCATGGGACACTCTCCTTCCATTAACCCCTTGATGCCCCATCTGCACTCAGAAGCCTGGGCAGATCTCCAGAGGCCATCTCCATGCAGCAGGAAAGCACGGCAGGATCTGGTGGCAGGGATGCTTCTGCCAGCACTTAGCAGTGTGTGTCACACCCACTGCGAGGACTGCGGGGGGAAACATCTGCGGGGAATGGAAGTCTGAAAGCTGGAACCCCTCGCTGTCCTGTTTGAGAGCAGCCCCTCTCCCTCCCCCTGCCCCCAGAAGGCAGATGCAGAGGAGAGCAGGGCCGGGGTGGTTATGTACATACCCACGGCTCAGCCCCCCCTGGGCTGCACCCATTTCAGAGAGGGGCTCAGGTGGGGCAGAAGGGCAGCTGCCCCTCCAGCACCCATCCTCCTTTGGATGGAGTGCTGCTGAGGACTCTGAAGCAAAAGCCCGACATTTTTCTGGCAGCAGGCAGGCAGTGAGCTCTGGTGAGGAGTTTAGAGTTCCTCTGCTGCCTGTCTCTCCTGCCAAGCACAGCCTCACCAGGGGCAAGGAGCTGCTGGAGGAGCATGGCTGTGCCCGAGGGCCAGCGCTGCTGCCCGTGGCACCTCGGCTGCCGATGGCTAACCAGCAGCAGCAGAGCCAGCAGTGCCAGAGATCCTGTCAGCACTGGACTTGGGGAGCACCTGAACTGTGCAGGGCCAGGCTGTGACACCCACTGAGCTCCTCTGGTCCCCCAGGTCACCTCCTGCCTGAGTCCCATACTTGGGTACTGGACCAGGGCAGGAAGCTGGGTGTGCTGGGGACGACAGCAGGTCTCCAGCACTCAGCCCAAGGTGCAGATGGGGTTACACTGGGGTGGCAACTTCTTGGCCACAGCCCAGGGCCCCAGAGCCACAGTGAGAGGTGCTGGTGGCTGGGGGCTAACTTCCATCCCTCTCCCAGTTATGCCACCCTGCAAGGAGGCAGGACATGTCTCAGCAGGGCCAGCTGGGGGGCAGTGGGACTCTGGGCTGCCTCAGCGCCTGTTCCTCATTAGAAGCCCAGTGTTGAAGAAACTCATAATTAGAGCCCTGACTATTAATTAATCTCCATGACCCTCCTCTCATTCTCCTTCCCCTGCTCCCACAGCTCAGGAGGTCAGCCTGGATTACTAACATGTGCAGGCAGAGGATGGCAAGCTCACCGAGCAGGGCAGCAGACCCTGGGCCACGTCCTCGGTGTCCAGAGCAGCTGAAAGTGCCTGTCCCTCCCCGCCAGGCTGGTGTCCCTTCCCTGCCTCTTCTCTCTTGTGGCTGGGCCTGTCTGGGGACACATCTCTCTCCCCTGGGCACAGTCAGTACCTTCCGGATGACATTTAAATGAGCCGAAAGATCCCAGAATGAGCAGAGCTGCTTTTATGCTAACTCTGCCTGCACAAGCCCTTGCGGGGCGGCTGAGGGCAGACCCCTGCATCCCAGGGGCTGGGCTGAGCCTCACTGGAGGCAACCCACCCGGGAGACATCCCAGCACAATGGTGTGCAGAGCAGCCTGCCCAGGTCTTTGAGCATCCCCTCTCTGCCCATCCAGACCTTGCTGAGGTCCTTAAGAGCTTCAGCACCAAGGCAGCAGCCCTGGGGTATGGAGAGGACATGAAGACCCTTTGTGCAGCATGGCCCCTCCATCCCAGGGCTAACCACACAGACTCGGATGCTTGGGACACGGACACGACTCCTGGGAAGACCACGCTCCCTGGCAAGACATTGCCCAGGCACAATCCAGGGACTGATGTGCTATGGAGAGCTGCCGTGGGGCAAGGAAGCAAGCTATGAAATAAATCCAAACTTTTCTGACTCCCTGGTAGCCACCAACTCCTTCCCTCATCTGATTTTTTTTTTTCCCTTTTTCTGCTGCAGCAATAAAAAGGGGAAAATCAACATCCAAATGATCTTGTTTATGGCGACTAAATAAGCTGCATGTGCTTAATCCGTTAGAGTTTAATGAATTTACGACTTGCTTTGGAATTTGACAAGGGCTGTAAAAGAGTAATTAACATTTATCAGTGTGTTTCTTACACACACCCCGCCCTCCGCCCGGCTCCCTTCCCTCCTCCTGCCGCCTGTCGCGAAGCAGAACCGGGTATCGGGGGGAATATAAAAGTGATCAATTAATTCTTAATAATCTCGGGGAAAGATTGTAGAGTCACAGTATGAACTCAGGGAGTGTCAATAAACATGCCAAAGGTTGGGCCCCCCCTTCCCGGTGCTGCTGCAGAGGAATGTGGGTGGCCAGGGAGGGGACGGGGCTGCAGGGGTGGCACTTTGGTGCCCCAGCCCGGCTGTCACACCCCACCGGCCCCCAGAGACCCTTTCTGTCCCAACGCTTCTGGGACAGGAGGAGAGCAAGCAGGGGGCTGCTGGCAAGCGGGGTGCCCGTCTAACACAGCAGCAGTGGCGATGTGGAAGCGCAAGCCCCTGTGACAGCCGACGGCTCTGTGCTGATAGACCTGAACCTGCTGCGAGCGACCCCAAAGCCTCGTCACCATGACCAGAGGGCAGACAAACATCTACATCGATGGCGAGGGCAGCCAGCCCCAGCTGGCACCCCGCTGGCACTCGGCACAACTGGCCACCACTGTTTCAGCTCCCTTAGCCACGAGGGGATGGAAATGCTGACCCCAGCACAAGTCGGGGGGTCACGTCTCCCTTGTGCCCACCCCTCCTCAGCCACTCAGCTGCCATGGGGCAGGGCTGCAAGCAGGGCTGCAGTTTGGGAGCTGCAAGGGGATGAGCCCAACCTCCCCTGCCACCAGTCCTGGGGCAGGCTGAATATTACCTAAGGATCCAGGGGGTTTCCCCGCTGGGAGCCCAGCGTGCCCTGCCCTGGGCCACCTCCCTTGGGAACAAAGCCAGAAGGAGCCGCAGCCATCATCTCCCCAGTAGGTAGGACATGTCCCCTGACTCCGTGACCGCAGCATCCTGCCCCCAGCACTGGCCTCTGCAGGCATGCGTGTGAGGGGCACAGGGAAGGCTGCGTGCCTGGGCATCCATGGGGGAAGAGAGGGGTCAGTGCTCCTGGGGGGCAGCAGGTTCTGGGGAGGAGACAGAGAAGCATCTGGGCTCTGCTGTGGGGCAGAGGGTCTTGGAGACCCACAAACAAAAGCTCAGGATGATAAATCCTCAGAGGTTTGAGACTGTCCGGGGATCTGCTCTGGACAACAACAAATTCTCCCTGTCGAACATAATGGCCCAGAAATAAGCAATGAGGCAGGGATGGAGAGGGCTGGACCCAGGGGGTCTGGAAAATCTCTGCCCAGCCCCATGCTGAGCACCACTGGGGTGGGAGGTGGAGGCAGGGATGCACTCCTGGCAGGCTGGGACCCCCATGCCGGGCACGCACCCGCCGGCTGGGTGGGGCAGACATGGGGCTGCTTGTTACTCAAACCAGGCTGAGGTAGGATGAGCACGGGACAGGCAGGGGAGAGGAGGGGAAAGCAATGCTGTGAACTTGCCTTCATTCTACCTGAGCTATGGCGTGAGGTCAGCTGGCCGGCATGGGCTGCAGGGTCGAGCAGGGAGCTGAGCCTGGTGGGGAGTGGGTCTGAGCCCCCAAGCAGTGTGAGGAGGTGACGGGAGGGGCTGTGGTGGAGGCACTCTGCTTGGCCAAACTATTGGAGGGCAGCAGCTCCCAGCAGCCTCTGAGCAAAGGTCTCCAGCCTTGGGCAGGCTTGTGGTGCTGAGGGCTGCACAAAAGCCTGCCCATCCGGCACGTGTGCATCTCAGGGAGAAACAGAGACACAGGAAGGGGTTTCTGGCCTCCAGGACTGGTCCCAGCACACCAACATCTGCTTTGCTCACTGGCACAGCGGGCCTGGGTCTCCATCACATGAGTGCCACAGCAATGCTTGTAGCCAAGGCTCTGCCAGGTGCTCAGCGCGCAGCGCTCCTGCCGTGCTCCCCATTGCAGCCCAGGCTCCACCACAGACACCCCGCCCGACCTCCGGGTCCCTCAGCATCCCTCATCTGCCGCGGAGGGGCGGATGCTGTGGGGCAGAGCGGGGGCAGAGAGGGGTTGTGCTCCCCCCGCCTGCTCTGGCTCAGCCGCTGCCATGTCAGCCTGTCTAAACAGCACCTCCTCCCACGGCAGAGCCCCTCGCGCTGGGGGTCGGCAGCTCAGCATCTCTGGGGTTTGTCACGCTATCGCCAGAGATATCAAAAAGCAGCTGGGACCAGGCATCCCAAACAGCTGGTTCAGCCAGACCCGGCATCATCTGTCTGCCAGGAAAGCAGCCTCTGAGCCTGTGGACACGGATGGACTCGGGTGGCATGGGCTGGCCATCCCTGCCCACCGACACCCTGCCTCAGTCCAGTCACACGGCGTCCCCTCCGTGCAAGGCTGGGACCCCCCCTCCCCCCACGGTGGGCAGCGGGCAGCTGGGCTACCACGGGGCGACTCTGGGCCAGCGCCTGCTGCTCTGCGCCGGCCCCAACGGGGACAGTGCAGCCAGGCCCCCGCCTCGCTCCGCTGCCGGCCCTAACAAAGAGCACTTATCCGGCTGCATCCCCAGCTTCTCCTTCTTCCCGTTTCCCTCTTCTGTCGCTCAGGTGTGACAATTTTAATACCATAAATAAGGAGGACGGTTCCCATACAGTATGTGCAGCCCTGTGTCGGCTTCTCTCCAGCTCGGGTGAGACTTCAGAGGGCAGAAGGGTTAGGAGGAGTTAACAAGAGACTCACAGGTCCCCTAAGCATCTTGCCCAGTGTCTTAAGCCCATAAGCAGTGGCGCTAAAGATGATTTCAAGCCATGATTATAAGAAATCTATTGATCTTTTGGACTCTATAATGACAGATTAACCATTTTAATAAAACACCTATTAATCATACATTAACCCTTCTCAGCTATTTGTACATCGAATACCAAATTGACAAGGGCGCTGTGATTTCTAGGAGGCTTTTTGGAGGGGGAAGGAGGGGAGGTTTCTTTAGATAACAACAACAACAAGAAGAAAATAATGCAAACTTACAGAGGGGGAGAGTTAAAATCATACGATGAGTGGCAGTTGCAGACGCCTGGGGCCCTCTTTGGTTGTCGCTTCTATCTGGCAATCAATTGACAAGAAATTGAGATTATGAAACATCGCGCCTGTGATCAAAGGAGACGGGCATCCTTCCCCCATCCGAGGCCAACTCTCCACTCCCCCACAGGCACCAGTGTCAGCGACCATCAGCGGTTTGGCATTTGGCAGGTACCGCACCGGGCAACACCGACACAAATCTTAGCATCGGACACGTCCACCAGCCCCACGGGTCTTTGTGGCAAACTCTGAGTAGAGATGCAACAGCCCAAAGGTGGATCCTACTGGACCATCTAGATGCCCGTGGGTTTTTTTTGGAGAGACTTGCCTCTGAGAGAGAGTCGTCTGGAGAGGCACAGGTAAGAGAAGGGGAAATGAGGAAAGCAAACACCCCAGCAGCTCAGGACAGCTGGGAATGGGGACAGGCTGCTCACCTCCTGTCCCTGCCTGCTCTTGGAGCCCACAGCATTGGTGTGGGACGGTCTGGCTTGCGGACCTGGACTGGCACAGCTCTGGGGCCTCTTGTGTAAGCACTGGGGAGGGGGCAGGAGCCGCTTCCTCCTGCCCCGGCCGTTGCAGCCTCAGAAACCACCAAGTCCCCGGGGCGTTAGGAACTGCCTGGAGGCCGGAGTTTCCTGCAGGTGCCCCACACTCATGAATCACACCTTGTCAGGGCTCGGGGTGCCCAACGGCCGAGTGACCACTGAGATGCCCGGGGAGCCCCGGGATGCGCCTGCCTCCCCACGGCACCGTCCTGGCCAGGCGAGGGTTAAGCAGGCATTAATCACACTGTTTGAGAGACATTTCAAAGCCTCTTCCAAATATTATAAAAAATGTCTTTAATCATCTAATAGCGCAAACTCTGCTCATGATGGATGGAGAGAAGTCGCCTCTCTCCTCCTGATCCTAACAGATGAGGCTGAAGAGCTGCTGCTCCGGGGGGAGAAAGTTGAGGAGGGGACTGGGGGAAGAGAAGGACATTTCTCAACCTCCCACCAGAGCAGTTATAAATATGAGGTCATACAGCAAGAGATGATAACGCATTAAGGGCTCTTGAGATATTAGTCTGTCAGCCTCGTTAGACACAGCCTATTTGGGGCTGACTGCATAATTAGAGGCTGGGGTACCCATAACTCATTGGTGTTTATATGGTAGGAAGGGGCTACACTCACCATCACCCTCGGCACTCTGAAAAGTCATTTTCATCGGGCATCAAACCCCCCTCCCCACTGCAAAAATAATCCTCCTCTCCCCGAGAACAACTGCTCCAGCTCCCCACCTCCTGCCCTTCCCACAGCCCTGGGCCCACTGCATGCTCAGTGCACCCACCCTCACCTCTCCCCTCCTCTCTGGGTGGGAAACGGGGTTATGAAGGTGAATGACTTGGCCAAGGTGCCCCAATGCAATTTGTGACCAAGTGGAGAAGTCCTGGTTCTCAGTCCCCTTGCCAATGGGACGACTTGCTGGGGGACAGCCCATGCTCTACCCTGCAAGGGGCTGCATCCCCTGAGGACCCCCAGGCAGCCTCCACAGCACGTCTGTCCCTCCTGCACCCTTCTGCCTTCCCAGGGAATAGCTCCAAATTGGGCAGGAAACACCTTGGGCAGCTGGATATATTTGGCCAAAGATGGTCCTGGGGAAACCTGAGCAGAGATGAATCCAAGGAAAGGCAAAACCATGCAAACACCCCAGGACAGCTTGTCACTCCTGCCGTGCTGTGAGCATCCTCTACTCCTGACCTGCTGTCCCTCACCTACAACGTGCGGCAGGGACCCCTCTCTAGGGCAGGGTGCTGCCCTGCACGGGCCATCGCCAGGAGACAGAGCAGAGCCCCCAGTGATGATGCACCCAGCAGGGACCCCACGCTTGGCTGGGAAGCTGGTGAGCACCTGGGCTCTCTGCGTTCCTTCCACTTTCTCTTCTCAGTTCTGCCCGGGCAGCAGCGAGCACCGACACCAAAAGGTGCTTCCCAACCACCCAGCCGAAAAGCTGAACAAGTGAAAGAGGGAAGGGGAGCGCTTCCCTTCCACACCCGGTGCAGAGAGCGCATCGCAAGAGCCAGCTCCTGCTCGAAAGGGAACGGAGAGGGAGTGGTGAGCAGGGGGAGGGAGGCCAAAGCCACCCTGAGCCCCCTGCACCCAGCGGAGCCCGATGAGCAGCCCCAGCCTTCCCAGCAGCCGGTCCCTGTAACTCGCCCTGGGGCAGGTGGGAAAGCGAAGGCGCAGGGCAAGGCAGGGACTTCGCCATGAGAAACAAGAGCCCTTGCTGCAGCGACTGCACTGCCGCTGCCACGGTCCCCGTCGCGGCCACCTCACCCCCTCTCTGCTCACCCGCCACAGCCAGGGAGGGGGCAAGGGGTCCGCAGAGGCGGGGGCAACCCCATGGCTTCCCAGGCTGAGGTAGGATAATGAATCCTGATGGGAGAAGTGACCTTTTCCAAATGCCACATGTCATTGGATTTTATATCACACCAGGACAATGTGCCATGGGTATTAAAATCGTTTTTCCAATAGGAGTGTGCGTGTGTGTGTGTGTCAGAGAGAGATGTGAGAAAAATAAAATTAAGACGTGAAAATTAGGCTGCCTCTAAACATGGCAAAAGAGAAGACTTAGGTCCTCACAGAGCAGGACTGTCGGAGAAGATCCATGCCCTCTGCTCCCAAGACCATGGATGACTTTGTCAAGGGAATATGACTTGTCCAACCAGGGGGAAAACACCTCAGGAGTCCTGATCTCCATTTCTAAAGTCCTACAAAGACTTTCACCTCTGCAGTGTTCCCACTGGTGTGAAGGGGCCCCAGGGCTGCTCCGGACCATGGAGACGTGGCCGATGCATGCGGAGCACAGATCACCTTGCTGCATGTGTGCTCCTGGACACCCATGGGTGTTCGTCCAGGCTGTGCACATGCAGAAAGCAAAGTTCTACATGACAGACAATGCCAAGTTACTTGGCCTCAAATGGGCTTCAAAGCAGCCCCTGATCCCTGTGGGCCAGCCCAGGGGTGTCAATGGAGTTACCCAAACACACGGGTACGGGCACCCCCCGTATATGCCAGGGTACGTTCCCATGTGAAAGCACAATGCCAAAAGGGAGGAGCTGGAAGCCAAATTCACTTGAACTCCAGCCTGTTCCCTCAATCTGCAGGGCAATTGTCCGGCTGAAATAACAACATTGGGACAGAAAAAAAAAAAGAAAAAGGACAATCTGTATTTGTTTATTCAGCTTCTTTCTCCCCCTCTCCTCTTGACAATGCCCTGACACTGTGTCCTGCTGCGCCAGGGCTGCAACCCCAACGGGCTAAATTTATCCCAGCTGGAGCCCTGTTTACAAGCCTTGTCCTGTTTACAGCGTGGTCTATCCTGCCCAGGACCAGGCAGCAGCCATCGCTGGGCTGGACAGCCCATGCCTCACCTTCCTGGGCTTCTGACATGCCCAGGCTGCCCATGTGGTCCCTGGAATGGTGCCCAACGCCCTGCACACCCTGCACACAGGGCAGCTCGTGGCCCCCTGTCCATCCAGGAGATACAGGCTTGCATGGGCTGCTGCTTGCCCAGTATGGCTCCGTGGTGGCCCAGGTGGCCACAGTCTCCATCAGTGCTGGCTAGCAGCACACCACCACCCAGGAAAACACTGGCTGCCAGCTCAGCAATGAGGAAACCATCTGGGGACAACCATGCTCCACCATGCTAGCATTAATGGGACTGCACATCTCCTACCACCATGCGTGAGTGCAGGGCCGCAGGTTTGGGTTGTCACACACCCACCCCTGTCTCCTTGATGGTCTTATGTGGGCTGGGAGGACAGAGCTGGCAGGAGCTCAGCCTTCTCTTCCCACTGACAGAACTGGAAGTCCTACCAGAGGTCTGAAGGGTCGAGCCTGGGTGGTCCTGGATGGGTTGACAGCATTGTGAATAGACATCAGAATGCTGGGGACATGCTGGAGGGGTGCTCACTGCCATCAGCCATCGCCCCTCTTGCACTCTTCCCATCTGATTCCCGTCTCTGGTGGGATGCTCTGGCTGCAGTCTGCTGGGAAGTGATGGGGGCTCACTCACCCGCCCTGCAGCATGGGGGTCCCCTGCAATCCCAGACTGGCTCACCCGCAGGAGCTGCCTTCAGCAGGGCTCAGTTGGCAACATCCGGGCTCTTATTTGCTGTTTAATGAGTCCCAGCTAATGAATTCCAACACCGGAATGCTTTTCATTAACCCTTTGGCTTTCTGTCAGCACTGGCCACTGGTTTGCAGAGGCTGAGAATCACAGGAGTGGTTTTGGGGGTGACTGCAAATCCCGTCCTATGAGCCTGTGCACTGCCTCGTGCTCTGCCACCCTCTCCCACCCCGTGCCCAGTCCCAGTGGCTGCAGAGGGGACACCAGCACCCTGCAGATGTGCCATGAAGCAGCTGGTGCTGTGCCCACCCAGTTTCCCTCGTGGGCAGCCAACAGAGATTCGCCTTCATCCCTGGTGACAGGGTCATTGCTCAGCAGTGATGGATCCCTCTCTGCACCTACTTGTGTCCGCATGTACTTAAGCTTAATCAGCAACCTCCTGGTGTGCTGACCATGCAGACCTCTTCCACATGGTCCTGGTCCAAACCACTGCCCGCGAGCACTAGGAGAAGCCACCTGCTTTAAACCAAAGGCTCTGGTTCACATCCTGTAGCAATGGCCACCTTGTGTGCACACGGAAGGGAAAGGAGGATCTCTCTGAGAGACCTCGACGTGGGTTCTGCTCCCAAACTGGATGAGGGGCATCAAATCTTGGTGCTCGACACTGACTCAGTGCAAGGAATGGTCCAAGAGCAGCTGAGCCTGTACTAAGGCTCCGATTGCTATGCAAGGTCCCTGGCTGCAGGTGCAGGAGCAGAAGAGAGAACTCGGAAGACTCTCTGTTGCTCTAGTTTTATGGAGACAAATAGATTGTCCAGAGCAATGCCCATGGTGGCACCGTAAATGTTCACCAGAACAGTGTTCATCTTCCAAATGCCTCCCAGTCCTTCACTGCTCACACCTACCTCGCTTCTTGCCTCTGGCCCTGTTTTGGGTTGTTCGTACTGTGGGTGGGGAAAGCTTTTCTGCACAAGTCCCAGACTGCAGTACCTGGTGGAGCAGAAGCTCCACGGAGAGCAGGAGAGGGGTTGTCCTCCCCAGCCCCACTTATCCAGAGTTTTGGAGACAGTCTGCGTGTGGCTGTGGGTGAGGGTGAATCTGACTGTAAAGGCTTGTCTGCATCAGACACTGCTCCCGAGAAACCCCCCAGGCTGAGCATCTGTTACTCCAAAAAGAAGAGCTTGCTCAAGCTCACCAGACCCCTTTTCACTCTGAAATACAAACAGAGCTTTCGGGGAACACTTCAGTCTGAAAATCACCTCCAGCCTTCACTCACATTTGCTTCCAAGTGCAGGCGGGACACTAAGGGAAGGGCTCACGGAGAGGCACGTCTGCGCACAAACACGTCCGCCTGTGCTCCCCACACGTGCAGCTCCTCATCTCCGGAAGAAGATCTTCTCGTCAGGAAGTCACGGCCCTGATTACTTTGTCTTCCACGTTTAAGAACATCCCTAACTGCTCCTTGGATAGCTCAATTAGTAAAGTGAATATATTATATAAAGTCTAAAAGATTAAACTATCATAGGCAGCCCATAATTTCATGAAGAAGTCAGGGGAGCATATCCCTCTTATTAACTCTATAACAAATGTGATGAAAATGTTCAAATAGAATGTTAATGCAATGTTACGTGTAATTTTCCCAGGCGATTTTCTGCTGAAATATTTCTTTATTAATAGTAATTGAGGGTATAAATTATGAATGAGGCGATTTTCTCCTTTCACTGGGAAAGACGTACTAATGGCAATAATTCTTTATAATAATTTTTTGGGGGGAGAATGGGGAGGGAGCTGGGGTGAGGGGTTTAAAGAAAAAAAAAAAAACCCTTTAAAGGGATTGCAAAATATATAGACTAGCAGTGCATGTTTTATTGCAGGGCGCTGTATTTTCTATCCATGTGCTGGGCATCAGTCCTGCGCGGGGCTGCGCTGCGCGAGCGCTGCCAGGTTCAGGCCTCTGGCGACAGTGATCTCCTTGCACCCTCTCTGTTCTGCACGTCTCTAAAGCCTCGCATCGAGCAAGGGGAGCACGACAGCACCGATGCTGTGGGTCTGCAAATTCAGGCCTCCCCATCTCTCTGTCTGTGGGAGAGGGGCAGTGACCGCACCACGGGCATCAGGCACTTTGGGTTTGTAGGCGGGTACTTGGTGATGAGCAGGTTAGTGCTGCAGGCTCTTGCCAATGTAATTCTGACACCTTTTTGTGTCCTGCCACAACTCAAAACACTTCTTTGTGCTCGTGTTGGGTTTGGGGGGTCTGTTTTACCAGCAATGCAGCCTGCTCATCCTGACCCCAAGCACCTCCAGCCAGGGAAACACGTGGCAGAGAGCAAGGCTTGGTCCTACAGCTGCCAGACCTCGCACGGTCTTGGAGTGGAGTGGGTGCAGGGGCTACGCTGGCTCCCAAATGCCACCCCTTTGTGGGACAGGGACTGGGGGGGCCAGCACACGGCCAGGACAGGGCTACGCGCCCGCACACCATGGACGGGCAGCACTGAGCAGCACAGCTGCTTGTGGGGAAACAAAAAGTCCTTTTTGTGATGCCAGAGTGAAAGGGGCATTTTACCAGGATTTCAGAGCTTGCTCTCCTTCAGGATTGTATGTTTTTTTCAACAGACCCAATGACTTCAAAATTTTTCCACTCAATTAACAGAAAGATGCTGGCTTGAGTGGAATTCTAAGCCCCTTCTTCCTGCACACATCTCTCTTCTCAAAGAAAGATGGAGAGGAAAGATAAAATGGTATCCCTTAAATTTTCATTACACTTCAATTGGTTGGAAAAAACCCATCTCTGAATGTTTTAAAACTTTTATACCAAAGAATCTACTTTCCCCCACTATTTCATTTAAAACATTTCCCAGGAAGGAAAGTTTTTGAACAAGCTCTAGCCTACAAGAAGTGTAGGAAGAGAAAGCTCCTGACCCCAGGACTTTGCTGTGCAAACTAAGGAGCATCCTGAGAGCTGCTTAAATAAGCTAAAAAGCACCTCTGGCCATGGCTTGTGCTGAGGGTGGGCAGCACATCCCAGTACCCAGCAAGGGGCAGAGGCCTTGGACACCCACGCCCCTGGGTGCAGATGTGCCCCACATGGGTGCAGGCGTGCTGGGGCGTGGGGGGCTCTGCTCTTCCCTGGGGACAGTTCTTACATCCCCCATTTCCACTGGAAGACGGCCCCTGCTTGGGCTCTCCCTGAGCTCTCCGCTGGGCTGGAAGAGGAGGCAGAGCTGGTCCTTCAGCAGGCAGCAGGGCTGTGCTGCCCCATCCCTCTCCTTCTCAGAGGCGCTGACCCTCAGGGCCTGCCCGCGGCTTGCCTCTCTCACCAGGCTGTGCGAGAGCCCCAGGAAAAGCTGACAAAATCAGCGTGATCCGTCACCGGCCCTCCTCAAAATTAGGTTAATAATTTATGATGTTAAATGGGACAGCTAATAGCTGGGCCAGATGATTCCTCAGCTAATCTAGAGCACGGGCTGAGCTGCAACGAGTCCTCTGAGAGTTCATTACGCTCCCCAGCCCTCGGCACTAGTGCTTTTGGCTCCGCCGATACCTACAGGAGGCTGTGGCTGGTGCCGCTGGCAACGTGCCTAAGACTTGCCCCTCATCAATTAAAAGAAATAAGGAAATCGACAGGAAAATTAATTTCCAAAGAGACAATGCCTCCGACACCTGCACTGCCCTCGGAAAGCCGAGGGGTTACCGGGGAAGCCACCCGCCCGGGGAGGAGGCTGTGCCCGCCTTGCTGCTGCGCGAGGCCGGGCTGCCTTCCCCGGGGCGCGGACAGCACGGGGCTTTGACTCAACAGAAGACACCTCTGCTCTTGGGCCAGCTGAAGCAGGCTCCCAGCCACACTTGGGAGGAGTTGTACCACCCGTGCCAGGTGCCTGAAGTCCCCCCCATATCCTGTCCCCAGCACAGGGCAGCCCACTGGAAGCAGGGATTTACACCCACACTGTACACATTCCCAGAGAAACCTTAGAGGCAAAAGGGTGGGATGAGAAGGTCGTTTCCATCAAGGAGATGGAGCAGGGTTGGCTACCTCAGGGATGAGGCACTGACAGAGTGCTCTCCAGGGCCAGCCCTCATCCTGGAGCACAGTGGTGGGTGGATCTTCAGCCACTTGCCTGTCCACCTCTCTAACCTCCACGGTCCTTGTCCCCCCCTCTCACCTGCACACCAGGTCAAGCACAGCCACGGAACGTAAGAGCCTCCCCTCACCAAGCCTGCAGCCCCTCTCCAAGCCCTGAGCCCTCTTGTCTCCCCAGCAGTTTCTGCTTCCTCCTGGATCGCAGCAGCCTTCCCGGGCTGCAGGACCGGCTGGTGGGGAATGCAGGGAATTACCAAGAGCGCATCTTGTCTGTGAGGTAGAGGCTTTCTATCCCTACCCGTGTGAACAAACCAGTTCAAGTGCCTAACACCTGGAGACAACGAACGCTCTGGTACTGACAGCACACGAGTCCCGCTCTGCCCAGCCTGCCTCGCTTCCCCCTGCAAAGCCCTGATCCTGCAAGGCAGGACAGAAATACTTTGTTTTGCACTGGGAGCTCCATAGTGAGGAGAGCTCAGCCTTGCAGGACTGCAGGATTCCTGCAGAAAGCTTGCGTGCTCTGGGACCGTGCTCAAGTGAATCAGAAAGTAGGCAGGGACCCATCTCACTGATCCCAGCTGCACGTGGAGGCAAAAATTAGCTCCTTTGCTCCAGCATCTCACTGGGGAATGCTGCAAAGCAGTGCCAGCCTTAGGGAAACCTGGAACAGGGTGTCATGGTCACTCTCCTCTCCAGAAGAGCTAGTGAAGGGTACCCTGAGCTAGTGTAGGCTCCTGACAGCCTTAATGGAAACCATTACCAATGGAAAAACTAAAGCAGAGTAACTCTGTGTGACTACCCCAACATTATCAGCAGTATCAGGTGAAGGGAGTTCTTTTTCTATCAGTCTAAGGTTCCCAGTCCCGGGATGTCCATGTCCTGCCCTTAGTGAGGGTTTGAGACAGACTCAATAGGCTCAAAAGTGACCATCTGGGCTACCAAGCACAGGCTGCTGCAGCCAGATGTGCACTGATGACTCGTGCAGATGTTGGCCCTGCAGCGTGTCTGGGCAGTAATTCCCCTTCTCCCTTCCACATTCCTGCTCTGCCAAATTCAAACCATGCGCAGCGTGGGGGGATTACCTGCAATTACAGCTTTCACACGTCGGGGCTGGTTTTGCACGGCTGGGGAAGGTGGGGAGGGTGATGAAAGGTAAGGGCATCCATATGGTGGGCTTCTGCGGCCATTCCTCCTGCCTGCATTACAGGCAGCGGGTGCTGTCTCACCCCTCCAGCCCTCTCCCCTCCTCCGAAGCCCCCTCACAGGTGGAAGGACCAGGAGGGACCCGTGGGGCAGAGGGAAGCCCCAGCCTGGGGCCGGCAGCAGGACCGGTTTTCCTTTCAGCTTCTGCCCAAGTGTGTTTGGGAGAAATGACAATTAGGGGGACAACAAATGAGGCTGCTGGCCCCTGGGGGGGGGACATGTGCAGTAACTTGAGGCTGAAGCGGAAATAGCTCCGGTCGACCCACTTAGAAAATCATCATTACTATAGAATTTATGGCTGACATGAGCTTGTCTGATAGATATGACTATTTAAAGGCAGCCAAAGCCTCCATTTATAACAATGTGAGGGAAGTGAGGGAGATGGGGCAGGTTTGAAGATCAAAGGGGCACTGGGGAAAGGAAAGGGGACCCCGTCAGCTGTGGTGGCAGGGGCAAGGCACAGTGGCTCCACCAAGGAAAGGGCTGGTGTGGTGGGCAAGGGGGGCTGTGCCCCACGCCTGCTGTCCTGGGCCCCCGAGACCACAGCATCCTCTGTCAGCTGTCCCTGTCCTGGGGGCTGACAAGGGGACACCCCCTGCGTGCAGGCTGGCCAGGCCCCTGGCACACAGGCAAGCCCTTCTGGATTTGGCACTACCCAGGCAGTGGTGGGCACAGACACCATCACCCACTCAGGATGTGCTGCACTATTTGCCAGGAGTGTGCTTTGAATTAGATGTGAAGGAGAAAACAATTGCAGAGGTTGGGAAAGGAAAAAAAGCAGTGGCAGGTTTGGAGGACAACAAGCCAACACCTGTGAGGTTCAGATTTTCATTTTCCCTTAACTTGAGAGACTGAAAGTGGCTCCTGAGAATGACGGGCCATTGCTGTACACAGACCCTTAGCCATCCACCTTGCCTGCACATCCAACAGGGCTTTACAAAAAGCGTCGTGCAGTCACTCAGTGCCTAGTTCTGGGAGCATCTTGTCCCGACGGCAAAGCCAGGAAAAAGAGCCGCTTGCCAATTGCTTGGGCCAGGCTGTGTCTCGCTGGTGACCGTCCATCTCTGATCAAACAGAAATGCTGCGAGCATGCGGGAGGCTGGACCCTGCAATGCCCAGCTCAGCTGGAGACACACTGCATGTCCCAGCACGTCCCCAAGCAAGGGCTCCCTATGGATGTGCGAGGGAATCCTGCACCCGGTGCTGAGAGAGCTGGAAAGGAGCCCTCCAGGAGGGCTGATGGATGACGAGCAGAAAGCTGCAGGGTTGCACTTTGTGGCATCCAGAGCAGGGAGCAGTCCCCGGAGGGCACCCTGCCTAGGGACAGCACGGAGCCCATCAGCGGTGTCCCCGTCCTGGGCTCTCCTCCCCAGTTTGGCCGCTCCCTGTCCTTTGGGGATGGTGGCGGCTCCTCACCTGATTGAATTTCCAGGCCATCACTGCTCTCCCTGCAGCTGCGAGGCACGATCGCCCTCCCGGCAACCCCATGCTCACCCCGTGGAAGGAGGGGCTAATTCAGTTAGCCCAGTGGCATTAGCTGCTGTGAAGAATAACCCGCCAACAAGGCCCTGCGAGCCTGACACAATATTAAAGACCCCACTGCCCTCACTTGGGGCAGATTAAGCTGGGCTCATTGCTTTAATGCTGCACTCCTTGGCCGGGCTCCCTCCAAGGCTCTGCACCTTAACTGTATTACCCCAGCACCGATGTGCTTGACCTGCTGATATTGCTCCCACTGATAATTCACCTCCCAAGAAACTTTGCCTTTTTGACCTCCTGCCGGCACAGGCTCTAACCCCACGAGCAGGGCTACCCCTGCCTCTCACTGCCCAGGGGGGCTGCCAGCCGCTGCCCCCGATCCCCGCTCAGCCTCTGCCCGCGCTGGCCCCTGCATCCCATCCTTCTCTGGGCATTGAGGTGCCGCCTTCTGCCAAGCTTGGGAAACTCGCCTCTTCAAACAGCTCACGTTGGTGATCTCCGGGTCCCAATCGCTGCCGGTGACTGCACCAACACTCACCGCGAATGCGTGGCCATGCCACAGGAACATGTCTGAGTGTGGAGGATGGAAAAAGTTACTTGTGGCATCAAGGGTATGTGGGACATCCTGGCTCCCCAGCCTCATCTAGGGTACGAAGGCTCTCTCAGCAGCAACATAAAGTGATGCAGAGAGGGAGCATTGGGTCCCTCCTGCTCCCAGGGATACGGATGTCTCATCTGACAGCAGGGAAGCAATCAGGAAAAACACCCAAATACCAGCCCAGGGTGATCCTGAACTCCAAGGAAAACCCAGCAGAGCAGCGTGGGAGCAAGAAGCAGGGTCATCCCTCTGCTGCTGCCAAGCACAGCCAGAGCCAACATCATCTTGGCCCGGCAGTAGCCACCACCTCCTCTGCCCGGAGGCTGCCAGCGGCTGTCCTGTGCCCTATGCCTGCTTCATCCCGAGAGCGACCCGGGGAGCAGTCCTTGAGATGCTGTCTGCTCGGGCTGCTGACTCACACAGCCTTGCTTTTCACAGGAAACAGCAACACTGCAAAATTACTTCCCCGCTTCATCAAAACCAGAGAGCTGCCATGTTCTACAAGACTGGAGAATGAAATTTTCAGTCACCTTTTCTGACCAAAAAGTGACAGTCAGGCTTAGCCAAGCTATTCGCTTCTGCCTCCCTCGCCAGAAAATAAAAAAAAAAACCCTATACTGATCTTTTCCTTTTCCTTTAATTGTTGTTCTCACTAGATATTCTCGCTGAGAGGAGTTTGGGCACCCCTGCTGCCCGCCCTGCCAGGCTGCTGGATGCTGACAGCTTCGTCTCACTCCTTGGAAAGGAGCAGGTTTGCAACAGTGCGTTGTAATTCCAGCTCTAGACCTAGAAGGTGTTTGCTCCCCACTCCTACTCCCTGGGGGATATTTATACTTGCCTTACGCACTTGGGTAGCAGATATATGGTTGGAAAACTTCTGTATGTTTACATAACTAATGTATATTGGTTATACTGTGTATTAGTTGTGTAAAAGTAGCTTTTCCTGCAAAACTTGTTCTGTCTCTGAAGAGGCTTCACGTTGCTCTTATTCGAGGTCCCAGGCATTGCTGGTTCCAGAACAAACAAGCCCTCATTTAGGACACATTTTGCTTCCTTATTTTCTGATTTCACTACTCAAAGGTGTGTTTCCTTTTTCTGAAGAAACAAAACTAGAAAAAGGAACAAATCTAAACTTCTGCCCAAAACTCAGACCACAAGTCTTGGCGTTTTTCTTAATATTAAAAGACTTGGTGAAGCTGTGCTTGTGTGTGGATGTTCCTGGCTTGGCAGCACTGCCGGCACAGGAAGCAGAGTGCCCACGCGAAAGGGGTGTCGCTGAGCAGTTGTGAAGCCATGTGGTTTGGCAGCTGCCAGGACAGAGGGGCTCTATTTTGGGCTTTGCCATCCACCCAAGGCATAGCACCTCTTCCTGCTCCTGATGCTCTCCCCTGGGTGCACGGGGGCACCGGTAGGTGCTGGAGTTTGCTGCTGCCTCTTACCTGGGGCAGAAGAAGCCCTCGCCTTCGCACCGTGCGACAGCAGCAGGCAAAGCCCTCTGTGTTCTGATGGAATTTGTTGGCTGGGTCAGTGCTCCAGAAACTGTGCCTGTCCCCAGCGCTCAGCCCAGAGCCTGGCCAGACCTGGGACCTTTCCTAGCCTGATGCAATTGCCACACTGAGCCAAAGCAGGGCAGATAGTTTTCAAATATCACTCCTCACAAATTAAGGCTCCAGACATGAGCAGAGCCAGGACATGTAACTACAGAGGAAACACAAAGGCTTATTCCTCCTACTGTACTCCTGGAAAGGATCCCTTCAGCTGCTTGTACATATATTGACAACCAGGGACTCCATCCTGTTCCCTCTTATGCTGGGCGGGACGTGGCTGAGGGCAGGGGAGACCAGCACCGCTGGAAGCAGAGCAGATCCTGCCCTTGGTGTGCAGCCAAATGGGCTGGAAACAAGGCAGGGTGTATGGCTTTTACAAGCCTTTCTTCAAAGAGGTAGACAGAGTCAGGGTAGAGTCCGGCTCCAAATTTAGGCTTGGGCAAATCATCAGGAGCCATTCCCTGGTTTGTAGTTAGCACGCTTGAGAGGCAAATGGAAAATGCTTGGTGTGAGCACTTTTTCCTAACGGCGTTAATTTGTCTGAGCGTGACTCCTCAGCACTGAGGCAGCTGCCCTGCTGCAGGACCCGAGCTAACCTCATGCCACTGTGCCCGTCCCCAGATCCAGTGCCACCCCTGTGCCGTGCTCCTCTGCAGACGGGCAGCACCTACGGGCACTGGCAGCCCACGGCATCCGCTCTGCTTTTCCACCCGCTGGTCCAGAAAGCAACTGGCCAAGCCAGTAACATCTGCACAAAGGGGAGCCCCCCCATCCCATCCTCGAGACAGGGAGCACCTACAGCACTACCGGGCAGGTGACATGGGGCACTGGACCTTCTGCTTCTCACCCTCATGGTGTGACCCCTCCTGTTTGGGGGAGATTTAAGGTGCTCTTATATCTCGCTGCTGTAAATGGCCTCATAAAAGTGACAGAAAGACGTTCATAAGGATGCTTGTTAAAATTTTATTACTAATCACCACCAAAGTTAGCTTCTATATTTAACCCAGGCTGGTGGAAAGAGGGGAGGGGGCACTGCCTGGGCGGGAGGGAGAAATCAAGACTCTAAAGCGAAGGGAGGACAGGGTGATGCAGCTCACGGACACAGGCAGCTGCAAAGAAAAGCCCTCACCCTCCGCTCGTCAGCGATGGCCACAACCCTTTTACAAGCCCTAACCCAAAAGCAGGGCGGGCTTGTGGTGAAGCACAAGACTATGGATCAAAGAGACCTCAGCTGAACTTCCACCTCCGCCACAGCCTTCCCAAGCAGCCCTGGGCTCTCCCCTGTGTGGAAGCTCCTCCTGTGCAAAGCAGCTGAGAACAGAGATTTCACCAGTCAGCTGGCTCTCCGGCTGGGGCAGCCTCTCACCAGGGTGGGAGCCCCTGGCAGCACCCAGGACAAGTGAGGTCTCTCCACTGGGGCTGCAAGGACACCAGTTCATTTTCCTCTCCTGCTTCAGTCAGAGATTGTCCCTGCAGGTAAAAGAAATGGTTGGAGGAGAGAGAAGAGAGCCCAAGGACACCAACTGTCCTGGTGAAGTGGAAAGTTTGGCAGTTGCAAAGGTATCACAGGACACTTCCAGACTTGTCCTTGCTGAAACACCAGTGGGGAAGAACCAGGGAGGAGTTCTGCTCTCCCCAGCATAACAGAGGAGGAAGGAGGGAGGGAGGGTGGTGGAAACCATGCAGTGTGTGCGAGGGATGGGCTTAGCTGTCTCTGCTGGACCCACAGGCTGTGCTCACCTCCCCAGACAGAAACACAAGCAAAGGATGGTCCAAGTGGCCACAAGGGCAGGCCCAGAAGGACCGAGAAGATGGTCACCTGTCCCGTTGAGTTAGTGCCCCACTGTGTGTGCCTGCGGGGCAGCTGGGGCAGGGACAGAAGTCCTGCTTCAGCATGATGCACCGAGTGGGACGGCACTCGCTCTGATCAGATGCTAACACAGCACCCTGCTGCAGCAGGATAATGGAAAGGCCACGATGGGTTTTCTGCTCTGCATTCTGTCCGGCACTGGGAAGGGTAGGGAAGTATTTGATTGATGCAGTGAGGAAGGGAACAGAGGGAGAAAAGTCTCATAGTGAAAACAAACAGCTTCAAGTGTCTCCTTAATTTGGTAACAGAATCCAGGTGACTACAGTTCTCCAGAGCATGAAAGACAAACCATTGCTTGAAAGACCCTGGCTGCCACTACACCCGCCCAATTGTACCACAGAGGGGAAGGGGAGAGGGAGACCAGCTCCTCTCGGGGGATGCTCTCAGGAATCTCCCCAGTACTCCCCATCTGCACCTTCTTCCAGGTGTTTTAGGCAGGTCCCAACATCCCCATTTGCCCTCAGACTTGCTGGTCTGAAGCATCCCTGAGCCTGCTGCTCATCACTTCCCAGGCACCCTGTTCCTGGCACTCTACGGGAGCTGCTGTCTGTCTGTCAGTCGTCACATCCATCTTCAGGGCCCCTTTATAAATCTCCTAGAGGCCTCTTTGCTCCCTATATATCTATCTAATTAATGTTAGTATAAGTAAAGCACAGCCTTTTCCCCTTAATAAGCAGAGTGCTGACTTTATTACAGGTCTTTTTTTTTTTTTCTCTTCTTGCTTCAGTGCTTTAAATCATGTTGAGGAAAGCGCTTACGAAGGGAAAGGCTTCACGCTGCATCTCGCGCTGTCTTCTCCTCGGCACGGCTGGGGGGGCTGTGGGGACTGCGGGGCAGAGGGCAGAGGGAGGAAATTGGACAGGATGTGTTCAGAGCGATGCCAAGAGCGCTGCGCTGCCAGGTTAGCCGGGGTCAGGGGAGAAGTCAAAGGCCATCGATGTGTTGTCTGGCTGAAGGCAGAGTCCAAGCAAAACAAGGTGTTAAATGTCTGCTAATTAGAAGTGTCAAAACAGGACTGGAAAGGCAGGCATGGCTGGGGAGGGACTGGAAATGTGATAAGCAGGGCTTGGTGGAGAGGGACATGGAACCCAGGGGCTCCGGACCACACTGCAGGTGAGAGCAGGAAAGACCTTGCTGCCACATTTGAGTTTTATTGACTTTTTTTTGGTCCAGAAATCTCCAATGTGAGATGAAAAGGGGATGGTCTCACAGGACAAGGTCTCTTCCATGTTCCTACAGATTCTTAGGATTGTAAGCAGAGATTTTATAAATTTATTTCTTTGATGTTAGCTCTGTCCTTCTCCCTCTCAGACATCTCTCCCTAGTTTTGCTCTCTGTCCTGTAAGAGGTGTTTGTTCTCCCTTCCTGCATGTCCCACACTGCCAGCAGCCTGCCTTGAACTGGGTGCACCCAGTCCTGCCTGTCTGCCAGCACCTGGGGACGCTGCATGTGGTGATGCAGAAGAAAGGCCCGTGGCTCTTAGTCTTCTCAGGATGCACAGCAAACTACTGGTGGAGAAGTGATGGAGGAAGACCTGGCCTGCAGGCTTGGCTCAGCTCTGCAGTGGGTCTCAGCCCTCTGCCAGTTCCTTCTCCTTGTGTATCACAGAATCACAGGATGTTAAGGGCTGGAAGGGACCTCGACAGATCATCGAGTCCAATGCCCCTGCCAGAGCAGGACCACCTAGAGCAGGTCACACAGAAATGCATCCAGGCGGGTTTTACCAGAGGAGACTCCACAGCCCCTCTGGGCAGCCTGGGCCAGGCTCTGGCACCCTCACAGTGAAAAAGGTTTTCCTTATGTTTCTGTGGAACCTCTTACGATCCAGCTTACACCCGTTGCCCCTGGTCCCAGCACTGGACATCCCTGAGCAGAGCCTGGCTCCATCCTCCTGACACTCGCCCTTTACGTATTTATAAACACGAGTAAGGTCACCCCTCAGTCTCCTCCAAGCTCAGGAGCCCCAGCTCCCTCAGCCTTTCCCCAGTAGGGAGATGCTCCACTCCCTTCATCATCTCTGCGGCTCTGTGCTGGACTCTCTCCAGCAGTTCCCTGCATCACTTGGGTGCAGGGTCTGGCGCTAACCCACACGCACCCCACTGTAAAGAGCAGAGGGGACACTGCTGCAGGGGATGCTGTGCACATGCTGCTCGCCCTCCCAGCACCCAACCACACCTCACAGACAGGAGAGCGTGAGCCATGGCATCCCTTGCACATCCAGCAAGCCAGGCACAGGGAAGTGGTGCCTCACTTCCTATGGCTATACCAAGCCACAACCCAGTCATCCCCCAATCCAGCGCCAGAGTGAGAGGACTGCCTTGAAAAGGTTAATGCTCCCCTTGCCCTGGGTGCTGGGGTGAAAGGGTTACCCGTGTTGTGCTCGGGTTCTTTGGCTGTAATGTGATTTCTTGGCTTTCGCATATATATTTATGCAGTTTGGTCCACACTCCCACCCACTCCCCCCACGCAGCGGCTATTGATCAGGCTAATGGAAGGGATCCGATTGCACATGCTCTGATGTGCTCCCACACAGCCTCGCCAACTCGGGCCCAGCTAATCAATGCTGTGGTGCCCCCGAAAATTTCCCATAATCTGATTTGAAGATGTGTTATCACTTAATAAAATCCACACTTGCCCTTTCTCTTCCCCCGCTACCGAAATGCATTTGCACTCTGGCTCCCGGTCCAGCTTTTGCCAAGCCCCTGCATCCTGCCAGCCCCTGGGAGAAGGACCATGGAGCAGCCAGGGGCTAAAAATGCCCAAAGTGGGTAAGGAAAGGAGGAAGAAGATATCTTTCCTCTCCTGGGTAAACAGCACGGCCCGGCAGTGCCAAGGGACCCAGGCAGTGATGCGGGCTGGTGTGTGAGGGATACCTGCTCCCTGCCCCCTTCACAGTGCAGTGGCTGTAAGGGTGGCAGTGAAAAAAGGGGATGAAAAATGTTCCTCTTGAAAACATGGTGAAAAACGCCACTGGTTTTCTGCAGCCTGTCAACACATATTCCCATGATCTTTGGAAAACAGTTAACAACAGTGTCTAAAAACACCAAGGGTATTTGTTGTGTGAATGGGTATCTGTTTTCTGATCAGCCCGTGCAAGCAGCGACAGGAGGAGAGTCCCAGGCAGCTGGGGCAAGATGCCAGAGGGGTTTAAATGAGATACTCCCTGTCACTGTGTCTTCTCCAGGGAGGTTTGTTTCTCCAGGAAGAGCAAAGTCAGAGGTTCCCGTACTCTAACCAAACCAAACCTTTGTCCCTTCCTGGCCCTCTGCTCCAAGGGAAGGTCTTGGTGCTCTGCACACCTCTGTCTGATGGGAGGGGACGCAGACACACAGGGATAGAGGCTCCTGTGCTGCTGGGCCAGGTACAAATGAGAAGCTGACCAGGAACAAGTCTGTTATCCTTCCATCCCTGTCAAAACCAGGGAGGATGATGGTGTGGGATGCCCTAGAGGTGGCATCCTTTAGAGCCCTGGCCCTAAAAGAAGGGTGTGCCCTCCCACAGCAGAGCGAGAAGCTGAGCACGCGGGGTCGGTGGCAGCCTGGGGACCCAGGGACGGGCAAGTGCCAGCGGCAGCTCAGGCTGAACCTGAGCCCTGCAGATCAATGGCTGCCCCGGAGCCCCGCGCGTGTGGGGCTGCTCCCTGGGGCCCGAAACCTGACGCCGAGGTTCAATAATTCAGGGGGAGAGCTATCAATGGCTTCTCAGCTCTTCAGAGAGGAGAGCAAATTGAAAGGCTTGTCAGGAGTCAAAACAGAGCAGGGCAAAGCTGGGCTGAATGTCAGAGAGATTAAACAGGCAGAAAGCCACAGGGATGGGGACAGCATGAGCGGGGAGGCCACTGCCTTTGATGGCTCACTGTGGCAGCCGTTAAGAGGAGATGGATTGCAGCAAAGCAGGACGCTTTCACAGCAAGACAGGTGACAAATGCTCGAAAAGACAGACAGAGAGGATTTTGGCAGCTCTGGTTGCACAGGTTAAGGGGCTGGGTCCCTGAGCATCTCCGCAGTGTGACCCTCCTGCCGCTGGGCTGGCTTGGTCAGGGGCCAGGGCAGAGGGGACCCGTGCCAGGGCTGCGTGTCCCGTTTCATACAGTGCCTCTCGTGGGGAGAAGGACGGGACCAGTCCCTCGGTGGCCTCCAATACAAAATAACTCTTCCAGTCCCAGGTGGGACACTGCAGCAACAGTGGATGATAAATAATGGCGATATTTCAATAGACACAGGTATGATAATGAAGAGCTATCCTTCTTTAGTAAAGATCACTTGTAGAATTAAATATTTATAAATGATATTTAGACTCCCAGTCCTGTAAAATGCCTTTTTTACACAGATAATATATGTTGACTTGTTGGAGAACCAAACCAGTTTGATATGATTAAATACAGAGCTGAGTGACATGATTCATACCCTTTCTTCACCACTTGCCAGCCTGTAGCACATGAAAGACTCTCAATACATTTCTACAGACATTCACTTAACATAAAATAAAATAAAATAAATAAATAAATGTACAACCATCCCAGCTGCAAAATACATTGAAATCTCCCCATCACCCCAAATACCTCTATCGTCCTTGCAGTGTCTGGCTTGTGAGACATAGTTTGCACCACAAGAGGCAGCTTTTTTAATGGAAACAGTTTAATTTCTGCTTTACATGTGACATATCCAGCTCTGGTGCCTGACCCTCCGGGCCCTTGTGTCAGGAACAAGAGGCTGAACTGGCAGAGGTGAAGATGAGCAGGGATGTGGACCTAACCCTTCTCACAGCACTTTGGTACCACAGTCAAGCAGACTGTGTTTGGTTTAGGAGGGATGTGACCAGGGGTGTGTGGTTTCCCCAGAGCCTGCAGTGCTTTCACTTCTTGACAGTACTCTCCATAGCCCCAGGGACTGAAAAACAGGCAGAAAGGCAGAAGAAAGAGGAAGAGATTGCCAAGCTGGTGAGCTGTGCCCAGGGACACCTGTCCCACAGAGCTCACCCAGACTTCAGCTTGATCACAGCACAGATGCTTCATTTTGCAGTTTCACATCTGCAAGGAAGAGAAAAGTCCATCTTACAGAAAAGAGGTGAGACATCCAGCTCAGGGTTTCAGAAGACAATGGAGGAGCTGGAAGGGGCACTGGAAGGCTGACTGCAGCGCTGGAGAAGGGCAATGCAGGCCAGGAGAGATGAGACTGAGATCAGGGAAAATGGGGAGAGCATCCCAAGCCAGTTCATAAATGGGATGAAGCTGAACTCTGCCCCAGAACACCTAGAGAGGCCAATGGGGCTGTCCAGCCAATGTTAAGTATGGCTGCAAACCAGGAGCAGCTCACGGTGAGGTTTGTCATGTGGAGGAGCCCAGAGGGGCTGTCACCAGCACCACCTCCTACAATGGATCCAGTTTCGTCTTAAAACTGGCCAGACGTTTTTGTTCTCCTTATTCCCTCCTGGGAGGCTGTTTCTGAGAGCCTGCTTGCAGAGCCAGGGAACTCCTTCTTACCTTCACTTTAGGTACAATCATGGCCTGTTTACACCACGCAGCTCTCGCCCCAGCATTTGCCCCTGCCCTAAGAGCAGTAGGGCTGGTGTGAGGATCCTGGGACCCGCCTCCACCTCGAGAAGCGAGGCTGGTTTCTAGCCCTCCTAGCACACAGTCTGACTTGTTAACCGGCACAGGCAATGCTATTGGAAGGAGAAGTTTCCATTAATTTGCAGGTGCTGGGGGGAAGGGGGGAAGGAGAGGCCAGGTGCTTTCTGGACGCTGCCCCCAGCGATCTCCCCCCGGTCCGTTCCCATTGTTCCGCAGCCGTCCCACGCGGCCCCGCCAAGGGGATAACAGCCTGAGGAACAGGCTGAATGACAGCAGACACCCTATAAACAGCCTCGCAGAGCGGGCCTGGCGCCTTGCTGCAAGCAGAGCACATGCCCACAGCCCAGCCGGGCTCGGCCCCCGCGCAGGTAGCGGGGGGGGGGTCACTTCAAAGGCTCTGGTTTTGCGAGGCTCAGGACGCGGGAGGGCGTGAATTATAGACTTTGATGTCTGAGCAGCAGCAGAGGACTCGGCGTGAAGATCGTTTATAAATCGGCATTTACGGTCTCCACTAAGTGCCAGGCAGGCCCTTAAAGCAAGGGATCAGGTTTAACTGAGTGCGGCTGCTGGTGGCCGGGCCAGGGCTCAGGCTGGGCTTTGCGTGGGCAGGATGGTTTTTAGATGTTCTCCATCCCTTCCCAGGGCTTTGCCCTGGCCCTCCATGGCAGCACCCAGTTTGGGGGAACACCAGTGTGCGAATCCAGCGGT
This sequence comes from Todiramphus chloris collaris, assembly GCA_025345505.1. Classification (NCBI taxonomy): domain Eukaryota; kingdom Metazoa; phylum Chordata; class Aves; order Coraciiformes; family Alcedinidae; genus Todiramphus; species Todiramphus chloris. The sequence continues at coordinate 10,977,469 of JANVCC010000074.1, forward strand.
GCTGAAGGGCAGGAGAGCCGTGGCTCCTGGAGAGGCAGCCCTGAGCCACAGGACAGCAGGTTCTGGAGCCCACATGGGGCTGGTCCTGGTCCTAGTTCCTGCTAAGACAAAAGAGGCAAAGGGGGAACCTCAACATCCTGCCTCTGCTCCTAAGGGTTCTTCTGGCTTTCTCTTGCTTCTGACTGTTGCCTGATGCAGTTTGTGACAAAAAAACAAGCCTGGGTAGAACTGCTTTTCTTCCCTTGTCTGCCTCCAGCCCACAAGGCTCCAGCAGCCATGGCCCTCTTGAAGCATGGCTGGAACACAAAGCAGGCAGCTCTGCAGAAGAGGAAGGGCCAGCGGTCAGCCATCCCGCCACTCATGCACGAGGCCATTTCTGGCCATGGTCTGCAGTTGGGTCCTACCACACACTGCCAAGAATATCTGTCTCTCTCTGAGGGAGGGACAAATGCATGCTGCTGCCTACAGCACGTCTGGGTGCGCTGATGCTAAGAGATGCCTCAAAGCTGGAGGTTAAAACCTCTGAATCCTGGGAATATAAACCACTCAGATTTAAATCCACTGATCCACAACTGCCCTGCCTCCCTCTGACTGGGATCCATCTCAAGAAACACCTGCTTTTGGGTTCCTCCTTGAGAGCAACTATCCTGGTGGGATTTCTCCCGTGTAGTTTGGTTGCAGCCCCTGTGGACTGAGGTCAACAGGCAGCTGAGCTCCGGGGAAGGTGCAGCGTGGAGCACGCCTTGTCTGGGGCTGGAACACTGCTAGTGAGCCCCAGAAGACCCAGCACGCCCAAATGGTTCCAAAGGCAACAGTGAGCCCATGGAGGCGACTGTGTCCTCCTTGTTCCTCTCCTTAAGCCAGCCAGAAACATCCATTGCCTCGCAGACGGAAGGACCGTTACAGGAGTACTGAGAAGCACACCTGGGAATGCCACATTGCTACACCTGAGCATCCCAGCCCAGCGGGCACTGCCCTCCCTACCCTGACACTATTGCTTTGCCCTCAGTGGTGTTTGCAGTTCCCTCCCTTGTAGCATCAGCTACGAGTTCCTCTGCATGGCCTGCACATCCTCCTCAGCATCACCAACGCAGCTATTGGCTAAGGCCATGCGTAATGCCAGCCACTGCCTTTTTCCCTGAAGAGATGTCATCCAAACTGCAATCTGTGAGCTGATCTGATTTACAATCCATCAGGCAGTTCTGAAGTCACCGCTGCATCGCTCCGGGATGCACACGGATCCTGGCCCAGGCACTCCTTGCTGTTCTAACAGTACAAAAGGCCATCGCTAACAGGACTGCATTTTCCTCCTATCTTCAACTAGCAGCTCCTGTCCAGCAGCTGCACCAAACTTTCATATGCAGCTGCTATGTTTTGGAAGTTGAGACAGACCGTGCTGGATTTTCCAGTGAGTTACAAATCCCAAGTCCAATTCTGGCCCCCCAAATCAGTGGACATTTTGGCATGCTGACTATTACATCAGGAGCAGACAGACAGACTTTCCCATTGTCCTCTCCTTGCCTTACAGCCCCTGGTAGCAGCGGTACTCAGCAGGCCAGGTTCTGCCCTTGCACATGCACATGTAAACTGTAGATAAGCACACATTTCTCCTTGCTCCAGCCACCCTCCAGGACTTATCTCAAGCAGGACGGGGAACCCTCCATCCCAGCCCAAACCGATCTCTCCTCAGACACAGTCATTTATATGTCCAGAAATATTTATATACTTTGCACAACCGTTGTTTGCAGAATCTCTCTTGGTGGCTTCCACACTTTGCGGCAGCCCCTGTTTGAAGTTGGACCAGATGGGAGCCTAGACCAAGGATAAATAAACCAATCAAATCTGAGAAAACAAGCCCCCATCCCTCCTGCCTCCTCCTCGGACCTGTGTGAAGATCCAGGCTGGGAGAGGGGGGCAGGCTATGCTCTGATGCTCGGACTGCTCCCTCCGTCCACCCTTGAAGTCCCTTCCTCCGGGCAGAGTTTGGTATGTGCTGTTTGCAGGGGGCTTGTTTTTCTAACATGGTGAACACATGCTCTCTCCCGAGAATCATTTATTTTACATCAGAGATCCTGGGGCTCCTGACCCAGAGTTTTGCAAGATGGTTTTGTACTTTCCCCCATGAGGAAGGAAGACACATTTCTCCAGCTACTACTGCAAGAACGGCAGGTCCCGGATGTGTCCTTCACAGACCAGGCTCTCCCTCATTTCCCTCTCAAGACAGAGCTTAAAAATGACATACGGAGGTCAGAGGATGCTCCAAGGAGCTCCATAAAGATCTACTAGGAAGAAAATACCGTTTCTCTTGCTGGTAACAGTCTTGTGCTTGTGGGACACCAATAGATGAGATAAGCAAGGAAAGATGGACACTGACCAAAGGGGCATCTTAATAAATTACCCACTATTTTGACTGTACCCTAACACTGCAAGCCTCCAAGAAAGGCACAAAAAAGCCCTGAGGACATCCATCTACCATCAAGGTCTCTTCAGAGCCACTGACAGCCACCACAGTAACTACACCAGAGCAAAGCCAGACCCACCTCCAGTCCCACCAGCAGACTTGGCTGCTGCTGTGGCCTGCGGCGAGTTGCTCTGCCCTCAGCACTGGCCAGGCTGCACCACGTGGAGCTGAAGTTACTGCCTTGCAAGGCCAAATCCACCTTCCAGCCTCAGGGTGCAGGACAGCCAGTCCTCCTCTTCTCAAGGGTGAGAGTCACCTGGCAAGCCTTGCTGCACATGGACTCCATGGACACCTTCCTCCCCTGGCCGAGGAAAGGGTGGCGAGGGAGAGCAGAGCATCTTCGGGTAACCTGATCCGCTAACACGCAGCTCCTCTGATGTGGGCAGCTTGTGCTTTACAGCATTAGAGGAGCAACATTTCATGGAAAATTCAATAAATACCCCTGTACAGCCAGACATCTGTAAACAAAGGCTTCCAAATTCAATCAGGCTGTGGGCTCAGAGCAGCATTTATAGGCTACAGCATGGAATATTATATAGGAAAGCTAAAAGTAGGGGGAGGGGGCAGATTCCTGGAAAATGAAATATGTTAGAGCTCGCTGTTACCCCAGTGAAGAATAACTATGTCTGTGCTGTTCCACCATGCCCCTTCTTGAGTGGCTGGGGCAGCCTTGCCATCCCCAGTCTGCCAGCTCCCACAACAATCTGTACTGGGCTCTCACCTAGCACAGGCAACGCAGTAAAAACCACAGCAAGACAAGCAGGGCACCGCTGACGACTCCAGCATCTGCCAGCCGCTTTGTGCACTGCAGCGCGTCCCTGCTGACAACTGTGCCAAGGCGGTGACTTTTGGGACATAGGTCTGAAGCTGGGTCTGAAACACCAATCCCTGATCCAGGAGTAAATGCTTCCAGAGCCTGGGGGTATTTACAGCCAGTGTTCAACTCACAGTGGGGTCTGGGAGTGGAGAACAGTGTTTTCCTTGTCCTTTGGGGCTTTCCTGGGCTATGCCATCCCCCAGAGGGTTACGGGGCCCCATCTGTCTTCTCCCTTGTCCTGTTCTGTCACAGCCTCAGTTCATGCTTGCATCAAACCAGCTAAACTGAGCAATGTGGAATAGGAATGTCCAGTCAAGGCTCTTCTGGACAGGCGCCATGGCCACTTCCCGCACTGAGTGGCAGCAGCAGTGCCATGACCCACAGACATCTACCCCGGATGGCTGCTGACACTGGTACAGAAGATCTGCTCCCAGAGCTGAGCAACACAGGACTTGTGACATGTTGGATATTGCGATGTTGGACAGCAAGGCACAAGGGTGCCTGCTAACATCTGCCACCCTGATGAAGATTTTTCCAAGCCCAGTGCCAAAAACTTGGACTGGTAGGAAATCAGAGCACTGTCCTCCCCACAGTGACCTGACTGTCAATCCATCATCTGAAGGTGGACACCTGCAGATGATTTTGGTACAGGGTGCATGTAACTATCATTTCAAACAACCCAAAATGTTCCCTTGGCACCCGTTGGCTACAATACCTTGCAGGCTCTGGACTCAGCATCCTCAGCTGTGCTGAGGTCCCATCTGCTGGCTGCTCCAAGCTGCACCTGCAGGGGTAGTGATCTTTATTTCTCCAAAGTGGACTTTGCAGATGCATACAAAGGGCAAACCACCAGATCAGAGTGAGGTGCTCAGGTCCTGCTGCACTCTTGCAGGCTTCTGGTCCCCTCAGAGGTGGTTACAAGGGCAGGATGACTGCGGTCCCCTGAGGAAGATGGCTATCAAGGAACAGCTTTGTGTCTGGGCCTGCACCTGGATAACCACCTTGAACCCTCTGGCAGCACCCACAGAGGTTATAAGCCCATATTTAGGGCAGGCCAAATCAGGCATTTTGTCTCGTCCTTCCCCTCGAGTGCACTTTTCCTTACAGCTCAATCAGGCTTTACGAACACACCACCACACACAGAGGCCAGTATATATAATAAATAGAGCCTAGCTCTGAGGGCAGCAGCGGTAAACTCTTGCCCAGGGGACTGGAAGGTTAGTGGGATTGTGATCTAAAACCTGAGGCTGGCAGCTCTGTGCTCTCCCGGGAGAGATTTCCACAGCTACCGCGAGGAAAACAATCACCGTTTTGGTTATTACACTTCATTTATTGGTTTGTTCAAAGATCACAGCCAGGCAGGCCCTAAATTCAGGGATGCTCAGAGCAGAGGTCTCCAGGCTGCTCTCTCTGGTGGGGTCTGTGGGGCTGCCCTCCATCCCAGGGTGCTCCCCCAGCTCATGCCCTTCCCTACCCTAAGAGAGTTCCATCCTGGCTGTCTCTGCAAGATCCCTTGGCCACAACCAGGTGAAGAAGAAGGAGGGGAGCTGTCCCCAAGGAACATGCTATGCTTGCATAGACCTCTCACTGCTGTCTACACAGCCTGATGTCAATGGAAGAGGAAGCAGTGCACGTGCTCCAGGGGACCACCCAGCAAACACATTGTTGGGAGTCTATTTGCTTCCCAGGAAGCATCTTTCCTGTTATTTGAGAAAACGTGAGAGATTATGGGCTGGAAGGGACTCATCCACACCTACACCTTGGAGGACAGAGAGCAGGACATGAAACTCGATGCTCCTCAAACGAGCACCACTATAGGACACACATCATTGAGCACATCCACCAGAGTCGTTCAACAGGCACTTGGAAGCCCTGGGAAAAGAAGCGTGTCCGTGCAATGAGGAGATCTCCAGAACAAGCCACGGGCACCCCTTTGTGTGGTGGCAGCAGGTGAGGCTGCTTTGGCCGCACAGACCCCAGAGCAAATTAGAGCAAATTAGAGCAGCTACTGTCCCTCCAAGAAGCAAAGAAGAGCCCTGGGTCTCAGCTGGGATTCAGGAAACGTGGGGCGCTTCCCCCACCGCTTCCAGCTGCCCTGGAAATGTTCCTATAAACTCCTATTAATTAGTTGACACTTGGGCTGTGCAAACAGGCTGCCCCCGCCCTGTGCCCCCCCAGGAGGCAGTGCTGGAGCAGGCCAGCGTGGGGGCCAAGTCGTGGGCACATTCTTCCAGTTAATATTTCAGCCCGCAGTTGCCAAGGGATCGGGGCTGGCGTTTCCCCCCTTCCTCCCCCTTCTACCTCCCAAAGCGCCAATGGTGAGCGGACAGCCAGGTTATTGCCTCCCCCTCCCTTTGCAGGCAGATGTATGGGAGCCAGAGGAGGAGATTGATGGGGTTTATAGAGTCTCCCTCCTGACCACCCACCATGGCTCCAGCTCCCTTGGGCCTGTCCACACCACAGTCATGGCGATGGCTCCACTGGTGTCCATCACGCACAATAAAACAGCCTGGCTACATCTTCCAAGTAGCCTGGGTCATGCTTGTTGCTTTAGAGGACCTTCCTTTGGTCCCTGGCACATCAGCTGATATGGGAGAGACCAAGCAGCTTCTTGGTGGCCACACATCTTTGTGGTGACAGGAACTCAGTGCAACCTGAATCTCAGTGAGGTTGGGTCCCTTAACTGCACCAGGCTTCCACAGGCTGCAGAGTGGTCTCCAGCCCTCCCAAAGCCTTCAGCAAGTCAATGTGCTGAGAAGAGTGACTACATTGGAAGGGCTGCAGAGCAATTCTGGATGGGCCAGTGCTTGCACATGGAGGTCCTCCAAAGAGCTGCTGCAGTCCAATTCTGGATGGGCCAGTGCTTGCACATGGAGGTCCTCCAAAGAGCTGCTGCAGTCCCTGCTGGGTGCACCAGGCCTCTGACAGGTCCTGGGAGGCATGACTGTGGAAAGAAAAGCCACGGAGGCAGGCCAGGTTCGCAGTCCCCATGTGCTGGGACAGGGAGCAGGCAGCAAAGCGCAGGGAGGAGCCCACGGACCCCAGCACAGGCCATGCAGTGGGGCAGCCGTTCAGAGTGGAGGCAGGCAGAGTTTGGTGGAAAGGCCTGGAGAGAAGCCTCGAGAAAACCCCAGCTCACAGAAGTGCCAGGGCTGGTGTTCAGTGTGACCAACATCACTGCCACCAGCAGCATTCCGGATCCGACAGGGCACTGTCCGGGCAGAGCCTTGCATGAAGGACCGCCTCGGGGACAAGGCTGGCTGCCATCACATCCCACAACTTTCAGATGAAACCAACCACCCCCTGCCACCCCTGCAAAGGAGAAACAAATCAAGCAAACTAGACCCGTTGGTAACATTTGGGCCATTTCCTGTATGTTTAACACATTTTCTATTAAGCCCACGACAAATGGCAAGGGCTCCAGGCGTAGCCATAAAGGCTCCCTCCTGCAGCAAGCCAAAGGGGCTGCAGGCAGGGAGGGGAAGGTGAGCCAGCTGAACGGGCAGATGGGAGGTGAGCACGTAATTCACAGCAGATCCACGATTTGATTAATTTCCCTGCTTTTCCTGCTGGAGAATTCTGGGTTTTATTGGCCGTTAAAAGGCACCGCGCTGCCTGATTTCAGAGCTGTGCTGGGGAGGGACACAACACGGGGGCCGCAGGGACCTGCTGGAGTGGGAATCAGGTGCACAAAGTTAAGGCGAGCTTTTCGGTGTTGGGGATTCCCCCCTGGAGGATAATCCCCCCCCAGCACGGTTTCTAGGGACTGGCTCATCCTGGGCACCTGGCTTGGTGGGGAGGGAGGGGGCCAGCCCGGGACAAAGCCCCTCCATAAGCCGATGGGACCCTGGCCAGGACTATTCCTTCCTCCCTCCTCCTTCAGCGGCTCTCCCCCATCCCTCCCCCTCACAATGAGCTGCTGGGATCTGCCCCCGCAGGAAAAAAAAAACCACCCAATTTGTCATGTCATGTCCAGCTGTTAACCTCCCGTTGCCGAGCCATAGGGAAGACTTGCTTTCTTCTATTTATTTATTTGCCACTCGGACAATGGAAGGCCCCAAGCCTGCTGAGCTCTTCATAATAACGCCACCAACGATCCCCCCACCCGGCGCGGTGCCCCCGGCCGGCAGCACCGGCCCAGGGCTGCAGGTGTCACTGGGCATTAACCCGTGCGGGGCTCCCGGCCCCACGAGGGGCCGGCAGCCGGGGCTGGGAGGTCCCCCGGCCGGGCTCACGTGGAAAGCCCAGCACAAAGAGGGAGCGGAGGGGAAGGCCGGACGATAACCATTGCTCCGGAAAGCTCATCCCGCTGCTTTGGGGGCCGTCCAGCCACACAGAGAGCTGGGGGCGGGGGGGTCGGGCCTGGCATAGCCACAGCGGCCCTGGGGACACTTAGCAACTGCGCGGGGGGGACACAGCAGCTCGGGCCCGGCTGAGCCCTGCCAGCACCCAGGCTGCGGGTGCTGCGTGGCTTCGCTCCCCGCCGGGCTTATCCCGCTGGGCAGGGACAAGGCCGGTCTGGCCGAGCTGGGGTGCTGAAGATGGCTCCAGAGGCCGCGCTGTGTGCGCGGTTGAAAGGCGCCAGCCCCGGCTCCACCTCCCCCCCAGGCAGGCAGGCGCTCCCCGGGCGAGGCCGGGAGCCGAGGGCGCTGCTCGGGCAGCCGCAGAGCCGCTTCCCGCCCCGCGGCGGCAGAGCTGGGGGGAACGGGGCGGGGGGGACAGAGCCCCCGGCGCAGCGACACTCGCGGTCCCGCCGTCCCCGCAGGCACACGGGCCCACTCGCCCCGGGCAGGGCGCGGGCGCGGTCCCGGCCCCGGTCCCGGCGGCGGCACTGCCGGGGCTGCGGACAGAGCGGCGGCGGGGCCGGGGTGACAATAAACCGCCTCTCGGGTTACCGGGAAGGTACCGGCGCCGAGCAGCCGAGGAGCGAGCGCGCGAGGGCCCGTAACTCCTTCCTGTCTGCCCGGCCGTCTGCTGGGCCCGCCTCCCCCGCCGCTGCCGGGGTGGCGAGAGGGCCGCTAGTAAAAGCACGAGGAGCGGGCATTAAAATGCATTTCGGTTAGTCCGGGATAATAAAGGCGCGCGAGGGGAAGGGGGGAGGTGAAAAGAAGGAAGTTTTAACTCGCTAATAAAAATCAAATGCAGGCCGTTTGCAGGAGCGAGCGGCTCGGCGCTTTGCCTTTCTCTTGTTAAGGGCCCGCTGCCATAAATAACTTCCCTGAGAGCGAAAGCAGAGGAGAGCAGGAGAGCGAGGACGCAACAACACAAATTTTTTCATTTTTCTCCATAAATCATTTCAGCGTGTGATAATATTTGTTTTTTCTAATGAGTCTCCTGTGATCCATTCCGGGCGCTAACATCAGGGCCTGTCAGGGTGTGATGTGTGGGGCACTTCAGTGCTTTACAAAAACTACCGCCTCTACAGATCCCCCCCCCGCGCCCCTTGCTTATGCTCAGGACGAATGTGGCCAATTTTGTTGTTGTGCTTTTGGTTTTTTCTTTTTTTTTCTCTAGGATTTCAGGATCTCTTTTCCTTTTGCACAAAGTCCTTTCAGCATTAAGCCCCGTGAAGATGCCTCCCAGAAAAGCAAACCATCTCTCTCGTCTTCCCTTTCTCTTTGTCCTCCAGAAGAGCATCCAAGATGGTCAGCTCTCAGAGTGAGAAAAAGCTGGATGCAAATGGGAACAAACTGAAGTGAACTGCTGGCAGCAACCCCACCAAGCAAGACTGGCAAAAGGCAGCTCCTTGGAGATGGTTTACCGCCTGATGTTTGCCACACTTGCTCTGCCCCATGGGCAGCGCAGCACAAAGCCTGGCACCAGTCCAGGTCTCTCTGCCCCCACCCCAAGCCCATCAGCTGATTCCCCTGCACCTTCATGAAGTTCCAGACAGCCCCAGAAGCACTGTGGCGACTGCAGGAGGTTGCATTTCCACTCATGGACCCCCCATACAACATCTTCTTTTGGTCAAAGCCCAAGAGCTTCACAGCTAGGGCTTTCTAATGGAAATCCTCTGGGGAAAAAAACCTCTGTTTCTGGGATGGAGCTCAGTACACTTGTGGAGGTGACTGCATTACACAGGAGGGCAAGAAGTGGGAATGAGGTTTCATTGAGCTTCCTTCCAGTACTTCACCCCTACTAGCTCTTCAGTACTCATTGATTCAACCCAAAGAGCAACCCCACCTAAGTGAGACACCATTATCTCAGACCTGGAGAGAAGAGAGCAGCCTGAATCAGGGGTGGGAATGAGACTGCATGTGTTTGCATCCAGGTGACCCAACTGGCATTAGCTTTGGTTATGACAACCAGAAATGATGACAAATAGCTCAACAGAGTTCTGGGCACCCAAGCTGGTGGGTTCTTCTGCTATGGGCAGGAGTACAGCCCCATGGCACCATGTTCAATATCCCAGCAGAGCACCAACTGACCACGCAGTCCGACTTCAGTCTGCGCCTCGGTGCACATCTGAGTCATGCTGGCAAGAGAGCCAGAGGGTGCTGCTGGTGTCTTGCAGTCTCATTTCAATGGAAAGCGCCTGTATTCAGGGAGGTCTGTCCATCGTCATAGTTGGAAGATGGATATCACCTCAGTGAGAAATAAAAAGAAAAGGAGAAAGTGGGACACAAGTATGGTGTAGAGAAAACAGAAGAGGAAAGGAACCAAGAAGCAAACTCCAACTGAGACCTCTCTCAATAGCTTCGAAATCACCAAAGACTAGGAAGATGCTTTGCTCTGAGCATCACACACCAAGAGCAGTTAACACACCATAATTCTGTGCTACAAGAAAGCAGGATATCCCTGCAGGGCTGGAAACTGAGGCCAACCCTTGCTCCTCAGCAGCATGACCCAGGTGACAAAGAGCTCATTCTGGCTCACTCTGATCCTTCTCCTTGCTCCTGCAATCATCACCATGACTGCCAGAGCCAAGGCTGCTCTTAGCATCACCATCATCATCAGGGTTATTATTATTATTAACATCATTGTTATGGTGTTTCCAGAGGAGGCTCTTAACTCCGGTCGTCAGGATAAAGGCAAGCTGGTGGCATCTTCAGGGAGTCATAATGGTATGGGGCCCAGCTCAGTGTGTGTTTACTCTCTGCCAATGTGTGTGAGAGAGAAAAAGAGAGAGAGGTAGTGAGATAAACACTGTCATGGGCCGCTTCCATCATCTACTCACAAGAGCATAATAAAGCCCTTGTAATATACTAGAACTTGTGTGGTCCCGGGGTCTAATTTGCATACTAATTACTCAGTGCAAATGGGAACTAGAGGTAGGGGGAGGGCGCGCGGGTGAGGGGGACTGGACTATTTGCTCTGCCGTTTCATATCATGCTAACAAGCTAATCCGGCGTGCAGTTAGCTCCTGATATATAACTGCTCATTAGTATTATAATAAAGTACATGAAACAACCATAAAACGTTATATACTGCACAAGTGTTGTTTTCTTGCCAATTATCTGCGGGCGGATTTATCACCGCAGTTGTTGCAAATTCCCTTTGGTGAGGTTTGGGTCGAATAAAGAAAGGTGTTGGTGTGAGGGGGAGTGGGGGGGCTGCTTTCAAGGGGGAGAACATGTGTTTTCTTAAGTAGCACTTACTGATGCGCCATTTCATACGAGAGAGAGGGTGAATGTTGCATCCTTAGGAGGCTGAGAGGGGAAGGGAGCCCAGGGCTCCACGCTCAAATCAAACAAACTTCTGCCTGTTAGGGAGATGGGGCCAAAGCCCCAAGGATGGACTTCAACCCAGCAGAAACCAACTAAGGTCGGGGCAGTGTCTTTTTCCTACTGCCTCTTTTTCCTACTGCCACTTCTAAGGTAGAAGGACCACGACCAGTCACACAAGGTAGAAAAGTAGCTCCATTTGATGTGGAAAGGGCTTGCCTGGCACATTTGCCTGCAATGAGGCAAATTCCTCAGAGGAGCTGATCCCAACCTAGAACCTTTCCTCAAAGCCCACTGCATCTTCTTCCCACCACTGCTCTGGGAGCCTGCAAGAATCAACCAGCCACAGTGCCCAGCACCCCTCAGGTCTGCGCACTGCTGCCTGCCCTGTGCCTGGTGTTTCTGCCTGTCCAGCCCTCAGCACTGCCCCAAAACTTGCTGCAATGCACAGAGGTGCTGAGCAGCTCTGCACTGCAGTGAAAATCAGGGAAATCAGATGGTTCACAGCTCAAACACCATCCTCTGCCCTCTGACAGGCATGGGGCCAGTCACCGAACTCTTCATCAGACTGAAGCAGAGTGCAGTGATTTGCAGTGGTGATTTGCAGTGGTCTGTGGCCCCTCAGGGTCTGTGGATTACTTCTCGGCTACCCAGAAATGCTGAACAAGAAAAGCAAACTGAGGACCAAATAGTGCTCTGCATGTGGGCTCTACATCTCCCCTGGAAACACCCCAGGGCACCACAAAATGAGAAGAGGATGAAAGCTGCTGGGAGGATGTGGATGGCAGAGCACCCACAGCGGAAGGGGGCTGGATAGGGCTACCAGAAAATCCTCCTGCACCCATCAGCAGAGACAGGGCACCATGTGCCAACCCTTGCTTCAGCCTGAGAGGTATGGGTGACGTATGGATGCTGCAGCCTTCCCAGGGCATGTGCAGGAGCACGAGCTCGGCCTTCTCTGACATTCTGTTAGAGAAGCTATGACAAGACCATGGCCCTTCCTGCCCCAAACAAGACAGGCTCCCTACCCTTGAGGGCTGCATGTCCTCCTGCATTCATAGGTACTGGCAGAGCTTGCTGAATATGACAGGCGCTTCACCCATGCCTGTGCACAACCTGTCTCCGTGCTCACCTCTTTGAAGAGATGCTCTGTGCTCAGAAGAGCACACCACCTTCACTTGGCATCTTCCCAGCACATGTGCATTGCAGCCAGGCCCACATGTGTATGCAACAGGTACTGTGAAAGCTTCTACCAACCTCATCACCCCACTGTGTCCTCCCAGCAAAATACCTCTGCAAGAGGAACTCGCCACTTCCTCTCCTGGAGACGCGGCCTCCAAACACAAACTGCTGTGAATGTGCCTACACATGCTGGCACCCACATGTGCGCTGCCTGGGGCACACATGGTGATGTTTCCAAACACTTCAGGCAACACAAAGACACACGTTGCCTTCTGTGGAGACCCAGTGGCATAAATCCCACCCATTCTCCCTCTTACAAACAGGGGTTACGAATGCAGCCCCTCCATGGGTATTTCACACACAGCCATTCTCCCTCTCTCTCTCTCTCACACACACACAAGCTCCCTTGCTGTGAAGCATTTGCTTATTTATGGCTTGTTTTTGTCAAGCGGAGGCAGGACTGACAGCTCTCAGTGGTGGGGCCCTGTCTGTCTAACTCCGTAATAAGACGCATGATATCCATTCTGCTGCCAGCGGGGAGTGAATCGCGCCAACCCCGTCACCCCCTCCCCAGTCCTGCCTGAGCCCCGCTTCGCCTTGACGAACTCCACAGCTTCTTAGCATCACAATATTGGGAGCAAAATGTGACCCAGCGCTGCCATGCCCCCTCCTCCCTCGCTCTGAAAAGAGAAGGGGAAACACACACGCTCACAGCTCGACACCGAAGGAAGGCACAAATCCCCCACAGGGTTTTAAAAGGACTTAAAACCATTTTAATAAACTGATCAGAGAGGAAACACCCTCCTTTGGGAGAGGGTCGCTGAGCAAATGCCAGCACTGGCTTTGTCCTGCTCTGCCTCCCCTGGAGCTGCGCTGGGGCACTGGGGAAGGGGCCTCCCCAGACCCTCTCTCCTGCGGCTGGCCCCGCAGCATCTGCCCCCCTGGGATGCAGCAATGAGCATCCGGGGTGAGCGGGGTGAGGGAACGCTGCTGGGACCCATTTCCAGCCACCAGCATCCCAGGCTGGGCCAGGAGTCATCCCCACAGGGGACAGTGCAGGAGCACTGGAGGATCCCTCTCTCCAGTGACTGGGAGAGGAACTCCTGCTTACAGCTTGTTCCCAGGAGATAAACAGACCTCAGTAAAAAGATTGCTACATCCTTTCAATAAAGATTTTTTCCTCTTTCCCAGACAGCTTGTGAAATGTTTTAAAAGCTTCTCACATTTCCAGTGAAACCCACAGAGAAGAATTTTGCTTGTTATCAGCCCTGGAAGCCCCTGATAGACGGATGATATTTTTCCCCCTCCTTTCTCTCTCTAGTACTCTCTGGTTTTTTTACAAGCTGAAAAGAGAGTCACAGTGTGTTTTATAACCGGCTCTCTGCATTTCAAAAGCTCAACGAGAGCTCTCTGCTAACCCCGATAAGCCCAGGGCTCTTAGTGTCTTAAATACCTTTGACAAGCTATACATTACAACGCTAATAATTTGCCAAATTTGCGCCCATAATATGATATCTGTAAAACGTCAAGGGTGGTAATGCGATTAGCGGCCTCAAATGAAATATCGAACATTCAGCGTTTAGGCCCTGAATAGGGGAGAAAGGAAAGGAAATCAATTTCAAAAGCAGGAGGGAAAGAAGCGATAAGCGTGTAATAAAAAGGGAGAGAGGGGAGCATGGACAGCCTGGGAGAAAGAGCATCTTGTTTTTCATTCTTCCCTTTTTAAGGCATTCAAAGTTTGAAAGGAAGAAGAGAAGAGAGAAAAAAGCACCGGCAAACATCTCTGAATTAAGTTGGTTGCAACTCCGCAAAATAACATTTGGCCACCCTAACAACCCCGGGGTTTGGTTGATGGCGAAGGTGGGGGAAGGACTCGCTGTTTGCTCTCTGATCGCCCCCCATCCAACTCCCCGCCCCGAACAGTTCGGGTCCATAAAACACAGGATGTGAAATTACAAGTAGTCTGAGGGTGGGCTGCCCCCTCCTCTCTCCCCCACTCAAGGTGGGGGAATCATAATGTACTAATTATCTGAAACCACTCCGAGTAGAAAAGAAACTGTCACATACCAGGCTGTAGACTAAATAACAAACATCCCACACCTGCGGCTTTATGAGCGCTTGCTGCACAAGGCGGGCAGGGGGAGGGAAGTCCCCGCTCCCCACCGGCACAGCGGACAGGCTCCTGCCAGGATGCGGTACCAGATGCTGCGACCCAGAGCTGAGCAGGAACCAGGCCCTGTGAGTGGCCCGAATCTGGATGTGAATCTCACTGCTGTTGCTGTCATGGGCTTTGCATTTGGTTTGGCATGGAAATGAATCTTCCACCAACGTCTGGATGGGAAGCAGGAGAGTATCATAGAATCACAGACTCATTTAGGTTGGAAAAGACCTTTAAGATCATTGAGTTCAACCATAAACCATACTTTACCAAGTCCACCACTAGGCCATATCCCCAAGCACCACATCTCTAGCTTTTAAACACATCTACAGCACCACATCTACAGCTTTTGAACACATCCAACCTGAGCAGCATGTTCCAAGGCCTGACAACCCTTTCAGTGAAAAAATTTTCCTAATTTTTCTTAAGTGCCAAGAGAACCCACCAAAGGAAGGTGACTCCCATCAGGAGCAGGAGGGGAGGAAGAGGGAAACAGTCAGCGATGTCAGGTCTATCTTCTGGAAACAGTCAGATCTGGACCATGTTGAGACAGCAGGGTGGGAGCAGACCGCAGCCAACTCTCAAATCAAGGACAAAGTCCATGGAGGCACCAGAGTAGCCACCAGGCAATGACCCTGTTTCTCTGTCCGTCTTCATCACAGCTGAAGCCTGGAGAACATTGTGCTTGAGCGCAAAATGACTTTTGGGTACTCAGCCATGGTTCTTTGCTATCTGAGGTTAAGAGAAACCGAAGCAGTGCAGGGTCAGCCCACTGCCAGCCCCAAGTATCTGGCGGGGTCAGCAGCAGCCTGAGAGGCTGCAGGAGAGCCAGGATGTATGTTTTGCACAGCTCCAGCTTCATTCTCCTTGACCCCTCTTGGGCTTCAGCCTCTGTGCCAAGACTGACAAAAGGAGGGAGAGCAGAGTCCCTGATGCTATGTGCATATGCCACCACAGACTGGGCTGAGGCCCACCAAAACCCACCCATGGAGAATTAATAATGGTACTTGGATAGTATCAAAGCCACATGAGCATCATGGCTACTGGACACCACCAAGTCAGCAGGAGGCAACTTTCAGTCAAAGAAACATTGGCTTAGATTTGCTATGCAGCCAGGGGACTTAAACCAAAGTCTTAGTGAGTGAGACAAGGACTGGAAGGGAAATAACCCCAAAGTGACAGCTGCAGTGTAGTTAAATCCCTGCTAGACATCTCAGGTCCACAAATACCATTCCTGCCTCTCGAATGCATGGTAAGAAGGGTCATGAGATACAGAGCCATGCTTGGGAGTGCTTGGTCCACATGAGTTCCAGCAGGCAAGTCTGGTGCTGATGTCCTGGGGCTTGGCCACCCCTCCTATAGGGAATGTAATACAGCATCCTGACTGAAAACCCATCTCCCAGGCAGCAAAACAGCCAGGACTGTTGCTCCAGGGTCAGGGTGCTCCCCTTCTCCCTCCCATTACAAGCAGGAGGTCTTCTGACTTCATGCTCCTGGTTCTGCATGCACAGCCTAGCTCAGCTAGCACCCCTGAACCCAGCTCATGCAGGGAGAATTCACACTGGCCTGGTACTGGTGATGGGTACAGCAGAGCCAGAACAAACTCCTGGATGGCCACCAGGAGCACACGCTACTGCAACCTGCAAATCCCACAGACCCTTCACAAAGGTGTTGGGGTCTCCAGGTGGCCCTGCCTGGGGCAGTTGGAGAGCGGAAGGTTCTGGTCCCCAGTGGGAATGAGAAAACACACTGGTGACGGGACAGAGCACGTGCCCCTTGGCCAAGCATGGAATGGCCATTACAGGGCCACTTCTTGCGGCATCACGAGTCATTAAAGCCAAGAGCACTTGGGGAATCATCAGCACCAGCCAAATGACTTCCCCAGATGTGGCTCATTCTCAGGATGTGGGAGCCCCCATGGACACCCACCTCCGATCCCAGCTCTTCCAGACAAAACATTCCCAGCGCTGGAGTCTCCACACAGGACCCCGCTTGCAGGAGCTTTCTAGGCCATTTAGCAGGAGGCACTGTTTGGTTTTGAACAGATGTTGCCTTCCCCCTGCCCTCAAGGTCCCCAGCAGCTCTGCTGCCTTTGAGTCAGGAAGCCAAACGAGTTTTGCACACTTGTTTAAGGTCAGTCAGGTGCATACGCACAAGAGCGCACACACACACACACACGAGCTTGACAGTAGGGTGGGCAGGGAGGCACCCCAGAGCAAAGCAAAGCAGGCTCATGGAAGAGTTATGGCTCCGCTCAGCTTTTAGTGTTTAAAAGGACTTCCCCTTCCCACAGCCAGCAGCACAGTTGTTGGGACTTTACATTCCCGTGTCTACACTGGAGTTAAACATACTGCTCTGGAGAGATGGGGGGGCTGAGACAGCTGCAGAAGCTGAGCCAAGGAAAGGCCCTCTCCAGACAGACTACAGCAGTAGGTGATCTGTGCGGGCCTGGTGCACAAGCACAGAGCTTCTGTGTTGCAACTCTCAACTGCCTGGGTTGCAGAACAGAAAACTGCTTGTAGATGAGAGGAGAGATGCATTTATTTTTTCCTAAAACATCACACTGGAGCGGGCCACGTGGCATCTGCAAATACATCAAGTGTGCAGTGAGCCCGGGTTACCCTCCCCGACCAGGGCACACCACTGCCAACCCAGCTACACAGGGAATGGTGTTTGCTGAGATCAGTCATTTCTTGGCTCAGTCTGGTCCAAATGACTATTGATCCCTGAACACAGAGGTGTAACAACAGCCCTCAGGCGTTTTCACTGAGAGATCCCACTTTAAGCTCCTTGTCTGTTTCACATTGTACTACTGAAAATCTGGTTTAGTTTTGGTCAGAATGGGGGCAAAACATCTGTACAAGCCCCCTCTGTCCATTCCCATGGGATAGATGTACATGCTCGGCATCCAAGCAGCCCCCTGGGGGTCAGTCCTTCAAGAATATCGCCCAACTCCTACTGGATGATGGACATGGTGAGCCTTAAGCTTATCTGCTAGACTTACTTAAAGGTCCTAGCATCAGGAGAGTGAAAAAAGCAGGAGCTTTTCAGCCAGTGAACCAACATTCAGACACACAACTCAATTGAACACCTTTTTGTACATAAGGTCATCAGCCCTTTGAGCTAAATCCAGCTTGAAGACAGAAGAATTTGTACCTCAATGCACTCTAGAAACATCTAATTGTCTTCTAGAGCAGCTCTGTGATCCAAATTGCAGTGATGCAATTTGTTACTGAGCTGTCACAACCATGTGTGTGATAAGCACATTTATACCACAGTATGCACATGCTTCTTGAGGGCTGCTAAAGGATCTTGTACAAGTTTAAGTCCCTGTCCTGAGCACTGTATATAAAATCACACAGAGACACACAAATTCTCGTGATGCCGCCCTTCTGAGCTTCTGTTTGCAGTCACATCTCCAAGCCTGTGGCTGTTTTCTGTCTAAGGGCCTTCAGAGTGCAATCCTACTGTATACAGGCTTTCCTTGGTGCACACCACTATTCCATGGGAAAACAAGCTGACTGATATCTATGAAGCAAGAAAACGTGTAATGGAAGCTGCAGCAGCAGGGAAGACCTGGGTGATGGTAGGGGACAGCAAACTGGACCTCAGCTTGCACTGGGGTATGGCAACAGAAAACATGCAGTGTGGTCCAGGTTTGCAAAGGAATCAGATCTCGGACCAGCATTTTACTCTGGCCGGTGCTGAAAGGACGTTGTCCCCTGGGACCGCAGTGCTGGTGAGAGGCAGAGGTGATCTGGAGCTCAGCAGCAAGAGATCCTGGGAGATGGTCAAGGAGCTGACTGGGGCTGGGGGAGCTGTGGCTGTGTTCAAGGAAGGAGGTTCATGGGGCCTGATGATGGGTAAGATACTGTGAACCTCTGCTCTGTGTACTGTGAACCTCTCCCTCTGGATACCAGAGCAAATGTTGAAGGAAATGCAGTGTGCTGAGGGCTCAGGGGCTGGCAGTGCAGGCTGCAGGCACAGTGCTGCCCCTTCCCTGGCTCGCTGGAAATATAACCCTTTCACTGTCCTCTGCGTGCACGGGCTCGTACAGCCCCTACAAGGGGAGACGGAGAAAGGTAGAAGGGAGCTCATTCAGTGATGTGGATGGCAGGAAGAAATTGATACCCCAGCTCCTTGCCCCACTCTGCTGCTCTGGCTCTTCCACCCTGTCGTGTCCTCACTTTCCTGTGCCACCAGCCTTGGCACAGCTGAAATTTGAAAACATCTCAGTGGGGTCCCCACATCCCACCTCTCTCAAAGGAGACTTTAGCAGCGCTGCCTTTCAGCATCTGACCCAGAGCTTTAAAAACCTGGGTGCCAGGCAGAGGGCTCTCTTGTTCAGGGACCTGCATTCTGACTTTGATTAAGTGATGGACATGAAAACACACACAGACACAAACACAGTGCGAGGCAATGTCCACAGAGGAATAGGAAAAAAAGAGAGATAAAAACCAAACAGCCGTTTTCACCCCCCAAACCGTATAATTTTGTGTAAATTTTTACTTTAAACATCTCTTTTTTTCCTGAGCCGTGATATAGGCCCTGTCAAAACCAGGGCCAATTACTGCCATTAGGTTCCCATTATGTCACTGCTTCTCCCCCCATTATGAAGGTCTTCGGCACACAGAGCTATAATCTTCACTCACTCTCGCTCCATCACTCCCAGAAGGAACAAAATTGTTTAAAAAAAAATAAAGCCTTTATTTTGCCCCTGTCAACTCTGAAAAGGAAGGAAGGGAAAAAGAGAGAGAAAGAAACTGGTAAAGTTTTTAACTCTGAGGTTGCCAAAAGGACTGAGAGAAAGTGTTCAGCTCAGACGAAGCATATGAAACCAGGGCTGGCAGGAGGACTCTGTGGGATCACCAATACGAGTTGCTCTCTTTATCCCTCACTGGGGAGATATTTGCTTCCCTTCCCCTCTGCCAAAGCAGACCTGTGGTAAGCCTGACCCTGCCACTGGGTATAGAGAAACACAGAATGACCATTGGGAGCAGCACATATGCCAAAAGTCATGTTCCACATTACACTCCTCATGCCAGGAGTTATAGTGATCTGCTGCTAAAGCAACCACCCTGTCTGCTTCCAAACACCAACCAGCCTCTTCACCCAAAGTGCTGGCATTGAGCCTGGCAGTGATCTGAGAGCATCCTTCGACACACATGGACCAGACATCTGCTGATCTCAAGGCAGAGGCTGCAGGATCATGTCCAGGAAGGGCGACAAGATGTGGAGGGCTGAGATGACCATGCTCTGACTCCTCAGGAACAAGAGACCACAAGACCCACTAATAACTACATCTGTGTTCAGAGGTCAGCAAGGGTGTCAGACAGCTCATGAAGGATGATGAGGGACAGGCACTTCAGGGGGCTGCTCACCTGGGAAACTAAGAGCAGCCCTGATCCAGGGGCTCAGGAGAATGTATTATCCCAAACATGTTTCCACTTGGTCACAGCTGGCAAAGACCACGTACTTGGACATCAGAAGAGAGCTACTAGGCTTGTCCTCAAAATAGTGCTCTCAAGTCCCACTTCTCCCTGGGATGCTGGGAGAGGGAGTGCAGTGGGTGCAGTTGTCTGCAGCGTGCTCAGCACTCAGGCATAAAGTGCCAGGAAAAGCAGCAAAAGTCTCTGCCCCATTGTGCCCACTGCCACCTGACTAGAGACATTGCAATGCAATACCCAATCCATCTCCCCCAGTGCCAGTTAATTCAGTTCTAGGGCTCCATTTTGGTCAAGACAGGAGGTGAAAACAGCACAGGACTCTGATACGGTATCAAGTAGCAGCAGAAACTCAGACCAGAGCATCCAGGGAGACCCACTGCTCAGCAACTGCACAGAGTCTGAGGGCCCCAAGATGTGAGGAAGGAACACATGTCCTTTCCACCCAGATGCACTTCTTGCCTGTGCCTTTGCTCACATGCAGTTCCCCAGACACCGACTACAAATCTTCCAACCAAATCTTCCTCTGTTGCCCCCCTTGTATCCCAGCCTCCCACTGAAAAGTGCTGAAACCAGCAGCTCTGCTCCCAGAGCCCTTCCTCTCCCCTGGTGGCTCCTGAACCCCTGAGGACCCCCTGCAGATGACAGCATCTGGCGACTCCGGAGCCTCGGAGAAGGGACACAATTTACCCCTAAACAAAGAAACATCATCTCTGCTAAAGCGATTTCCACCCTCAGTGAGACCTCACAGATCCATCCTCCCTTTGAATGCAAAGGTCTCACCCATTCCTCAGCAGAACCCGGGGCGGGGGAAGGAAGAGAACAGCAAAAGAAAAGGCGTGGGGGGGCCGGGGGGACACACGGTGACAGACATTTTGGCTTCCCCGAGCGAAAGGCTGAGCCAGAGCGATGAAAGCGCTGCGCAGCGGCCCGCTCAGCTGTCACCTCTGAGCCTGTGTGCGAGACACTGGAGGGCCCGCGCCCGCCAATCGCCCTGCTTTCCACCAAGCCCCCTTTTGTTTTTGTTTAAATCAAATCAAGGGCCGCTTTAAGATGTGCAGCAAAGCAATTTGCTGAGTATTCTTCCCCCATGTCGTGCCAGCAGCAGCCCCTGGTAACTGGGAGGCTGCCCGCGTGCAGGGGGAGACCTGCGGGAGGGGGCACGGCGAGGGCCGGGCGGGTGGGCACCGGGACACTGCTGCAAGCGGCAGCGCTCCCTCAGAAGTGACAAGGGCTTGGGGGGCCCCGCACACCCCAGTGACTTCCCCTCCACCAGGGATGCTGGCACGGAGGGGGCAAATCTTTGTCGCTTTGCTTGGTCTTACCTAGCTGCGTGAAATGGGGCAGAAGCAGCGGTGCCAGGGCTGCAGTGCAGCTGTGGCGTTGCTGTCACCTCCAGGCCTCTTGTCCCAGCTTCTGCAGCGTGGGACAGGGCAGCCTGGCTCCAGGGACCGCCTGGATTTGCTCTGGTGGGAAGCAAAGATCCTCCCTCCCCAGCCTCCAACGGGTATGGCTGTGGATGGAGACCTGGGCTGTTCAACGGCCAAGGACAAAGGCTGGGCCCAGGCTCTGCACCCACCTCTCTGCCAGCTCCATGCCCCCAGTATGAGCACTGGAGGAGAAACAGGCATGGGGCCATCCTTGGTGGGGCCACTGCTGGGAAAAAGTTGCCACTGCTGTGCTGCAAGTGTGGGAGAAGAGAACCTACTGAGGAGGAGGGTGGGGAAGGAGGAGAGTGTGGAGCTGGGAGGGCTCAGGAAGGTTCCTGCACTGCTTGAGTGGGAAGGCAAGAGATGAGCTGGCGGAGGGAGAGCCTGGGTGCCTCTGTTTGTGAAAGTGCACAGCACACAGGTTAAGTGAATTCAAGTTCGCAGTCCCAGGGAAGACACAAGTGAGGGGATGTGGGAATGACAGGGATGGATATCCTCCGCAGTTCCACTAGAAATGGGGAGCAGCCTGGATTTCCAGCTCATGGACCAGACTCAGCCCTAGCTAGTCACCTGCTGATACCTCTGGTGAGTCCCTTTGCTTCCTCAGGCTTCATTTCTCCTCCGAAATAAAGTACTAACGAGGTTCATCTCCCTTGTGAAGCACTGGGATTCCTACATCTGTAAAAGGAGCTTGTAAGAGCAAAATAGTACCAGGATTATTGCAGCCACTTAGCCAGAGGACTGGAGGGCAAAACACTGGTGATGTTTCTCAAAGAGGCCGTAGGGTAGCCATGAGGATTACAGATGAGCAAATCCCTGCTTCAGTCTCAGGCAAATTGCTGGAAACCATTCCAGAATTAAAGACTCTGTTCATATGGCCAGGATCTAACACACCCCACCCAGGGAGCCTCCTGCAAAGCCAAATACTCTCTTCTCCGTGGGAACTGTCCGAGTGCCTCTGCTCAGCAACTGGCTGGCAAGTTTTTTGGACTTTCTATATGTCTTTGACAGAGAGGCTCACAAGTGAGTGCCTAGGAGAGCTAGAAGCAGCAAGGTGAAAAAGGCTGGATTCCCCCCGAAAACACCACCGTGACCACAACCTGGGAGACACGCGTGCGCCTCAGCAGCAGGGATGCCGGGTCCCACGCCAGCCCCAACACCTCTGCTGCAAACAGGGTTCGTGGGAGCCACAGCCACCAGCCGAGGTGGCTCCTTCCCCGAAGAGAATGAAAATACTGCTTTTTGTAGACAACAAATAACAGTGGTCACAAAGGACGTATACAAAGCAAGCAGTAGAGCAGGATTAGTTTTAATAAAATAACACCCATTACACCTTTCTTTGGGTAAAGGAAGAAGGAAATTAAATAAAGTGAAGGCAAACAGCAAAAAACCCTTATAACTGATAAAAAGGCAATAGTTACAGACAATGTAGAGTTAACCCCTGGGACTCCTCACCACAAGATAGCGCTGAGGCTACAATCAAAGAGAGAAAAAATCCCACTTAAACAGGGTAATGAAAACATCCTGGGTTAGATCAACGAGAGTAAACAAAACCTGCCATTGTCATTTTTTAAAGGAGTACACACTCTTTCGACTGCGTGGGGCAAAGTTCCCCTGTGGCCCTTTTATTCCAAACTTACTTGCCTTTCTGAACCATCCCCTAACTCAGCCAGCGTGTCCTGCTCCGGACGGGGTCCTGGCCTTCACCAGCACTGTCCTGAATCCAGGTGTGTGTTTTCACGTGTGCCCTGCCCTCGCTGCCCCCACATCTGATATCCTTCTCATCCCAATGGCTTCTAAGGGGTTAAAATAAAACTTCTCCCCAAGAAGAAGAAGAAAAAAGAGCCAGAGAGAGAAAGTTAATTGAAAATGCTGTTTAATTTTTCAGCTCCACTGGATTACACTGTGGCACAGATGGTTCATCAAGACAGTCTCTGTCTGTATCACTGTCCGTCCCAGCCTCTCCCCCCATCACGCAGAAGGGAGGGGGAGGAAAAAACCACAGCAGGCAGTGGCTCGAAAAAAAAAAAAAAAGAAGAAGAAAAAAAAAAGGCAACTTAACACAAAAGAGCATTCTGTGCAGCTCTTTTCAAGGCGCTGGGACAATGCTCCCAACTTGATCCTTTCATAAAGAAAACGTTTCGGGGTCAGAAAACAGGACACATTAAGCCCAGAGAAGCACATTGGCCATTTTACCGCTGACTTTCGTGGCTAGCTAGAGGGCTGCACCGGAGTTGGGTTGGTTTAGTTGTTTCTAAAGGCGGCAGTCCTGTAGGAACAATCGCATTTGGGATTTGGGGTGGCCTCGGCTCCCACCCGCCCGCACAACCCCGTGCTCCAGCACAGCTCACCCATCCCTCGCTGCTGAGAAAAGTCTAACGGAGATGAAAGGCAGCCTCTTTAACTGGATTACCCTAACAAGCGACCAAACCAAAGAGACTAAGAAACAGCTAATTAAAGCTGTTCAGATACACAGAGCAAATCCTTCCTCCTGCTCTTCCTCCTCTTGCTCAGCCCAATTCATTCATATTTCCCCTTATGCCTTATTAATTACTTGGTCACCGCTCTAGGGACAAGGAGGGGGGAAGGGGGAAGAGAGGCAGGTGGGGAGTGTGAGAAAGGGGACCGAACCTATCCATGGGTCAGATTTTCAGCATTGATTGGACTTTTGCCACGGCTACAACCCATTGATTCCTAAGCTTAAATTGATGATTAGCACTTTCTGATTGAAATAACTCCTGGATCCTTGCAAAGGAAAAAAACACCACTCTTCTTTTGTGTAATAATTTGCTCTGCTAA
Organism: Todiramphus chloris collaris; assembly: GCA_025345505.1. Classification (NCBI taxonomy): domain Eukaryota; kingdom Metazoa; phylum Chordata; class Aves; order Coraciiformes; family Alcedinidae; genus Todiramphus; species Todiramphus chloris. Next base: position 11,001,424 of record JANVCC010000074.1, read on the forward strand.
TCAAGCTATTTTCCAGAGGCCCAGGGAAAGTAAAACTCTCTAATTTTTAATTCCCCATAAGCATCATGTTTCTAGCAAAGGCGGGCAGGGGGGCAAAGCAAAAAGTTTCATTTTTGCACCTCTCAACCCCCTCGCCGGGTAGCTGTTGTGTTTGGGGTAATGACCCAATCTTCTTAACTCCAGAGGAAAATTCAAACCAGCTTCTTCAAAGATCTCATACATCTGGGGTATATTTTTGGTTGCATTTTCCGTACCAGGTGGATAAGATATAGAAAGGCCAAATCAGAAAGGTCTGAAACACAATTGATTCTGAACATATCAGAAGACTCCTGGCTGGGCATGCAGGAGAAGGCTGTGGACTTCACAGTCAACCCCCTTTTTCTGTTTCCTCCTAGCAAAACAAACATTGCCTTGGCCCAAACACTGCTAGCAAGGCGTGGAGAAAGGGCTGTTCTCCTGCACTGCATCAGGCCAGGTCCCCGTCATCCCATCCCATCATGCCAGCACATGTTGTCCAACCAGGAACCTTCTGACTTTCCAACCACAGGTTTCTCCAACATGACAGAGACTCAGGCAGTCTAGAGGAGTCCAAAAGGCCATGGGATGATTATTCTACAACCAGAGATTAGATGAGAACCTGTAACCTTCATTCCCACCTGCCTCTGGGCAGAGGAGAGACAGGAGGCTCTGTAGCAGAGCTCTGTCCATGTAGTGCAGCACTTACTGGATAGTTATTAATTAGAGACTCACAATCAGGAAGATTGGGAGCAATGGTGCCATTTCACGGCCTGAATCACTGAGGTCCAGGACAACCAAGTATCTTTGTGAAGTTCACAGGAGCATCTCAGCACAGACTTGCAGTGCCATGCCAGGTCTGGGCTGGCACTCAGCTTCCCCCTTCAATGAAAATAAACCTCAGAAGAAAGCAATTCAGATGGTCTCATGCTGGGGAGAAGTGTACAAGTGGGTAAATAGCCAGGTCAAGTACCAGGGACCCGGGGTGACTGATGCACCCACCGCAGCTGCCATGCTCTGGGATGTTCCTGTTGGCTGCAGCGCAACCACAGCCGCCTTTCATGATTAAGTGGAGGGAAAGGGAAACTCACCTTGGGAGGACTACAAATCCACATTTAATTACTCCTAACAAGGTAATTATCGTGTATGGCAGGATGACACAAACACTCCTCCGGCCCCAGCACCTTGGGAGGTGTGTTTTGAAAGCACACCTGCCTCCATGACCTGCTCCCTGCACCTTGGATGTGCGGTGTGCAGGCAGCTGCCGTGCCAGTGCCAGTAGGCGCGGGCACCCCGGAGCATCCTTAGCTGCTGTGCCCGTGGACATCATTAGCACCACGGAAAAGCCATCGTTATTCCTGGGTTGGGACGTGTGCTTGGGATCTCAGGCTGAAGGACATGCCTGGCTTCATATAAGAAGGTACTTTCCACCATTATATTTTTTTTCTTTGCTTTTGAAGAGGACCTGCTGGCTTCCCTCTTCCCATCTCACCTGCCGTAAACAGGGTGCCGAGAGGTGGAAGAGCCAGAGTGGCCCAGAGGGAGAGGAGGCTGGAGGGGGAGGGGGAGCAGAGATGTCTGGAGGGAGGTCGAGAGAGGAACGAAGAAAGAGGAAAGAAAAGAAAAACCCAGCAGTGCACCATGTTGCATTGTTCACGCTCAGACCTTCAATTTGCTCTCTGCATTCTCCTGCAGCGGGGAGAATGTTACGCTGGCTTAAGAGACAAATCGGACACAAAATAAAGACCAAGCACTCAGCAGTAAAGCAATTATCGCAACATTTTATGCCGGGCCTGTTCCTTTTGAAGGCAGCCTGGTGCTGCCCGCATGTACCTTAACCCGTTCCTAATAACCATAAAGTCACCATTATTTACGGTACAAGACATTAAATAAATAATGAAAAAGCTGCCGGCGACGGAGCGAGGCAAGTGGGGGTTGCAGGGAATCTCCCGAGACCAGAGCTGGCACTGGCTTAACCTGCGCTGCAGGAGGCAGAGGAAAAGAACTTCACTGGACCCGGGGAAGGGAGGATGCGCTTTTATTTTGGGGTGGCACCTCAGGCCCTGGGCTCAGCCAGAGTAAAAATTAGATTGTAGAGTTTTTTTCAAAGAAGAGAAAAGCAGAATGGGAGTTTCATGGGACTCACAGGCAAGCCACAAAGCAAAAAGATTCCTACAAGAAGAAGGAAGGGTGGAAGGGCCAGATTCTGACCTCTGGCATGCTGATGCATGTCCTGGTGTAACGCGGCAGGAGCCAGGAGGTCCTGCAGGCTCGCAGGACGTAACTGAGGCCAGAAGTGAGTCCCCTGCAAGGAGACACCCACTCCTATCTCTCTTAAATTGAGAGATAATTAGGGAAAAATAAAATAGGAATGTAAATATGGGTCAGGGCAGGAGTTCTCACAGCCATGGTTCAGGTTAACGCACAAAGGGAATATATCCTCCTTGACCTCTGCCTCTCACTAGCACATCCACACAGCCCCACCAGCAGCCAACATCTACCCTCAAAGGTCTGCTAACTAGTTTAATACATTAATATCTCAGCATCTTTGTTTCCAAGGTTTAACTGCTTTCTCCTAATCCTTTTGCTCTTTGAATCCCTCCCTCTCTTGACAGTCTCCCTTTTCTGAGCAATGCCAGGTCACACTCTTGGGTCTGAGTGGGTTTGGCCACACCACCCGGAGCATCCTCAGCAGCCTGGGCTTGTACAGGCATCTCCTTCACCCTCAGACGCACACCAGCCTTGTGTCAACACCTCAGGGGACTTGCTCTGCAATGGTACAGCAGCTCCTCCCCTCAGCCTTGTGGTTCCTACAAGTGGTGATGGGCACACGGCTGGAAAGCAGACCCCAGAACCTCCGGTCATTTCCGAAGTCCCTCATGAGGAGGGATACAAAGCACCTGCAGCTGCTGGCAGAGCCTGCCCAACATGGGAGCAGATTGCTTGCATGCCCTGAGGTTATGGTGAAATTCCTGAAAGGGATGGTGAGTCTTCCTTGTCCACCGATGCTTTCTTCTGCCTGATTTCTAAAGCAGACCCTGGCAGCTCGGTATGGCCGTGGTGCACGTGGACACCTCTGTACCAGACACAGCTGAAGGTGCTGGGTTTACATCAGAGGCTGAAAGCAGGAAAAATTAGATCATGTTCTTCTGCACCAAGCATCGCAGTGACTCTGAGAAGCAGCTTTATGTCTCTCGAGGCAGCCAGTATGAATTCTGACACTGTTCTACAGACGAAGAAACATCCAGACCAGGTAGAAAGGCCATGTGACAAGACTAAGAAATATGATGTATATTGTGTGCTTTTACTGAGTTGGTACTGTTCAGGGGCAAAGCTGAAGCATTCTTTGTACAGAAAGACAGAAGCACACCTCACTCCACGCAGACTGTATCCTCACATAGCTACTGGCATGCTGCTGGTGAGCTCTCCTGGGTTCTTCTCTGCTGGGGTTTCATTTGGCTGCCCATATTTATTAACAGAGTCATCTTGGAAAGAAAAATTTGTGATGAAATGAGACTCATTTCAAACCATTCTTCGTGTTGTGGAAATTCCACCAAAATTATATTGAAATAAGGCTTGGGAAAAGATGTTGCCCCTGGGGCCGGACTGAAGATCTGGATCTTCTGACTTTGGAGGAACAGAGATGGGTTCTTCATATTTGTAGAATAGGAGACATCTCCATTTGTAAGAGCCAAGACCTGCTTCTCACACCCTCTCATCCCCCCGCACGGCTGCTTCTGAAGGATGCACAACAGGAAGAACTTATTTCACTGCCAAAGGCACAGTGGTCAGGTAGCACACACACCTCTGGGACAGAAAATATTTCTGATCAAAACCCAAAGGTTACTTGCTTTATTTTCCTTAAACCAGGTATGTCACACTCTTTCTACGACCCAAGAACTGGGACCTGTGACCTAGAATTCAGAATTTAGTTCGAAAATGGAAAATAATCATGTGAAATCATCTTCCTGCTCTTTCCATGAGCTCTTCCATATTTTTCACTCCAAGTTTATCCCACAAAGAACTGCAGTAACCAGGAGAAGAGAGCAGCGTTTGATTTTTAATATCAGAGGTGTGCATTTGAATGGCCTGTGTTAGGAGACCTGACATCTGCCCTTGTTAGTGTCCTTCCGTGTTTTTCTTAAGTCTACTCAAAACAAAGGAAAAATAAGCTCTTCTGCAACCAAACGGGAGAGTCAAATGCAGCTACACACAAAAGAGGAAGGGACATCCACACCATCTGATACAACCCTGGAAGCTGGTACAGATCCTCCCTAGAACCGGGCAGACAGGGGACAAGAGCCATGCAGCAACACCACGTGCAAGAGGGACACAGTTCTGGAGATGATGACAAGCTGGAACAAGTGATGCTCCTCTCCCCCAAATCTCTCCCCAGGCAGGGCTGGCCATGCAGAGAAGGTAATCGCCGGTGGCCTTTGCGCTGGGAAGGAGGCGAGCAGGGCAGAGGGTGAGATGAAGCAGCGCGGGAGGCCGCAGTGTGCTGCCCTCACCCCGTCGAGGTGCTGTGAGGTTGGCAGCTGCGTGGCACCCAGCCGAGGGGTGCCACAGCGTCCGGCTGAACAAGGCTTCCCAAAGCTCGTGCCCTGGTGGCAGCTGGGGCACTGCATGGGAAGAGCAGACCCCAGCCTGCATTCGGAGGGGCACCGGGCCCCAGCCCCCCTTCACCACAAAGTTACAGAGGGGACTGCGGGTCAGGCAGGCACAGGGGCAGAAGCAGCTGCTCCCTGTAAGATCTGCTCCATTACACCTCTCAGAAAGGGGGAGAAGGGGTGGGAAGGGAGGAGGCAGATTTCTAGGCATGGGTGGGTCCATTCTTCACCAGCTTACGCAAGTCAAAGCTGCCACCGGGGTGGGGGGGACAGGCGAGGCGGGGGGTGGCCGGTGCTTGCGGGGACAAGGCAGGCTTGTGCTCACACCCGGCACTTCAGATGGTCGTGTCCGTCTCGGAGCTACTGAGAAAGCAGCCTCAGCACCGTCCCGTCGTGCCCCCTACCCCCGTGACACCCTCTCCATGTGTCTGCCAAACAAGCAGGCTCTGGGATGACACTTTTCTTTGGATGCCTAGTCCCAAAGCCAAACTGATGTCATTAAAGTGCCTGCCTCTCGCCTCCCCCTCGCCCCCCCAGCGCCCATCCACCAGGCTCAGCTGAAATGTAAACCTCCCCTCCTCTCCCCGCAACAAAAGCCAAAGGCTTTCAAAGCCAAACCTGATTGAAATTCAAAAACTTTTTCAGGCTCTTTCCCTCCTCCCCACCTTGAAAAGAGAGTGTATAAAACAGGGAGACAAAAGCCTCCCCCAGCCCACCCTCGGCATTGTCTGGCTGGGGCGGGTTCGGGCCAGCGACAAGGGGCACCCAGCCCCGCGGGGGCCCTGCTCCCCGCTCTGCTCCCTGCCCTGCTCCCCACTCTGCTCCCCTCTCTGCTCCCCTCCCTGCTCCCCGCTCTGCTCCCCGCTCTGCTCCCCTCTCTGCTCCCCTCCCTGATCCCCGCTCTGCTCCCCACCCTGCTCCCCGCCCTGCTCCCCTCTCTGCTCCCCGCCCTGCTCGCTGCCCTGCTCCCCGCTCTGCTCCCCGCCCTGCTCCCC
>JANVCC010000074.1:11007143-11024012 GCA_025345505.1 Todiramphus chloris collaris
GCTCCCCGCTCTGCTCCCCGCTCCCGGGGCCGGGGCCTCGCGCGCCAGAACACACCCGCACGCACCAGAAACGAAACGCTCCCGGCCTTTGTGCGGCCCACAAAGAAGAGCCCGGCGGTGATGGAGCCGGGCAGCGTGATTTACTCACCTGCCTCTCCAGCCCCCCGTGGGTTTCTATGGGGAGAGGGGGAGGGGAGGGCTGGCCTTTGGTTTTACACACACACACACCCACACACACCCCTGCCCCGCTTTTGTTGCTGTCTCCCCTTCTCTTGAGCCAGCATCCTCTGGGTGATCCTTAACCTCCCCACTAGCTGATGGCCTCCCCTCCATACCAGCGCCGTTGTCCCTTCCGTGCTGTGGTGCAGCCACCAAGCGCTGTGCCTCTCTTTCCTTTGAGGGAGACATTGCAGGGTCCTCCCTTTGAGGCGAGCTCCCCTCTACACATCTTCAGCTAAACGGTCGCTCTGTTTCCCTCCCAAACTCCCTCCCTAGTTCTGGATTCCCAGCACAGAAAGAGACGTTCTCTCCATAAGCCCTGCTCATGCCTGGTTGTGTAGGAGCCCAGCTCCACTAGCTCATCCAACCCTTGCAGCCAAGGCAGCATCTCTCAAAGGCTTTAGAAAGGCAACAACATTCCTACACCCCTGTTGGGCTTCAAAGCCTGGTGCTGACCCTCCTGGGCAGTCCCCATCAGCTGTCCCCATGTGGCCAGAGGGACAACTGAGGTAGAGAGGCTTTAATGCCCAAGCTGCTCTGCAGGGGTGCTTAGGTGTGTCTGGTGCAGTTGGGTAGCTGCACCTGGTAGAAGAGCAAAAGTGCACTGACTAAGCCCCGGTTTTCAGATACCAGCCACCAGCTTTCCTGGGATGATGTCCCACAGTGGCACTTCTACCAGCACCATTTCACAGCAGCAGAAAGAGGGTTTGGCATTTCTAACACCAAATCTCTCCAAAACTTTCTCAGAGGCAGAAAAAGAGCCAGTGATAAAACTTGTCTCTTCCCTTCATGGAATAAAGAAAAGAGACCAAGTAACCTTGGGCACAAAGATTTCCTCGCAGTCCAACAGCAGGCTCCCACGGGACATCTCCTGGGGAGGAGAGACAGTCCAGCCTAACACACACTGACAGCAGCCCAGTGATTTGATCTTTGCTCCTACATCCCAGCACTTCTGCTGCTTCTCCATTACAACATCCTGAGCCTTCCAGTTTTCCTTTCGATGCTGCTCCTGCTGCCTTGTCTTCCTTCCCTAGGCTGTGAGATCTTTGGAAGCAGCTCTCCTCCCTGCTCCATGCTGTCCTGCTTAGGAGTCCTAATCCATAGCAACAAGTCATATGGGTACCATCAGCTGCCTGCACACACTCCCAGGCTGTAATCCCTAGGGGACAATGAGTGGTTCTGTGCTCTAAGGTGATGTACTTCCCCGAGATGTGACCTGAAATGCAAGTTGCATCCATCAGCAGAGATAGTCCTAGTTCAGATGCTGCTACTGTGTGATAATCCATTTTTTTATATCTTGAGAATGGCTGCTGTGATGCATAAACAGGGATAAGGCAGTGCAGACATCAGGTTCTCCTCCGCTACCACTCACAGCACCAGCCTGGACAATTGATGCTTTTCTCTGGACCTCATTTTCCCCATCAGTAAAAGGAAGGCAGTGATTCCAGCTCACTCCTTTAAGCTGCTCTGAGATCTTACAAGTGAAAAGAAGGAGGTGTACAAAGTGCCAAGTAACAGCTCTGACTCCAGAGCTGGATGACAGACCCCACTCCTGACTCAGCTGCCAGCATGCGCATACAGCTCCTTGGCTATCCAAGACAGACTACTAAATTATGCAAAACCTTTGAGTGAGCCTGGCCTAATTAAGTTTTAATTTTAGTAAATTACCAGTGTGGGAGTGGTTGAATCTGCGAACCATTACTCCTGCTTGTTTTGGATTTTATTTGGAAATAAGACACTTCATTACATCTCTGTAAACAAGATCTACTCAGAAAGGAGAACTGGTGCAGAGGATCAATACAGAAGTGGGAAGAGGTGGTGAAGGGACAAGCAAGCCAGCCAGGGAAAGTGTGATTAGCCCATAGATTCAGGAAAAGCTGTCCAAGGGCTGCTTGTGCTGCACTCGACTTCTCCCCAGCCTTCAACATCAGCCTTCAAAATGTACTAGTCACATCCTGACACCTGCAGCACCATCGCCATCCACAGCAATGCTGTAGACTCTTGCAGGAGGGCACATCTGCCTGGGACATCATGCCCTGAGAGATCTTCTCATGCTTTCATCTCATGTCCTCAGAGCAGGGAGATGTGAACAGGACAGGCTCTTTGCAAGTGCACAGCACTTACCTCCCCACAGCTAAAATGGGCTTCTAAAGCCCATCAGGTCCACGACATCAGTACTGCCATTACTACCATGAGCTGATGCTGCACCTAACCCAGAAATAACTTTTTACGCTAAAATACTAAGACCAGACAGAGGCAAGACCTGGCAGTACCTGTGCCTCTCCTGGCTGGTGTGGGAGAAGCCACGAGAAGCAATGGGACATAACAGGTTTTACCTTGGGATCTGATCTTCTTTGCCCAGGACACTCTATCATCCTAAGCCCCTAACTGGCTTCACAGCACAGTGATAGCCCATGGTACTGCAATGCCTTCTGCTGCCATGTGACTCCTGAGCCCACTGCTAACACCCACCACCAGCCACGTGGAAGCACAGGGCCTGGATACAGCACAGAGGCCAATAACCCAAGCGAGCAATCACTTACCCTACCAAAAATCTGGCGTTTTGGATGCAAACCAGATATGCATTTTTAGAAACAGGACCTATTCCCAAGGGAACAAACCTAAAAAGTGACGAATTTGGCATGTCTGGCGCTTCAAAAAGTTATTCCTAAGACACCACATCTAAGTTTTAATCAAACATAGCTCAACATCTTGCTAGTCAAATAGTACAGTGTTTATAACTTAAATATCCATCTAGAGAGAAATTATAATGCTTTTATAAATCTCCCTCAATAGGTTAATTTAAGAATAAACCAGCCAATCTATCAATCAGCCTCATTCATCCATCTCAGCCATTGTGGGAAGAAAAGAGCAATGTACGCAAGAGAGAAGCAAATGGTCTGAGAAGAGGCAGCTGAACGTATTGATCAGAGTAAAAAAAAAAGAGAAAAGTTAGAAAAACCAAGACAGACGTCATTTGGTTTAATGCAGCCCATACAAACAGCTCCAAAAGGCCACAGCTGCCCACCTCCAGCTTTGCTCAAGTTGGTTGGTGCCTCTCAGCCGAATGACAGCCCTCCAGCACGGGCAAGACCTCCTACCGCTCCTGCTGCTTTCAAACTGCTCCGTCCTCCCCGGAATGAGGGGAGGGAAAAAAATTAAAACAGAAGTCAACATTGTATCCTTAAGGCACCAAAATATAAAAAATAAATAAGCAGGAACACTTGCAAACCCACAAAGTCTGACAGCTTAAAGTGTGTGCAAAGAAAAGAGCCACTGGTGAAAGAAGTGAAAGCCATCCTTTGAACTCCCGCGCCCAGGCACTCTCAGAGGCGATGGATTTATGCATCTGCTCCAGCAGCCAGTTCAGAGAGAGCCTTTCTATACATCTCTACCTTGATGGGGCTCTCAGAAGTCGTTTGTAGGCTTCTCTCCCACTTTCGGCTTTTATTGTTTAAACTTTCACTGTTTTCCTGCAGATGAAAAAGGGGAGAGAATCACCTTACACTTCTCGGGTTATTCAAAAAGAAAGAGAAAGAAAAAGAAAAATATTTTTTCTCCCCTGAAAGGAACATTTTCGTATTATTTTGAATTTTTTTTTTTAAGAAAAAGCATTTTTGGGAAGGCCCTGGCCCCTTGGGCTGGAGAGGCAGCTCCCCAACCCTGTCAGCCTGTTGCATTCAGGCAAGGTGAAGAGGTGCAGCTCATGTTAGGGCGATGGGAACAAATCCCTGCTTTTGTTCCCTGCAAAAGCCTTTGCTAATTGCCGTTGGCCCGAGTCTGCCTTATCTGCAATTGCTCCCAGAAGGGGAGGGCATAGGCAGGTTCAAAGAAAGGAAGAAAGAAGAAAAGAAAGAAGAGAAAGCAAGAGAAAACATTCTTTTTCCTTTCGCCAGCAGGCAATGCAAGGCAGAAAACCAGAGGGAAAGAAAGAAGACGGAGCGTGAAAGAGAACAAAAAATAAATAAATGACCTGAGGCTGCCTGGAAGACCCTCTTTCTCTCCTATCAGCTTTTACAGGGGGCAATACATTTTATTCATTGCCAGGTCTGACTTATCGCAGCCTTGTTTTTAATGAGGTATAATAAGGGGAACATTTTGTAACAACACGGTTCCTCTATTTTATCCGACAAACAGCTGTGTCATGGCCGTCGCTGGGAGAATGAATCATATCTCCCTGCCTGCATATGCTAACTCCCATGTAATTACCCTCGCATCTTAAATAAAGCAGGCCCTAAACCTGTCGCTCAGATTACAAGCAAACGGTGCAGACCTCGTAACTGGGGCCTCTATCATTACAATTAATTTATCACAGGAGCGGCTGAGATTAGAGGCTGGAATTGAAAGGCAGAGCAGGGAGGGTGCCGGGACTGGCAGGGGGAGAGGGATTGCAGCCTCGCTGCAGAGGACAGGCAGGTCAGCCCCGTAGCTGGGGCAATCCCGGAGGGTGTTTCTTCTCCTTTCAGTGATTCACTCAGTTGTTTTACTGAGGCTGTGGCGGGACACTCTTCTCCACGAAATGTCAGGAAGTAGAAAACGAAGGGAACTTTGCCCTTTATTAAGCCCGTTTAATAAACACAAACACACAAAGGCCCAGGTCTGGGCATGTGTACATGTGTCCAGGTATGTGCACGCCTGGGACTTTACAGAAGACACACTTGCTGTGCTTGTATATGGATATTCCAACGTGTATGCCTGCTAGATGCACAGGAAACAGGTAGATGTGCGAGAGCATCATCCTACGGACTTCTGCACAGAATTGTTTGAAACATAAAGTTTTGCCATTTCAAAAGTTCTCTGCTTTAAATGAAACTTGTCCAGAAGAACAGCCCGTTCCTCCTCGAAGCTGCCCCCAGTACCACACAGGTTTGCTGCATCGTGAGACATCTCCACTGCAGGGCTACCCCTGCTCCTCGCACCCACGTGCACTGGCGTGGGCTCCCACATCCACACCCGGCTCCTAGCACAGCTCCTTCTTCTTCCTTGGAAGAAGGCAGAGGCACCCAAAGGTGCTGAAGAGAATTCAGATACAGGCTTTACCTCCTGAGAGCTTTGGTAGCAAAACAACTGCTTTGTTTGGAGGGCAGGTGTTTTGCCAAGACCACTAGATGGGCACCCCGGGTACCGACACTCTCCAGCGAGCTCCTTTACACTCGCACAGCCCGGCTGGCCCCTCCAGGGTCCTCCTTTCAGTCTCTGAGCCATGGCCTGACAGGAGATGGTGCAGCACCCAGCTCAGCTACCCCAACAGATGCCTTCCAGAGCTGTGAGGCACCTCCAGCCAGGAGCCTCCCATCCCGCAGCCAGCCCGCAGCCCGTCAGCACACGCACAGCCTGAGGCCCTCTGCCTGCCTTGGGGCCAAACCACAGAATCACAGAACCACTGAATGTTAGGGGTTCGAAGGGACCTCGAAAGATCATTGAGTCCAACCCCCTGCCAGGGCAGGGTCACCTAGAGCAGGTCACACAGGAACAGATCCAGGGGGGTTTGAATGCCTCCAGAGAAGGAGACTCCACAACCTCTCTGGGCAGCCTGGGCCAGGCCTCCGTGACCCTCACCGTGAATGTTTCTGTGGAACCATTTATGCTCCAGCTCACACCCATTGCCCCGTGTCCTGCCATTGGACATCCCTGAGCAGAGCCTGGCTCCATCCTCCTGACACTCGCCCTTGACACATTTATAACCATTAATGAGGTCCCCCCTCAGTCTCCTCTTCTCCAAGCTCAGGAGCCCCAGCTCCCTCAGCCTTTCCTCAGCAGGGAGATGAGCCCTTTACTCGTATTTACTGACATACAGTGGGGTGAGGAAGGGAGGGAAGGGAAAAGCCTATAAAATCAGCCCCTTTAATGTCTTTTTGCATTAGAACAGCAGTCTTTGCTTGGTATGAAGACTCTTTGATGCCCTCACTGTCACGAGTCCCTCCTGGCAGCAAAGGATCTTTGGTGTGAAAACCACCCCTGCTCAGCCATGGGTCTCTCGACGATGATTTACAATATCCAGCAGAACAGCAGAGACAAACAAAGCTGATTAACAACTTTACGTCCACGTCAGCCCCATGCACTCCTGTACAAGGCAGCTCACACTGTCCCGCTTTTTTTCCAGCACCGCTCTCCCCAGAAGGTCCCAGACCCTGCAATGCTCGCTCTACCAGGGGACAGGCACCTTCAAGACGAGGACCATTTCATCCCAAGACATCAACCTTGCAGCTAGACGAAGAGAGGAAAAGACTCTACAGACAGCAAAGGCCTCCTGGGATCAGAGGGAATAAGATGATTCTCAATCAGCTGCATCCAGAATAGATCAAACTGTAGGACCGGGGTCTAATTCAGTAAAATAATAAGGAAACATACTTTGATTAAAATCATATGTATTTTTTCTTTGATTAAAATCATATGTATTTTTTTAAAATAATCTCATCTTTTTTTTTTTTTTTTTAGAATCCTCTGTGATTGCTGTACTGGGAAAAACCCATGAAAATCTATTTTACTTTCTACTATCAGAAATTTGGACACTTTATCAGGCTGCATATTGAAAACAGCTTTCCTGTCCTCACTTTTGCTTCCAGGCGCCCTGCAATGCCTTATCTTCCAGACTTTTGTGCAAAAGCTGAACACTGCAAGGCCTGAGCACCAAGAGGAACAGATGAAAGGGAAAGAAGAAGGTTGGTTTTTAAAGGATTGGTGCACATATTTATTTCAAATTACTGCTTGTTTGGGCGCTTTTTGGCGGTTTTTTAAGGTGTTGTTAACATTGTTTCTTACCAAAACCTGAATCCGAGACCAAACAACATAGGCACATTACAGAAAAAGCTAAATCTCTTAAGTCACAGTGTGCTGATCTGCCAGCAGGGCACTCCAGCCAGCAGGAAGGTTATAGTTTTATGGGCACCAGAGCTGTCACTTGTGGGCAGAAGAAGTGACCTGTGGTCCTTCCAGCCCAGTGTGGTGTCTCCAGCAAAGGCCAGACCAGATGCTTCTGTAAGAGATCAAACTAAAGAAGACAAAAGGAAGACACCACTGTAAACAGTTACAGGGCAGCCTCAATTCAAGGGAAGTTTCCTCCCCAAAAGCTGGCTGCTGGCATATGCTCTGTTCTCATGGCAGAAGGCATTTAGCAACATCTTATAGGATTAAGCCCTAAAACTCCACTCTCCAGTATCAATGGGGCTAGAGAGCTGGAATCTTTTTTTTTTGGTAGTATTATTATTTGAAAGCACAGCTTTTTCCTTCTCTTTTCTACCTGCTGGTGCTTGGTTTTATGGTGTGTTTGCTAACCAGGTCCTGGAAATACAGAGCTTTTGGAGTGAAACCTTCCACTTCTTACTGAGTGAGCCAGCACAGACAATTTCACACATCTGCTGAATATGTATCTATATAATGTCTCAAATCCAATCCTGCCCGTCCCTGAAGCTTCATCGTGGGATAGAGCCTGCGTTTACGGCGCGGGCACACGAAGAGCTGGCAGCCCACTCTCCCTTGCCCGCGGCACCGGCGTGGCTGCCGCCGAGCAGGGCCGGGGGATGCAGCCCCGAAGGCAGGCAGCGGACATGCCGCTTTCTATTTTCTGCTCACAATTGGCAGCTTCCTCCACCCACCCAAACAGACCCTGCAATGTTTTTTAAAATGCAGTCAGCAGCTGGAAACTAAGGCAACTTCTGTCTCCTATTGAAAGTCTCCCAGCAAAGCCGCAGCCTTCGCTGGACCACCCTGGGTCATGTAAATTCAGCAGATTATCCATCCCTAACTCTCCTCATCTATCACCCGCCCCTGTTATCGATCTGCTCCTCTGAGCACGCGGGGCCCGGGCTGCCGTTGCTGAGCCCTGCAAATGCGGCCAGACGCGCGTGTGACTGCCTGGGCGAGCGAGGGGGACAGGGTCAACAATGGCGGGTTCCTGCCACCCCTCCGCCCCGGCCCAGCTCATCCATGGGCCCGGCAAAGGCAGGATTCAAAAGCAGAACGAGACTTGGCCGTAACGCCACGGGACTCGATGTAATCCCATGACACTCGGTTTTAGAGGCAATATTGCCAGCCGCCAGCTGCCAGCCAAGGCCGGGAAGTCCGTTCCACTGCCCAGTGGAACAGATGAAATGCCTTCTCTCCATCCATGGGATACCGACAGCGCCTCGGCCAACCGCCCACTCCTCCATTTTGTAGATGAAGGCTGGGGAATGTCTATCTCCCCATGCCCTATTTGAGCTCTTTGCCAGAATCACATAAAATCCCAAGACTCAGGACTATAAAATTCCCCCATTTCAAACCCAGCTGACTCACAGCTGAGCTGAATTCCTCTCTTGGTTTCACCCAGGCAAGCCCTGAAACACAGTCCAGCTGCAAAGCTCAGCAGAACACAGCCCTCCACCTGGGGTCAAAGCCCTAAACATTTCCCTCGTGCCACCTGCACTGCCAATCTGCATTTTCATTAAGTTCCCATGCTTTAATTTAGAAATAAAACTGAAAGATGAAGCGAGTGTAATCACACCAGTCACCGCTGGTTCCCCTCCCTGTAAAGATCCTGCTGTAGCTGCACAGCCAGGTCTGCCATAGACAGCTCACCCCAGTGGGGTGCTAATTCTGGGAGCTGGAGACAACCATTGAGCTGGGAATACTGTTAACAGTTTCACTACTGATCTTTCAGCAAATATATGTACCTATGATGCTTATTCATAACTTCAAACTGCTCTCCACATGTCCCAAAGAGATGACAAAAACCTTACACATCTATGCAGCTGCCAAAACCTCCCGCTTCCCCCCACTTCTACAATGCAGCTGAGTATTGTTAATATGAAAATCTTTGGCCTATTGATCACTCAAAATATGAGGGTGACAAAAATGCATTGAATTTAACATAAAAATAAACAACTCATGGCTGCTGTATTGACTGTATTATTCACATTATGTTTTAATTCATTCGCCATTCGGGCAGCACCTGCAGGCTTTCACCATCTGTGTCAGACCACTTCGAAGCCCAAGCCGGGGAGCCCTCACTTGCTGCAAGCAATTGGGTCTCCACGGCAGACACTGGAGATGGAGACCACCACCCTGCATGGTGCAGAAACTTTAAACAACGTGTGGCAGTGCTTCCTTTCAGGCACCAACCGGTGTTATGGACCACGACTATGCCTATCTTGGTTTCAAAGTCTGGAAGAACAAGGAAGCTAACCCGTCCTTTGGAAGGATATTCAACAGCCTCACAGGTCTCAGGTTGACTAACCCAACCCTAACCCTGTGCCGATGGTTTCGTTGGGCATTGACAACATGCTCACCATGTTGTACCTCAGCCTGGATTTCCCCAAACCCCATGCCACCACTATGCAGCACACACCAGATCATCTTTCTCCCCGTTAGTCCAACAGGCCAAAAGCTCTGCACACATTAAGGGGTCCCAAAAGTTGCCTCTGGATGGGGGGAACACAGAAAACTCTGCACCATCTCCAGTCCTTCTCAAGGTACTGGAACAGTAGGGCCCTGGGGAAGAAAGGCCTGACTTTAAATGGAGAGATGGGGTTGGGACCCCACCCCATGTCACACCAAGCACCACTAAAACCAAAACAAACCAGGCAGCCCTGGAAGTCATAAGAATGAGAGGCACGATTCCCCCTTTCTAACGATGCTTTTACAGAAACCGTTCCACTGTAAAACTTTATGATTTGAATCTTTATAGCTGCCAGCAGAGCACATGTTCACTGCCTTAAATTATAACTTAATCTCAACAGAATTTGTGCTTTCCAGCACTCTGTGGATAGAGTGAAAGATGAGAGGCAGAACTTCACGCCTGCTGCCCACCTGTCTCCTTGGACCACGACCTCCAGAGGTGCTGCTTGCCAGGGTTCAGCTGCCAGTCCTCCAACCAGCTCCCGTCTGGAGATGCTCTGCAGCACAAGCACCTCAGCAGCACCTTTCAGCACAGGGACAGAGCTGCCTACGGGGCACTGCTATGGTGCTCTTCATCACCACGACTGCTAAAACACTAAAATGGAGGAATGTGGCTATCAATAAACACAGCCAAGGGACAAGTGGATATATGGCAGCAGCATCCCAGCCACACTTTGTGGGACCAACACATCCTCCCTGGCAGGCTCTCAGATGCCCATTGCTAGTGGAAAGTATCTGGGGAAGCAAGGAACCCTGCACTCATTCCAAGAGCAGAACAAGACCAAATCTGCAACTGCTGCTGTCACAGATTCCATGTATAGCAGTCCCCCAAAGCACACTGCCTTCCAGTGGATGAGAGTCCACTCTCTTAGGTCTGTCTCCCAAGACATTTGCTCTCTGCAGCAGGAGTGCTGGAGAGGCTGAGCATCCTCCTGTGGTCTCTGACCTGCCTTCCCTACACAAACACCTCGCTCAAGAGAATCACGCTGGTTATTGCTGCCTTGTCTAAAACCTTGTTGCACATCTCCAGAAGCAGAAGTTGAGGTGGCAGACACATAAAGCAGTGTGTAAAGGTGAGTGTAATCCTGGAAGAAGCCCATGCCTTGTGTGCCTGCTTGCACATAGCAAGATGGTAGCAGAGGAGAATGCTGGAAGGAAACTGCCATCTGTAGGGAAGAGTACACCAGTTTGGAGGGGGAAATGGGGACATTTTTCTCAATTCTTTCTCATTTTCAACATCAAGGTGGAAAAGTCCAGTCAATCAATGTAGCAGTGAAATTTGTAACTCAGGTAACCTTTAAACACTAAACAACATCACACAAAACTAAAACAAACTACACAAAATTCCAGTTAGGCATCAAATTTGCCCTGGGTCAGCCAGATTAAGAAAACAGAGATAAAAGGCTTCAGCATCCTACTGTACAGAGCCCTCCCATCCTTCCTGCTGGGACCTGGGTACCTGTGAGAGACGATCCTCCTCGGGCAGCCACGCTCCACAGCTCAGATTTTTGAGTCCTCTGGCCAGGTGACCCTCCTAGGTGCCTGGGGTCACTGTACACCTGCAGCTCCTACACTTGAAAAACATTCAAAGGCCATCTCTCTAGCTGCACTCCTTGCTTCCAATCCCTGCACAATTTCTTCACACCTTTCCCATTTGCATCTTCTTTCCTTTTCTTCTAGTGGAAGGAATCACTCTCTCCCTTCTTCCACTTGATAAACTTACATGAGCTGATAAACTTACATGGAACTGATAAACTTACATAATAAACTTACATGGACCCATTTTTTTTGCTGCCAATTGCTGATCGTGCACTTCAATTTGCCATGCCTCTTGCTTACCGGAGCATCTCCCCATCCTACAGGCTGCCTCAGCACTGAGCCTCCCCAGAAACTGCAGTGCATCACAAAGCCACGCAGATGCAGAAGGGTGAATGAGAGGTTATCTGCTTCTTTCTGTCCAAAAGTGGAAACAGCTAAATTTAACACATTCCTGAAATAATTCAGCTGTTTGCTCCTGAGGCTGACCAGTGCTCCCCGCTCGCTGGACAGCCTACTGCATCACTTTGTCACCCCCACGCTAGAAATAACAGCTGACAGAAAAGCTTCACTTCAAGCTCTGAACTTCTTGCCTTACTTGGAGTTGGCACATCTTCCTACTACACAGCCTGCCATGCCCACCCAACTTGCCATTCTCAATCGAGGGTGGCTTTCTTTTCCACCTCCTAAGGAGGGACTGAGCTGCCCACCCTCGCCGGCTTTGTTTCAGCGGGCTGTAGCTGAAACGGGCATCGACAAGAAGAAATAACAAAGGGAACAGCCTCCATTTGCTGCAGGACTATAAAGAATTTATGAATAAATCTGTCAAGCCTTTTAATTTCCTTTTTCCCTTACTCTAATCTTCTCATTTTTTCTAGGGGAGGGGGGTGCAGAGCTCCTGCAGGCAGGATAAGAGGCTGCTCTTTGGGAGCTGAAGTTTCTCACTCAAACTGGACGTCTCGTACCTGGCAGACCTCACCTTTTCACAGAGCCACGTGTGACTAAGAGCTTCCCTTTGATGCTTTCTCCTCTGGTTCTTTTAGGCTGTGGTCCAGTAACTTTCCTTCTTTAAATGAAGGCCAAGGCAATTTTGTTTCCTGACTTTTGAAGAGCTTTTCCTCTTACTTCTTTGATCTGTGTAGTGAATTTCGTCTCCCAGAAGAGCAGGATGAGTGTGTCTCCTTGCAGCCTGGTTCCGGACAGCCAGGATTTGATTCATTGGTTCATTTATTTTTATTTGGTACTTGTGTTTGGCAAGCTGAACCCAGGGCTGCAAGCAAGGCTGTCTCCTTAGGTCTGGGACTAGGAGGGTGTTTCCCTGAACCTGGCTGAGCCGGTGTTTCCCAGGCTGTGGGCTGGATGCCAGGGCATCTCCAGAGGCACTTCCACCGTCTTTGCAGGGATGCAGGGCAAGAAGCTCATCCCTCCCTCCTGTTCCATCATGAGACTGGACATCTAAATGATGTGTGCTGATAAGATATCTGAGTCCTCCAGGGAATGCCCTGCAGGCAGTGCTTTCATTTCTATCTTGTTTTGTGGCAGGCTCTGGGATAGGTGTCTGCTGACCGTTCGTGCTCCCCCCTGACCTGGCAGCCAGAGTAGGGAGGAAGAGGAGTAAAGAAGGGGCCCTAGCCTCTCTGGGGATCAGACCAGGCACTCCACAAAACCATTAGTCTGAATGCTTCTTCCAAACAGCCACGTACTGTGAGCCCCACAGCAAATCTCTCCCACAACTGCTGGCACTTTTCCGTTCCAAGAGGAGAAGATGGAGGTCCCGACGTGCACAGACCAGTTCCTGACTGGAGGTTTAGAAGACATGTCCTTGTTAGGAACCAAAAGGGTTGGGAAAAATAATCATTTAGAAAAATATGTTCTCTGAGGTGAGGAGACCAAGGAGGACAGGGACAGTCCAACTGGTCAGAGCCCTCCTCCAAGGAGCCCACCAGCAGAGCATCCTCAGCTGCCTGCCAAGACACAATTCCTACCCACAGCCCTGAGCGCTTGAGCCAATGTGGGACAATTCCTGCTCCTGGGCTGCTGCCGGGGCGGTGGATCAGGAGTCCTGCTTGCAGCCTAGCCCGTGGCTTGAACCTGTCACTGGGAGTCAGCTCCTGGCTGCACCGAGATTAAGAGGAAAATGAATGTTTGTGTGGTTGTTAGTGAAGTTTTCAAGCATCCTGACTGACTAGTGAGGGGATAAGGAGAGTAAGATAAGATAAGAGCCCCTCGATCCCAGCCCCAAGACAGACAGTAATGCTATATATTCAATAAATAACGGGGGTATTTACTCAAATGAATGACTCTGAGCCTGTTCCAAGGAGTTAATTTAGTGCTAACTGACTGGATGAAAATGAAAAGGTCTCATTTTACATTAAGAATGATCACCTGACAGTTTTACTGAATATATTATGACAGGATTTATATGGCTATATAATTTTAGGGTATATTTGGAAGATTATTATCCTGATTTAAATAAACATGATCTCAAGAAAATCAACACTAAGTCAGGAACTTTTCACACAACAGAAAAAGGGGAGAAACTGGCTCAGAAGTGAACCTCGGTTGTATCTTGTGCCTTCCAGCAGCTGCTCTTTTGTAAACAGTGGGATCCCAGAGTTCATAGTAAGTGGCAAAAATCCCAATTCTGATAACTTACACATCACTAATGAATTTGGTGCAAACCTTTTACCCCAAAGGTCTTAGCTTTGCACTGGGAAGGGAGCAGGGAGGAAAGCTGTCAGATTGTGTGGGCTGGAGGGTGGAGGGGGGGGGAAAGAATGCAGGAAAAAGAGGCTTGAATATCAAAAGTGCCCCTTAAAAAAAGTCTTGCTTAAAGGGTCTTCTGCAAGGAAAAAAAAAAAAAAAAGAGGTGAGGAATCAAAAGCAAATATTTTGTTGACTTTGGTAAAGGCATTGTTTTCATGTGTCCTGTTTTCCAGATGTTCCCATTCTCCAAACAGAAACAGGGCACATAGGACACTTTGGGGCACCTCTGTCTCTTGTGCTCAGGGGCAGCTGGCAGACTACAGGTTCCCACAAGAGCAGCCCAGAAATGAGGCTAAAATAGCCCGTGGGATGGAGGAAAGGCTGCACGGCAGAGGATGCTTGTCGCGTTCCCAGCAGGTCTGCGACACGCTGCCGGCTGCAGCCGGTGTTGGTGCAAAGCCCTTCGGCCAAGCCGGTGCTGGTGGGGCACCAGAGCTGCTTTCCATGGGGCTCTGGCCATCTCCTTTCCTTTCCAGCTTCCGTAGGCTGCCGTGGCTTGCACGGAGGGGCCATAGCTCAAATAAGTGTCTAGGATGCTACCAGCTGCCTCTTCTCAGCCTCCCCAGGTCCTGAATCCCCTTCCTTCTCATCCCGTGTCTCTAAGTGCAATTGTATACAAGAAAACCCCTCTCCAGGCTTGTTCTGTTTTGCAGACTGCCTGATGGGATTATCTTTCTTGTCATTTTGAAGCTTGTATAAGTGTGCGACTTACACCACTCAAGCTAAATCACACTCAAGGCACTTTGTCTGTCTAAATTGTTTTGAGGACCAAGGCGTTTATTTACAGATCATGTTATTTATTTAGCAAAAAATAAATTAAAAAAAAAATTCTAAATTAAATAGAAGAAGAAGGAAATAAGGCCAGTGCAGTCAAGTAGAGATATCCTATGGAGCAGTTAAGTGCCACACAGAAATCACCTTAAATACAGTGAAAACTGCACTTTCTGGTCTCAGATCACACAAAGAAAAGGCAACTTATTTGGACAGGCATAGTCTTCCTGGGAGGTAACACTCACTTAGATATTGCAGTGATGACAGGCAGCCTAGACACAGCCAAGACAGGTAGATCGATTATTCCTGTAGCAGTAACCTTGGGGCAATATTTGTCTGTCATAACCCCAAAGCAGATCAACTAACATTTAGGGACTAATCTGATGCCCAGTCCAGTCAGTGCAAATTTTTCCATTTATTTACTTCCATGGCTGCTGGATCAGACCTTTTGGGACTGCAAAATATCATACAGGCTCCTCTTGCCACTGGAAGAGCAGTAAATGTGCAAAGAGCAGAAGTCAGGAACAGCCAGGCGGAATTTGGTCGTGGGTTTATCGAGTAACAGAAACATCACCCCGAGCTGGAGGGTGGCAGTGCCTGGGGGGTGGGTGTCACTGGCACACACAAGCCCCTTCCTGCACTAGCTTTGTGCACAGTGAGCACCAGTTTGCTACTGGAATGCACTGGGGGCCAGCCCATTACGGGGGCACATCTCTACCTCCACACTGGGAAACTGGTGGTAGTCACAGGGCGCAGGGGTCGCCTGGAGCATCACCACCCCACACCTGCAAGCAAGGATGTCTTGCAGAGAGCAACTAGATGAGGCCAAAGTCTGCACACATTCTCTCCAGTATGCATCCAAATGCCAGAGCTGCTTTCCTGGGGTCTAGTCTGGATTTTAAGAGGGTGGTAAATAAATAAATAAGTAAATACATGCTCATCACAGATGGGACTGTGTGCTGCAGCAGGGTCTGAGAATCCACATCTTTCTGAGTGAAGATGGATACCTCGAGAGGTTCTCCTCGCCAGTAAATAATTAATAAAAAACCAAACAAATCTGGGTCTGTTTGAATTAGAAGAAAATCTTTCTTTAGAAAAGTGAAGTGATTAAGCACAGGAGGAGCTGGAGATGACAGCTGGTGTCTGCAGCTCCGGGTGAGTCACCTTCACTTGCCAAGGCCCCTCTCCCTCTCTCTCTCTCTCTCTCTCTGGGAAGTGCTGCTGCTTTTTTTTTTTTTGCTTTTTTTTTAACCCTTTGAGATTCCCAGGAATGATTTGTCACCGGGGTTATTAGCATTTCTCCCTTGATATCGACAGCTTGTCTTTCCTCCTTCTAACCAGTGAGTGATTTCTTCACACGCTCGCCAAATATAGCCAAATCACCATGGTAAACGTATCGACAGAATCATATTAACAGCTGCTGAGCATTTACAGGGCCGTAAGTTATACAAAAAAAGAAGGGAGGAGAACACACATGGAAATAAACCAACTCTGATAAGCAGTGACAAGCATTTATTTAGGAGTCACTCGATGGAAATATTTTTTATGCTTTAATTGCTAATTATAGGCTCCTACAGAAGGGTGGCTTTGGACAAAATTATCTCTTTAAACTGGAGCACTAAGCCAGCATTGAAAACATCCTACCTGGATGTATCTTAGGGAAGCAGGAGAAGGAGGATTTATTTTTAAACTGCTGCCCTTGTTTAAATCAAGACTGAAGTTCACAAGCCAAAGCTACAACTCTCCCGACTTACTTAAAAAAGACTTTTTCAGTTTGAAGTCTAGGTAAGAGCTGAAAACACACCTACATAGAAAGGGAAGCCTTTGCAAAATCCATTTGCTGGGGATGCCTAAGCCATGCTCCTTCTGTCCCAGCTGGACACTGCTGGGCTGGGTTTTGCCAGCCATGTGTTCACCAGCACCCTTGGTTTGAAGCACTGCTTCTCTGAGTGCAGGCTGCGAGATACCGGGGCTCACAGAGGAGCCCAAAGGGGCCCCAGGCAGCGGGGAGCAGCTGGCAGCATCCTCTCTCCTCTGCTTCATCCTCCTGGAGCCATGAGCAGAGCCCAGAGAGACGACAACGCAGCCAGCGACACCCGTGCTCGGGCAGGGTGTCAGTCCCATCGCCAGGCCAGACCCCTCTGCCTGGGGCAGAGCATGGCCATGCAGCCCATCATCACCCCTCTGGGCAGGGCATGGCCG
>JANVCC010000074.1:11028866-11048851 GCA_025345505.1 Todiramphus chloris collaris
TGCCCTCGTGTGTGATGCACATGCCCTTGTGTGTGATGCGCGTGCCCCGAGTGTGATGTGGGTGCCCTCGCGTGTGATGCGCGTGCCCTCACATGTGATGTGCGTGCCCTCACGTGTGATGCGGGTGCCCTCGTGTGTGATGCACGTGCCCTGCATGTGATACGCGTGCCCTCGCGTGTGATGCGCGTGCCCTCGCGTGTGCCCGTAACCGCAGGCCCTCGGCCTTTCACCCGGCAGAGCTCCTCAGCTGGAGCTGCACCACGGAAGGAGCTGACCCACAATTTCTCCGGCCCCAGACCCAATCTTTGAAAGGCTTATGAATTATTCCGCAACCTGATGAGCGGGGGAAGTTCAGCAGAGGCTTTCAAATGCACAGAACTAGAAAAATCAGATGGAAAAGACTTAATGCCGGAAAACGCAGGACTGTTCCCTGCATTGGGATCCCAGGAGCTTTATGTAAAGTAGTTTTAAACCTTGAAGTCTTTAATACAACTTCCTGTTTGATTTTATTTTACCGAGACCGGTATTTACTAATAAATATGCAGCTCGCTGTATACAGAACAGCAGGTAGCTCCCATTTACAGCTGTATATAACTGACTGCAATATTCAACTCCCTTACTCTGCTATGCAGCATAATACTCACAATAAAACACATACCATATTTGCATCCGTGTCCGTGCTACTATTCTGGTACGTGACACACATTAAGAAACAAATTTAGAACACAGAAAAGAATTTACTATTTACACAAAAAAGATGCGTTGGGATTTTCAATAAGTTCTAGCATAATACAGTATCATTTTTATATCTTGCCTGCTCCCTTGGTCTGGCCGGTTTAATATGTCTTTTCTCTCTCTAACAATACGCCTGTAGGTTGTATATAGGTTTTTAAAAGCATAAGATATGGTGCCAGCCTGTATTTATGAAACTTTCCCATAGAATGTAAGGACTGTCAGAATGAGTCAGTCCGAGGCCATCCAGGCTGCTATCCTCCTCCACCAGTGTGTCCCATTACCATGGACCAGGCAGACGATACCATGGACTATAACCTCGGTTTACAACCAGGTTGGTGCTACAAACACTGCCCGTGTGTAACTGCTTAGAGTGCAGCGGACAGGGAAACGGCACTGTCCTTGCTAGGAGGGAAACTGAGGTTGGGGGATGGAGATTTTTATATATATATATGTATAGATAAAAAAAACCCTTACATATAACTCGATGGAGATTATATATGAGCCATCAAGAGCCCTGGATAGCACCATCACCCGCTCCAGCCCTTGCACCCACCACACAGCCCTGCCAGGCACCAAAGGACGGGCTGTGAGCCGGGGGATGCTGCCCTGGGAAGAGTTAATGGTGGAGGTCTCCAGCCCCAGCGCTGCAGGTGTCTGCTTTTAATTCTCTGCTGCTCTTCTCCCAAACAGCCCAAGGATTTCCACCCTCCCTCCTTCTCCTTTAGAAATGAGTGTTTAGCATAAGAAGAGAGGCAAGAGGAGCCAGGGCAGCAGGGAGATCTCCTGCAGCCCCTTCTAGGCAACCTGAGCAGGCGGGAAAAGGCAGCTGGCTGGAGCCCAGCGACAGAGGGGGGACCACTGGACGACTCTTTTCACATCTGGTTAAGTGCTGCTAAACCCTCCGACGAGCCGCCTAATTATTACAACACTTCTGCCGAAAAATTAACGTGCTTGGCTGGCTGCGCTGGGGCAGAAAGGGTAGGAAAGCAGCTGTCAGGAGGCGGGCAGCAATGGGAGCACCAAGAGAAGCGGTTTGAGGCAGCAGAGGAGGGCAGGGAGCTCTGCCCGAAGGGATGCTGCTGAGAAGACAGCCTCCTGCCCGCTGGCTGTGCTGCACGGCCCGCAGGAGAGGACAATGCCAGCAGAGGTGTTACTCTGGCAGCCCTTGCAGAGGGCTCAACTGAGATGCCCTGCCTACCCAAATCGACAGAACGACCTGCCAGCATCCCCCAAAATATGTGACTATCCTGAGGACCCAACAGCAGGGCCAGGAACAGGACATGGGGCACTGGGCTCCCCTCTGCCTGGCCTCTGCTCACTTCCCCTTGCTGAGTCCTCATTTCAGTAACTTCCACAAAATGCAAGCACGGCACCTTGTTTCTGTAGGTCTTCATAGGTCCTATAGGCCCGGTACCACTGCGGGAGCATCATTCATAGGCACATCTCCTTGCAAAACCCAGGAGCATCACCCATAGGCACATCTCCTTGCAAAACCCACTTTAAGAGGCTGTCGAAGGGACGCCAGTAGCTCATGGGAACTGCTCCCCCAGCACAGCCAGCTGTACATCAGGTTATCACCAGTGGGTAAGCCTCTCTCTGCTACAGGGGCGGTGGGATTCATCTCTCTCCCTAGCCAAAAAGGTGGGCTTGTGTCCCAAGAGGTGTCCAAGTACACCCAAAGAGCTCAGCAAAAGCAGCAGCCTGCTGGGTGCCTTTTACCCACAGATATTTGATGAAATTAATGACACAAAAGTAAGTATAAAGGCTAAGACAAATAGAACTGGCAACAACTTGAACCTTTGGCCTGTCCTTTGAAAGTCTCTGGCAAGTCTCAAATCTTCTTGATCTGCTCACTAAAGGGATGACTGTCCCACAATTATTTTCCAAGCATTTGTTGGCAAGTTGTAGGAGTAAAAAGGCATTTCACTGAAGCTGTTAGTACAAAAGCTCAGCTTCAGCCAGGGCCCTGGACTCCACTTCAAATTATAATATTTTAAGTACCTGAAAATAAATATTTTGTCAGCTGCTGAGAATTAAGAAGTAGCTTCGACCTTTCAGAGAGGGGAACCCTGCGGAGAGCGGCGAGGCTCAGAGAGTTAGCTGCAAAACAAGCTTTGCCCAAAGCCATTCAACCTGTCTAGCACACACACAGCCTCCCCTCCGTGCTCCCCGCTCCTCAGGGCTGCCCAGAGCCTTTCAGGGCCTGACGGGCTCCCTCCCAGCTGGGAAGCAGGCAGATGAAAGACACTGGGGCAGCAGTTTGCTATAAACTGGGTACTACAAGTAAGAGGAGCACCCCTGAGACAGCAACAGCAGCGTGTCAGGGCTTCCTACTAAGAGTTGCCAGTCGACTCCTGTGTCGCTCCTTGGTGCTGTTATTTCATGCCATGCCACACAGCCCAAGGAATTTTATCCACGAGGATTAAAAACGTATGCTTTGGTTGTAACATCTGCCCATGACCAAGCACCTGGATAGACGTACCTGCCGATCACCTCTAGGACCTCTGAGCCCCAGTGAACACTGTCTGTGCTCCAGTGATGGCAAAAGGAACCTGCACAAAGCAGAACATCTCTGGTTTCCCAACAGAGCTCAAACAGTTAAATCCTTCTCCCTTCCCCCCAATCTTTCTGCCTTTGGCCTTTAGATCAGCCCTGGTTGCCAATGAGGACTCATCGAAACACCACGAGGCTGGGCCTGTCAGGAAGGAAACCAGCGTGTCCAGAGTTTTGTTGTTCTAAAGACTTTTTTTTTTATATTTTATTTTACTGCTCAGGAAGGAAGCCAGAGCCTGCGCTTCGACTCCAAGAATGTCGATTACTCATCCTTCCCTGCATTATTTCTTTTATCTCTCACTTTTATCTACCTTACTCCAAATTTTTCCCCCAGTTCTTCCTATACCATTCCTAGCCACTGCTTTCAGCTGTTCAGCCAAGTTTCATATAAAAAAAAACCCAAAACCTGGCAACCGTTTCTTTAGAATAAAATTCCAGTGATAATGTTTATTAAACAAGCCTCCATCCCTCCTCCCACGCAGCCTTTTCAATCCTGCTGTAACCATCTGGGTACCGCCGCTACAACCACTGCCCTTGGACCCCAGCACCTCCAAGACGCGAACACAGCCACCCTCCGCGTACGGCTGCGCTGCGAGAATATCGTAACCCCTGCTTTAGAAACGGGCCATGAGAAATGGCTCTGCTCGTCCAAGGTCAATAGAGTCCACAGCACAAGCACAACCTACGCTCAGGGCTTTGCCCAGGCAGCCCTTCCCTCTTCCTGCTCCGCACGGCTGCCAGGAGAAGGCACGCTCAGCTCTGCCGATAAACGTGCCCTTCAGCTCCAAACCCCCCCCCAGTCACGGTAGAAATGTGCAACAAAAGTACAATAATTGGTATGTGACGGGTTGATGACACATTTCCTTAGCTGCAAAAAACCATGGGTCCTGGATCACCCAAACGTCAAGGAGCCACCTGAGTACATAGCAAGAGACTATCAGCAAGTGGTGTCTAACTGCCCTCTCCTCCTGGGCTCTGCAAAATCCATCGCACCACCCGGGGATTTCCTTTTCTTCTCTGCCCAGGTGCAGCTAACAACCCAGACACAACTGGCAACATCTGGGCGGACACAGCCCCAGATGTTTCTCATTGACATTGTAACCTTCCCCAGCCTTCCCCAGGCCGTGCCCGCTCCTCGGGGTGGGCACTGTGGGGGGGATGCACGTGCTCGAGGGCAGAC
Organism: Todiramphus chloris collaris; assembly: GCA_025345505.1. Lineage (NCBI taxonomy): Eukaryota > Metazoa > Chordata > Aves > Coraciiformes > Alcedinidae > Todiramphus > Todiramphus chloris. Next base: position 11,033,335 of record JANVCC010000074.1, read on the forward strand.
TTGGGTCCTCACAGTGCCCCCGGAGAGCTGAACAAAGCTGAAGCTTTCTTTTTTTGAGCTTAAGGCCTCCTCTTCCTTGCGATGTGCTGGGGCCTGATTTGGACCACACCATATACAGCTTCCCTGGGCTGCAACAGCCCCAACACCTCAGCCACAAGCGAGGGAGGCCAGTTCAAGTTCTTTCTGCCCAGCTCTGTCTTGCTCTAGCACAACCCTCCCCTGTTTCCACAGTTAATGTGTTGTTTTCATTTTAAGAGAGGGAAATAATGAGATGGTGGGAATGTTACTTCTGGCCAATGGAGAAAGGGATCTGTGAACTTTCACGGCTTACTTTTTCCAGTATATCCCAGTCCTGATCCAAACATCATCATACTTATTTCAGTCCTGGATCCAGCACAGTACTGGATACAATATTTTGGTCAAATTAAGACAGAAATAGCTTACAGCACTTTTCTACCTCACAGTCTCTCAAAAACCTCTTCAGAGCTTCCTGACTTGCAGTGTCTGACCCACAGCCCCGCTGCGCCCCCCGCCACTGCATCTCCAGGCATCTTCAACCCAGCTTCCCTGAAAACATTAGCCCCAAACCTCGAGTGAAGGCAGGCTGCCCATCACCATGCCTCTTCTGTAACCTGAACAGCCCCTGGAGAGCAATGCTTGTGCATGGGAACCCAAGCAGGCAGAGAGGAAGGAGCGGCGCAGGTCGTGAGAAGCAGCCCGGGCACAGAGGCCGCAGGAGCGATGCCAGCGGTCCCGCGCCCCGCTGTGTGCTGAGCAAAGGGCAGAGCCGAGGGTGAACAAGCGGGGTTATGAGTTTGGCTGCTCATTCTCTCCTTCTCCTATCTAAGGGGCACCTACTGTCATTATGAATCCACTCAGGCTGGCAACTTTTTGATTGTGACCATCAAGTTCCCCTGCTCATGCTCCGTGCGGGGTCATCAGGGTCGCTGATTGCTCCTCCATCTCTCCAGTAAAAAAAAAAAAGGCCGGTGGTCAAAATGCCTCCTCAGGGAGGCTGAAGACAAGTGCTCAGGGGGGAAAAGATGGCACCCTGGCTAAGGACTTTCCTGGAGGCTCACCTCCAACCTATAGTGCTGGTAATGGCAAGCGAGAATGGTTCTCAAGCAGAATAAAGAAGAGAAGGACTCAAGGTTCTGCAGCTCCCTTGGCAGTGCTGCAACATTTGGCCTGGATCCCTCTGACCTGCACTAACACCCAGCACCCACGATGGCACTTTCCACCCATCCACGGCCATCAGGACCTCACAGAATCCTCCACGCTGCAAACAGCGATGAGGACACAATGTTCCTGCCAGCGTTCACAGGCCAAAGGTTGGCCTGGCCATGGGCTGGCTCTGTCACAGCATGGTCAGACCACTCTGATAAGGGTTTTGCTCACCCAGCCCAAGGTGCAGCACCCAGGATGCCATTCACCCCACAAGACCTCCTCTCCATCCGTTGCAAAATCCCTCGCACAGCCTCCGGCACAGCTCAGGGGTTGGGAACTTTGTGGAGTTCCCCCCAAAACAGGGCTGGGACAAAAACCTGAAAGACATCTTTGGTATTGGAAGCAAGGCTGGAGGAGAAGGCAGAGCTGTAATCTGGTACCAGACCCTGGCACAGCTGCCAAGCAGGTTGTCTGCAATGAGGGATTATTATCCTATGGCTCCTTGTAGCAAGGGATGTTGCAGGACAGACAATTTCATATACTAAAGGGCTTTGCAACTTGCTTCCTAAAGTGCAGGGAAACGGCATCAAACCCAAATTAAAAGGTTGAGTCCTTTATAATTAAAATGACTTTAACTTAAATCAGAGTACCCCAAATCCCAATAGAGAGAAACGTGCCCGTCAGGGTGGTCCCCTGAGTTTTACCTCTTTGCCGTTTACTGCGGCCGGCGGGGCTGTCACGGGGACCCTTCGCCCGGCACACGCCTCGCCCGAGGAGGTGCCCCAGCACTTTCTGCTTTAGGTTTCATCCACTTGGGAAACCAGTTGTGCCAGCCAGCCCAGTAGCTGCTGCTGGACACGTCCCACCGCCCGCACCCTGCTCCGGGCTGCAGCGGCGCACGCCTGGGAAGCTCGGGCAAGGCTGTGGGGTTGCACAGGCAAAGAGCTGCTGTGTGAAAGCTCTCGGGTCTTTCCCAGTTAGAAACTGGATGTTGTTGCTGTGGTGAGAGATGGTTACCAAGAACCAGTGCTACGAGAATCAGTTTCCTTTCAGGGGTGTCCAGAGACACTTAGTGCCTTCCTTTTCCCCCTGCAGAACAGCCTGGTATTCGCAAGAAAAAGCACAAACCACATTCTTGCCCTGCAATTCAGCAAGATCTTAGCCTCAAGTTACCAAAAAAGGAAGGTTTTAAAACTATACCGACTGGAAACATTGTCCCGTGTGAGGAAAAATACAATGGAAGCATCCCACACCTGAACTCCAGCTTCACTGGCACCAGGGCTCCCTCCCCATGTAATCTGCATTTAAGGCAATAAACCTGTCTTTGCCTCGCTCCTTCCCAGCATTGCTTTTCCTCCTCTTCTGTTGCTCAGGTCAGTACTGCTGCAACTCAAAACACCAGCAAATGGTCAAAGGAGAGGAGAAAGCGATGGCTAAAGAAGAACTCCTGGCTTATCACAGCCACCATCCACGTTTCCAAAAGACAAGATGCAGAAGAGGCCAGACACAGACAGTACCCAAGCCCACAGTACTTCTCCAGCCAGAGCTCCATTGACTCCAGGGCTGGGGCCAAGCTGGCCATCAAATATCCAATACCCAGCAGCAACAGGAGAACACTTCAGCACTAAGATGTAAAGAAAACTGAATTCAGGGTAATGAATTTGGCCTGAACATCTGTAACCCACGAGCTTCTATACACAGGGATAGCTCAGGCCAGCAGAGCCAGGCAAGTAAGCAGTGAGGCTGCATGAAAGGGGAGAAAGACACGCACCAGGTACAAGTGTGGATCTACCAAAGCCCACGCGTGCCCTCTTTCAGAGTCCGCTGTGCAGGAATCTGATGGCACGTTTCATTTCCCAAATAGAGATCCATTATTCTTGAAGAATTCCAATTGCTCTGCATAGATGAAAAATGTCCTCAGATGTTCCCAAATCTGCTATTTCATCCTGAAGAAGAAAGGTGAAAAATTCATAGGCTATCAAGCAAAGTGATGTGACCGAAGACCACCAGTGACGTGAACTGCAGGATAAAAATCCTCACAGTTTGCTTTCGACGGCTGCTTTGCTTGGAATATGGTATTAAAAGAAAACAGCTTTGCCCCCACTATGAATTTGCATTAGAAATCCATAATAAAAAATAAAGCTTAATATTATACAAATGGGTACAGTTCTCTATAGTGCTCCTGATGCAGATTAAGGTTAGACAGATTTTAGATGACAGTTATTTACCTCAGTCTAACACCATGTATGTACAAATGGAATTTATTTTATAGCTCCAGATATTAGCCAGGAAAAAAAAAAAAAGAGATGAGAGGAAATCTTACAGTCTCACGTAAAATATAATTATGTCTGTTTTCTGCTCCTTGGAAGGCAAACAAAGAGGGGAAAATGAATCTGCTGCTAGCATTTAATGGGACTTGTCTAAATGATAACAAACAAGTAACAACCAGCAGCAATTCCCAAACACCTTCACTTCTATTTTTTTTTCCAGGGGGGAATTGCAGAAACTCTAAGACCTTGTTGACTCGAACACTTTCACTCCTAGAGAGCAGGATTAGGCCCAACGCCTGAGCACGTCTCTTCCCTTCTAGACCTTGAAATTATCTAAGAAAGAGAAAACAAAAATCACCAACGTTTTTCCTCTCCCTCCTGAACTGTACCCCCGCTCCCCCTGCTTCTCCCGGTTCCTCGCGCAGGCGTCACCGATCAACCAGGAAACTCTCGCTAACTCTTGAATTTTGCAAGTTAGCAAGTAAAATAATAAACCAGCGTTTTAACTGTCAGGGATCCTGGCTCGCACGGTGCACTTTGGTCATTTCCTTTAATAACTGTAGTTTAGCAGTAATGATTTATAATGGTTCATAATATTCTACTAACTGTACTATATTAATAATACTAATACTTTGCCCTTGCCTAGTGTCTTCTGTCAGAAGATATCAAAGCGGCACATGCCGCCGGGAGGGAGGGAGGGAGGGAGGGAGGGATCGCTGTTCCCTCCGTGGGGATCGCCAAACTGCGACTCCGAGCTGTGCCCAAGGTCGGGATTCCGGATCCCCAACCCGGCGCGGCAGCCCCCAGGGCTCCCTTCACCCTTCCTGCCGCAGCTCTGTGCCCGCGGTCGAGCCTGATCGATGGGGATGGAGGTTTAACGTGACTAATCCTTCTCGAACAGCAGGGTTTGGGGGCCACGGTTTTGACGGGAACTCCCGATCGAGGTGGGGGGTTGCCCTGCGGCTGTACGATAAATACCCTCGTGCCAGCACTCGGACACCGGGGCGAAAGAGGAGCGGTAAATATCCCCCGTGTCCGTGGCCATCCCCCCAGCAGGGGATGGATAAATGTGACACTTGGGCGTTGCTCGGCGCTGCGCGGACGGCGGGTACGAGCCCCGACACCAACTCCCAGGGAGCCCGAAACGGGAGAGAAAAGGGCCGAGGCATCCCTGGCGTGGCCGAGCCAACGGGAAAGCTGGCCGGATGGCCGCGGCTGCGTGGGGGAACATTTTGGAGGAGAAAACAGCCCCAGCCCTCCCCCTCAAACGATCAATTAAAAGCCATCCTTCTGCCGAGAGCCCGGCGAAGGCAGCAAATGAGGGCTGCGAGCAGAGCAGCCGCCCGGCCGGGCTCTGCATGACAATTGCTGGGAAGGGGATGGCGGAGGGGGAGGCAGCCCCGGCCCCTCTGCCATGGTGATTAGGTATTCTGAGTGCGCCAGATAGCCCCAAACAGCAGAGAGAGAAATATAAACTGGAGACCGGCGCATCCAAGGCAGGCCAGATGGCCCCGCAGCCGGCAGGGGCTGCTCCCATCCAGCCCTTCCCCACTTTAACTGTTCAAACATTTCTTTATCCCGACAAGACAATTAAGCTGAGCAGCATGGAAAGGAGTCTCGGCAACAGTTTGCAGAGGGAGCGGGAAGGTTGTTGCCAGAAAAGCAGAAAAAGGAGGCGATTGCTGCATAGCCCAAGCCCTTCCCCACAGTGCGCCCAGCTCCGCGAGGACGGCACGTTCTCGGCGGTGCAGCAGGGATGGATGTGCGGCCTTCGTCTCTCCCGCTGCCCATCTGCCTGCCCACTCCTTCAGAAAACCCTCTATTGCTCCGTCACTCCTCCTGCATCACGCAGGCCACTGCACGACGGAAAGCAAATGTTCCCCTTGATTTATTTCATTATTTCATGAGCAATGTTAAGTTTGCAATTTCCTACGGTCACGGCTGATTATTATTAGCAACAAAGCATCACTTCACGTTAGACCCCAAATTTTACCGGCCTTGGCAGTGGTGCATCCCAGCAGGAAGAGTTGTGAGAGCGAGCCATGGGTGTGCGCGTTCCCCCTCCAACCCATTGTTCTATCACAGAATACGAGAAGATGAACGTTCTTCCCCCAGCACACATCCACACAGCTCTCTGCCTAGGTCCCAGTCTGCCAACACAAAGCCCAGCACACACGGCTGACCGGGTGGGTGACTGTACAGACAGTCCTCACTCTCATTTCCAAAATATTCTGCTGCTCAGGAATTCGAGCTGTGGCCGTCATGGCCCTGATGTTCCTCACCTGAAGTGTAATTTACATTTGGCCAATAACAAACCAGTTGTTTCAGAGGAAAACTACCTCCATGCTAGAGATGTTCTCTAAAACTGAAGTGGAACAAAGAGCTCCCTAACATGGTACACATCCTCTCTTGCAGGGGAGAAGCCAGTTGCAGGACAAACTGGCTGTGTTCAAACAGTCAAGGTTAAATGTGGTTATAAAAAAGAATAATCAAAATAATGTTAATAAAACCACCCCCACTTTACCCACCAGTGCCAGAAGCTGGGCGAGGATTGCAACCTGCTCACCAAGTCAGCTGCCTGGCGAGAGCCACCAGCTGTACAGGGAAACTGAGGCTAGGAGAGCTGGTGGCCAGGATGTAGAAGTCACCTGGACACACCAGGCTATGCTCCACAAGAAGTCACAGACAACACACGATGAAGACCAAGCAGCACCAGGAAACAGTCGTCTGTGGTGCCCAGGAGGCCAGGGGAGCAGGCAGCCTCGCAGGGACAGCAGCAGTGTCTGTCTGACAAGGTCTCTTTGCCAAGAGATCCTGGCCTCAGCGTGGACCTCTGCCTGGCACTTTATGGGAAAGCGATGCTATGGTGGCTGGGCATAGAAGGCCACTGGGACAGATTTTATTAGAAACAAAGAATAAAACCAGGGATTTTTTGGTTTTTTTTTTATTTTTTTAACAGGGCTATAGATCTCTTTTGCAGAAAGGAACACGCTATTTATTTCCACTCCTTCTAGGAATCTCAGCTATTGTACGCTTATTAAAGGAAACCCATAAAGTATGTCTCCCAGTGTCTTTAACACGTGCTTTACAAGAAGCCCCTAAACTCTAACAAATGGCATTATTTTCCTCAGTAAGCACCTAAGAGAACGGGCCCATGCAGCGCACGTCACGTCTGCTTCTCCCTGGAAAGGCTCCGCTTTTCTCCGCACTCCCCGTGCGCTCCCATCCAGATGCCCCCGAAGGAGATGCTCTCCCATCGTGGGATGCACGGCTACGGGTGCTGCTGGCAAACAACCTCCTGCTTTAAAAGCAAGGAAAGGTGCACCCAAAGACTGAGCAACCCCCAGTGCACAAACAGGTATCTCCCAGGGCCAGGTGCTAACCTGGGTTACGTCAGCATACATCCCAATTGATTTTACTGAACTCTGCAAATTTCCTCCACTGGTGAAAAGAGGTTGAGGCTCTGCTCCCACGATGCAGAGGACTAAACAGTGCAACTTCCAAACACTCCTCGAGATGAAATGCCTGACTTTGGATTCTCACTTTGCTGCCAAGTATCTCAAGCGTAAACCTATTTTTTTAGGAAAATTAAAACTCAGTGCATTGAATTCCTTTTACTTTTTTAAAGACACACACAGAAAAAAAAACCAAAAAAACAAAAAAAGAGCAAGTTTCTAGGAAAATCACCATTTAAGCTATGTGGTAAAACAAACATTTTAATGAGCTATTCAGAAACGGTTCTTGTGCAGTGGTACAGAAGAATATACAGCCAGTCACAGCAATTTACCTTCCATGGAACACAAACCCTTTCAGGAATCTGAAAAACACCACTGAGGGGTGAGCTCTGCAAATCCGAAGAGCGCCCGTTAGCCACGTAAAGGTGTTGCTGATCCAAGAACATTTCACAGTTTTTGCTCACTGTTGTAGAAAAGCCTTAGCACATTTTTGCCTGGAATCTACAGCCACCTACCTGCAACAGTATCTCCGGCAGGAGCACGAGTAGGCAGTTCTTACAAAGGTTTCTATAGAACAATTACACGAGGGATCCACAAAACTTCTCAGGGACCAATAAGAGACATCACCCCCCCTCAAAGTATCTATTTATATAGAAACTCCAAAGGTATGTATGCAAATGTCCATGTCAAACAGGATCACCGTTACATCTGTGAACGGTGATCCCTCACATCCCTCACCAGGGAAGTTTCAGCATCAGCATCATGAGGATCCTCTACAAGGCTTCTGCACTCGCTGGCTCCAGCAAACACACCCAGATGTGCATATGCACGCACCAAATCAACTCGCCCTGTTAATGGAGCGAAGTTTCCATGGTGCAGTATCTATATGTGATGGGAATATCATACGGAGCCAACAGACATATTTAGTGCAACACCGTCCTGGTAGTTACACAAGAATTTTAATGTCAATGATATCAAGGGTGTTGCATTTGCTCGGCTCTGCCGTGCAGTGAAGCATCTTAAAGAAATATAACCACACAGGTAAGAAAAACAAGGAAACCAAACACCTTCCAGTTCTGCCCAAGTTTTCCAAGATGCCTGCAAAGTTCCAATTCTGCTTCTTTCCCTGGCAAGTCCCCCACGGCAGAGCCGATGGTGGCTGTGGGGACCCGAGCGTCCCCGGCGCCTGCCCAGGCAAAGCCCCCTCTGCTCCCCAGCAGGAGAGGACCCGTGCCCGGCACACGCGGGGGGCAAAGGCAGAGCACCCGGGTGGATGTGGATGTGGATGTGGGTGCGTCCGTCTGTCCGCAGCTGCGCGCCATGTGGCCTAATTCATTTAACAGATTTACTTCTTCAAATGGGGTATCTGACAGGATTTTCCTAGCAAGATCCACGGCAGCTGATGTGCTCTAAATTCATTTAGCTAGCAGACCCACCGCTCCTCCACCGCTATCTCCCAGAGTATTCTTTCGAGCAAGCTTCATTTCCACAGGCAGGTTACAGCGATAAGGAAAGAGCATCGACAAACATGTTTCTAAGCTTTGCCATCTCACCTGCCTCCTCTGCAGGTTAATTATGTTACCAGCTTACACACGGACACATCCGTACGCGCTCCCATCTTCAACCACTTCCCCTGCAGACCCAAAAGAAGGGAGGGGAGATGCTGAACAATGCAAGGAGCTTACAGCACAAAAAGTAGCGTGGTCGGAGGTGGATCAGAAGGAGAGAGGGGAAACAAATAGAAGATCACGTTCATAGCACAAGGAATACGCAGCTTCTGCCTTCAGTGGGAATCGCCCTACGCTCAAAAACGCTGACATAAAAGACACTCTCGCAGCATATTTCAAAACCAAAGAGCGATGGATTTACAAGGCAGGTTGATTTTATGATGACTTTTATTGAAAAGGTATGCCGGGTTTAGGCAGATGCCTTTTAGCGCCAGTAAGTTAGCACAGTGCCTAATTCAAGGAGACAGGCTGAGGAAGCAGCGCCGACAGGGGAGAGAGAGCCACAATGTCTCTATTACTCTCCTCGGCATCATAAAGAGGAGGAGAAAAAAAATCACGTCTGAAAGGGAGAGGAAGGAGCGGAGCAGCAGGTTTTTGTTGAAAAATAACAGAGTAATTATAACAACGACAATACTAAAATTGTTTTCTAGCAAAAAAAGTCAACAGAACAAAGGAGCCCACGTGAAAAGCAAACCACTCACTCCCCAGTCTGCACACCTGAATTTACAGGAGACCTCTAACCAGAACAGTGCTCTTCTGGGGGTGCCACGCGCTGCTGCCCACAGACCACTCCCCGTGGCAGGTCACTTCCCAGCTCAGCACGCTGGAAGCCAGCCCTTCCCAGAGGACAGCTCTGGCCCTCCCTCCGGGCAACCCCCCAAGGGACAAGGTGCCGGGGGGAGTGGGGAGTTACAGTCATGAGCATGTGCACCAGGGTTCCTTCAGTCCAACGACCAACCTGCGGAAGGCCACACCACCTTTCACCAGGCACCAAAGCGGGGAAGCACTCGGAGCAAGCACGCGGTGCAACAGGTTCCTGAACTGCAAGGACGGATTTGGGTTTGTGTCTCAAAGAGCAAGCTCAGTGGCCAGCAATATTCTCAAGCCAACCCAGAGGAAAAGGCACTTTTGCCCTAACCTGAGGCATCCTGACTGGAGGTAATACATTTTCTCTAAGAACGGTGTGTGTGAAGAAAAGGTGAGAAAGAAACGCCTGAAGAAGCAGGGGGTACACGTTTGCTGGGAGCCCTGGGACAGTTTCTGGCTACACACTCCAGCTGCATCCCAGTTTGCACACATGTATGTTCCAGCACCTACAGGCTTGCACTGGGGCACGGACAGCTTTCTGCAGGGCCAACCTTGTCTCTCCAGCTGTGTGTTGGGAGACAAGTTTCCTTCAGGAGCACCTCACCTTAAGATCTGTCAGTGTCCATTTAGAAGAGACAAGGCAGTACTGCGTGGCTGAGCGTGGCAGGCAGGAAAGGCTGGTTTTCCTCTGCCTCCAGCAAGAGCCACAGCACTGCGGGACAATCACTCGCTGAGTGTCTCGAGGCGCAACTAAAGAAGAGCCAACAAGTCAACGGAGGTACTTACATCTGTCACTTCGGTCTTCAGGGCTGGATGAGGTTTCCCGGTCAGAAATGAGGCCAGAAACAGCAAAGATCTTCTTCCCCGTATCATCAACTTTGAGGGAGCCGGGGGAGCTGGAGGGGAGCTGCGTGCCAAACTCGTACTCCTTCCCATCGGCGTCGGAGAAGCGCAGATGGGGCGAGTCGGTGTCGTGGCAGTTTTTCAGGCGCTTGGCCGGCGTGAAGGCTGACTGGTAGCTCTCCCGGTCTTCAGTGGATGCAAAGGGGCGGAAAGCCCCAACGCCGCTGTGGTTCAACATACTGATCGGGGTGCAGTCCAGGTTTGGGGGTGCAAACTGGGGGTGGAGGTGAAGCAAGGATGGAGGAAAGTCACGGTTCGCAAATGCTCCCGGCACCCCGCCTTGCCGGTGATACATGGAGGCAAAAGTATATGAGCCATTGGTAAAGGGAATATGCACGTCCTTATCTGCTGACACGGGGACCCCAAAAGGCCTCGGCTGCTGGCACGGGATGGAAGCATCACGACTGGCTTCAGCGGTGGAAGCGAGAACCATCAGTGCTGGGGAGGCCAGCGGGTTGGGGAGATAGGGTGAGTTCTCCATCTTGAACGCTGCCCGGTGTAAGTCCATCGGAGTCTCTTTCCTCAGCAGGATCACAAGTGAAACAATCTTCCCTGGAAGGAAAGCAAAACGATGCCTGGGAATGGAACGGGGAAAATTACTGGAGCATCATCGCCCTCCAAACGCTGCAAAGAAACAGAAAAGAAGAGAAAACACAGCCAGTTAGGTTTCTGTGCTCATGTCTATGGGACACTCCAGCAGCAGGGTGGCCACATGCATTACAACCCCCTGGCTGGAGACGCACCACTGTTCTCATTCAAAAAATCAATAGACAACTTCACACACTACTGGAATCAGCTCTGGCCCTCCAGGTTAAAGGGTATCATCCAGTGCACATGAATGAAAGGCAAACCAAACATAGTAACATGCAGATTTAATAACCCACTAATAAACAAAGTTCAGTCTAAAATTAAGGTAGTAATTATAATTGGAATTTCATACGGCAAAAGAGGCACGTAGATGTAATTGCAATAAACCTAAGAAGGCACACACAGACACGCTGCGTGAGCCAACGTAAAAATATCTGCTGTACATCGTTAGCCAAAGGAGACAACACAGATTGGCACACTCTACACGGTGCCTACGATGTGCATAACAGACCAGCGTTTTCTCCCTCTCTTGCAGGATACATGGGTAGGTAAATACTTGCACAGACTACTCGATACCATCGTGTGTGTACGTACACCGTTGGAACGGGGGAATGTGCCCGTGTGTAGGTGTGTGTGTACCACATAAACACCCAGGCGTGCACACACAACCCCTGGTAGCCAAAGGAGAAGAGACTTCCCCCCTAACATGCCTGGCGTCTCTGACAATATTTAAAATCATAATGGGTGCTTCTGCCATCTGATCTCCGCGAGCGTCTGCCTTTCGGGTCGGGGACGAGAGAGAATGGATCAGTAATTTTAGTTCCTAATGCACTCACTCTTAAGTAGATTTGTAAACTGCCCTGGATGTGCCATTAACATTTAGAGGAAAATGTTAACAAAATTTCTGCCTCGCATCTTGCTGAGCCTCCTAGGTTGGCTGTAGCCACCCAGCCAGCCACAACCCCCTCCCAGGGTGAAGGAAGGGAAAATGCTCCTTTCTGTATCTCCTCCAGTTCGCTCCGGCTTTTTGTGTTGTTATTTTCTCCCCCAATCAATCTCGATGTCTTTTCTTTTAAGCTTCCGCCGACTGCCATTCAGGCCCCACAACCCAGCTTAAAATACAAGGACTATAACTTTGAAACAATATACTAGCTGCTGGAGCTCAAAGGGCCAGAAAAATCATATAATAATAAAAAGCTGTTACAAATTGTGCCTCTTAAATCCAGAGGGTCAAACATCTCAAATAAAACTTAGTGAAAGAGTGTCTCCCTAATGGAGTGCCTTTTGTACTCCATGAATGAGGGAGCCTAGGTTAACAAAGTGTATGAAATCCAGTCTGGGGCTTTAATGCAGTTCAGTGATAACATTTCCTCTCTCCCATCCTGTACCCAGCCGCTCCACCGACTGTTATTAATGGTGAAGATGAGTGGACATCATCTCTCTGCTTCCTCATTTGGCACCCATCCTTACAGACATCATTGCTAAGCTACCAGATTATGTATCTCGCATTAACGGGTTTGCTCTCTTCCAAATTTGAAATAACTTTCCCGTCGAGTTCTCGCCATGGAGAGCGAGGGGGAGAGGGAGAGCGAGGGATGCCAAGGGCATCCTGGGCAGTGCTGCAGTCCTGGGTACACTCGCTCCGCTGCTTCACGCAAGGCTGATCGAAAACTGGAGGTCAGGAAACTGCAGCCACTGGGAAAGCTGGAATTGCTGGGGGCTTTTGCATCCGTGTAAATATATAAATATATATATATACACACACACACATGATTATATACGGAAAAAGATGCATGCACATAAACCACCGTTTGCAGAAATAAACAATCATTAACATGGAAGTGAAACTGAGTAATCATGGGAAAACACGGATTTCCAGGGGGGAGAAAAAAGCAACTACCTCTGCCTCCTTTTCTATTTTTACTTCTGCTATCACCCCGTTACGTTAAATGTATTTCATAAATTAGTAATCTGGCCGCAACACTTGACACTCCTGTAGGATACTGTGAATCACTACGGCCGTTTATTCGTTTGCAAACTTCATTACACCAGGAATAAATCAACACGCTACAATATCTCAGCCAGCCAAATTTCATTTTTTTTCGGCTCCCACTTCCTTTTTCGTTCTCTCTTGCTCCCTTCTCGCCCAGCACCTCCCCACCCCCAGCAACGCGGCCAGATCAGACTGCGGCGGACCAGTCATTATGAAAATCTATCGTTAATACACTGCCAATGTCAAAATGTCATAGGTTTAAACACAGAACCCAAAAATAAGAAAACTAACTGACCTTTTTAATTAAAAAAATATGGATTGCAGGGTAATCAGCTGAGGGAAGATTTGGGTGCCGGGAAGGCAGCGGGCACAGGTGGAGTGAGGAACTGCTACTTTTCTGCCTCTATGCTGATTTTTTTTAATTTAGCACCTCGTGCAAATCCAGATTAAAATAACTCCAGCTATTGATCCGAGCAGTGGAATTGACATTAATTTTAGTTCACTTCTCACTTTGCAAAGGGATCAATAGGAAGTAATAACAGCTGACATCCCCGCTGAAAGGAGGAGAAAAGACGGGCTAGAGACAGAAATCGAAAAGCAACCAAATAAATCAGCAGCTACTTTTCCACGGCATCAGACAAACTCCAAACAGATTGCAAAAAGTCTTTGTTGAATTAACTAAACAAGGAATAGAGGGAGGGGGAATGGAGATCAATCTAGGAAGCTACATAAACTGTCTACCAAGTACGAAGGTTAGATGGACAGACTGAACACAAACTCTTTTTTTTTTTAATTACTTTTTTTTCATGGCTACCTACATGCATAGTTATTGGTTTTCAGAGCTACCCTGTTTAAGGTGTGCACAAATTACCTGTCTAATGGTGTATGTTACTAATAACAAGGTTAAACACACCACGACCAAGACAAATTGAATCAACAGCCTTTAGCTCTGAACCATAAAAAAAAAAAAAAAATAGAATATTCTCTCACCAAGGAACAAGTTGTAATCAGTTATCTCTGGCTCGGTTTTGGTTCCTGTGCTTATGAAGGTTGTAGCACTGTGCTGAATTAGTTAAGAGGAAAGTCTGATAAAAGTAGAAGCCATGACAGAGCTGGTTTTAGCTGGCATCACAAACACCCAGCAAGTGGAGAAAACAGCAGTGACCACTGGCTATAAGCGTAAAACCCACTTGCTAATCAGCCTGCGAGGAATCACGCACATATGCCAGCACATGCACAGCCCATACACAGCCACCAGACCTGCAAATCTTTTACTAAAATGTTACTCAGAGTTCCTGTTGCTAAATTACCTCTCTGCTATCGATTAAAAGAAATATAAAATAAAATACACCACTCTGGTTTCTACAACAGGTTGCATTTTTGTGGTCTCTCAACCATTTCCAAATGCCAGAGATTAAAATAATGGGGCAAATTAACATTTTTCTGCCTCCAGAAACAAAGTTTTCTTGGGGCAAAAAAAAATTAATTAACAAGCTATGGGGAAAAAAGAAGATCAAAACAATAGGAAATCCTGGAAAATTGATGATGCGTGTAAATTAGGAAAGACCCAGGGAAAAAAAAAATAAAAATCACAATATCCATTTACATTAAAAAGTTTTTTCCCCCATAAATGTCAAGTAGGAATTTAGAAATATGCTCTGTGCAGAAAAGCCAAAGATTATAAAACAAAATAATGCCAGCTGTTTGGGGATTTAAGTGCTCAAATGGATTATATATTTGAACCAAACTGGATTTCCTTATAATAAATAAAACAAATGCAATCTCGAAAGCCAACAAAGGCGAGCTCTCATCACTGGATTAAGATACAAAGGAAAAACAGTTAATTTTTTTTCCAACGCGTGAAATATGCCAACTGCAGCCACACACCCGGGCAGCTGCTGTGAAAACCGATTTGGGGGGGGGGGGGAATAAATAAAAAATGAAGAAAGCGGGGAGCGGAGGAGCCGGCGGCGGGGCCGGAGGGAGGGAGCGAGGAGCGGCTGCACCGGGCAGGGCAGCCCGGCCCTCGGCCCGCACTGCGCGGCCGCTTTTGTTTTGCTTCAAACTTCGTAAAAAAAAACAAACCAAAACAAAACAAAATCCAGAGAGAAAACCAAAGAAACCACAGTGAAAAAAAACAAACCAAAACAAAACACACACACACACACAAAAACAACCGACCAAAAAAAGAAAAAAAAAAACAAAAAACAAACAACAAAATTCAGCAAAAAAGGGGAAAAAAAAGAAAAGCCGGCGGGCAGAGCGGGTGCTTCCCGCGGCGGCGGCTGCAGGGGGAGGAAGCGCCGGGGGTGAGGAAGAGAGAAAGAAGAAAAAAAGGAAAAGAAAAAAAAAAAAGAAGGGAAAAAGGAAAAAAATCCCACAACCTACCGAGGGGTTTGCTGGTGCCGGGCCCCCGGCCCGCGCCCTCCGGCCCCGCTCCCAACTTGGAGAAATTCGAAGGAAAGCGGCGGGCGGCGCGGCCCCGGGGCAGCGGGCAGCGGGCAGCGGGCAGCGGGCAGCGGCACCGGGCCCCTCCGCAGCGGGAAGCCAGCCGGGGTGGCACCCGCCGGCCGCCCCTTTACGTCCCGCTCCCAGATTTTCTCTCCCGCCCGGAGGGAGTGTTAAATAAACCCGAATAAAATAAAATGGGAAGGGGCGAGCCCCGGGCAGGAGCCAACCGACGCCGGCAAGCCCCGCCGCGCCGCTCTCCCCGCCGGCAAATTAAACAGGTGTTTGGCGGGGCCGGGACTGCGGGCACGGCACGGCACGGCGCGGCACGGCACGGCACGGCACGGCACGGCACGGCACGGCACGGCACGGCACGGC
>JANVCC010000074.1:11048861-11063804 GCA_025345505.1 Todiramphus chloris collaris
GCACGGCACGGCACGGCACGGCACGGCACGGCACGGCACGGCACGGCTCGATTCGGCCCGGCGGTACCGCCCGGCCCCGCCGGGAACCGGCGATCGGGGCGCAGCCGGGGCTGCTCCGCTCCTGCCTCCTCCGGAATTGTTCGCTCCCGGGGAGGGGGTTCCGGCAGCTCGGTCCGTACAGCCCGTTAACTCGCCCTTTCCCCCCCGTTTTTTCCTCCTCCTTGAAGCCCAAGCCACAAAGATCATCAAACGCGAAGATGACCAGAGTTGTTTGGATTTATTGCAACAATCACTTACCATACACATTTCCTGTGTGGAAGGACAAGCATTCAATACAACTCTTTAAGTAGACAGTTCCTAATGATTTCATTGTGGTCAACCAGATGGTTTTTATGTATTTAGATCTGAAGGTGAAGAATTATTTTCCATGCTTCCAACCTATTTACAGACTTCCCTGCTCTAGAGCTGGGGTGGTTGGTTAAAAGAAAGAAAATCCTGCAATTTCTCGATCGCATCGCTGGATGATCCAGAAAGTTTTCTAAAGGACCTAAAGCAAAAACAGGGATAATTCCTTTCACCTCTTCTGGCTTCCAAGCTACGCGATTCCCATATGGAGTAATTTTAGCTCATTCGTTGAATAACGCTGACAATTTAAACCGCCTCTCTACCTTTGTTTTATCTGCAATAACAAAACCAGAACAACACGGCGTGTGAGATCCAGGCGTTTGGTTCCTACCTGAGAGCAGTCGGGGGCAAGGGCGGCAATCTTTTAGGGATGGAGGACCCGAGGAGAGGCGAGGATGTTGGACAAACTTCAGCCTCTTCCAAAATTAAGCTAACTGGCGACTTAACAAGGTGCGTTTAAAAATAAAAATAAAAATAAATAATTCGGTCTTCGAGCGGGGATCGTGCATTTTTCGTACGGCTTAAAACTAAAGTTCACACGGGGACTGCACGGTTGCAAAAATGAAAGCTTCGAAGTAAATAAAATTACTGGCTGTTCAGTGTTTCTTGAGAACACAGAAACCCTGGAGGTTTGGTTTGGTTTTGGTTTTTTTGCAGATACCTTTATTGCAAAATAAAAGCCTTAGTTTGTGTATTTGGGGGGGGGAAAAAAAAAACCCTCAAAAAAACACTAGGTGGATTGGTGCGTGGAACTGCTTATTTCCTTTGAAAAAAAAGTTTTTGTTTTGCGGCTGCTGGGAAATGAAATTGTCGCTGCCCAGAGCGACCGTGGAGAGAGCGAGGTCCTGGGTGCAGCGGAGGGAAGCGAGGGAATAAGTCCCCGCCTTGCCCCACCAACAAAATAAGGGGGGGGGGGGGGGGGGGGGGGGGGGGGCCCTTTTATCTGCCTTTCCCCTCGGCATTACCATGCCGATCCCCACCCACCCGGCCCTCCCCGCTGCCGCCGCCGAGCCGCCCGGCTTCCCCCGAGCCGGGAAGGGAGAAGGGGGAAGGGGAAAGGAGCGGGGGGCTGGGGTGGAGGTAGGAGGAAGCGGGGGGGTGGGGGGGAGAAACTTGCCCTGCAAAGTTTGCGTGCGGCGGGGCGGCCCCGGTGGCCGGTACTCACGGTGCGGGTGCCGGCGGAGCTGGCGGCGTGCGGGGAGCAGGGGAGTCCCGGGCGTGCTGGCCCCGCTGCGCGCCCGCGGCTCGCATGTAGCAGAGCGGGAGGCGCCGGGGGTGCGAGGGAAGGAGCAGTGCTGCCTCTCAGTGCCGGCTCTCATCAGTGAATGAGCCTCCACTCTCCCAGGGACTCCCGGCTCCACACACACGCACACACACACACACACACACACACACTCGCACACGGAGCCGGGCTGAGCACTGCATACATTAGGGCACTCGGGCAGTATGGGAAATGCAGTCCAGGACCTGGCGCCCACCCGCCAGGCACAGCCCAGGAGTTGCCCAGCTGGGGCGCCGGGGAAGCTGCTCCCCTCCCACGGGCGCCGCTTCTCCCTCGGCCCCTCCGCACCGTTGTCGTGCACCCTCCGTTCGTGCCCGGCACCGTCGGGTTCCCACCGCGCAGCTCCCCCTCCAATTGCAGCGGGTCGCTGGAGGGTACCCCCCGGGCAGCAGCACCCACCCCCACCCCTCCAGCCCTGGGGCACCCGGCACCCCTCGGGATGCTCTCGGGCACCCAGGCTTCCTCCACGCACCCTGCTGCATCTCCCGGCTCTCAGAGGTGCCCAGGGATGGGCAGATCTAATGACATCCCCAAATTCTCCCTGGACAGCTGCAGCCGAGCCAGAGAGCAAATTAGGGAGTTCACAGTGGCAGTGTTTCTGGAAGTGCCACATGCATGCGCAGCACGCTCACTGCTGTTTTCATGTTTCCTGGATGCACATTGCAGCTCTGCACAAACCCTCTTGCACCACCTTGGCCATGGGCAACTCTTCTGCCAACTAGAAGGTTGTCCTGAGCAAAACCACCAGTTGTAGGGAATGGGAGAGCCAGCTTTAGATGGGGGCTCAGATGAAACAGTTGTCTCATTGTCAGTTGTCTCATTGTTTATTGTGAAGTACACCAGGGTTTGATCCAAGAGACTTATTTATTCTACCCAAGAGGGAACAGTTTTGTTCTTTTCTTCAACTGCTAAATAATTTCAGGTTATCGTTAAAAAGACTATGGGCAGCATTTTTTGGCTCTTATCTAACTCTGCACTGTCATTCTCAAAATGTGACCGTGCTATGCAATATACACTGAAAAAAAAAAAAATCTCCATCAGCATCATCAACCACTTGGGCTATACCCTATGTGTGTGTGAGAGTAAGAGGGATTACATACTTGTGTCACACAACAACTTTTCTGTAAGCAGTGACTTGTCACTGAAGTATATGGGCTAGTTTTGCCTGTTACTCCATCGGATCACTGCAAGCACCAGCGCCTATAAAATTGTCCATGGGCACAGTAGGAAACATGGCCCTGGGTCTTAGCCGGGTGCATTGTGCAGACCATAATGGTTTGCTTCGGCACTGTGATGAAGTTCACCCATACCTTTGGAAATGGTAGTAAATGTAGCAGGGGAAAAAAAAAAATAAAGCTTTCTTATTTTCACACAATTTCAAAATAGAATGACGTGGAATTTCAAGCTCCTCAAGCAGGTGAAGAGACTTCATGTACTTTACGTAACCATCAGTAGCTCTGCTTCCTGCTCTGACCTGCAGCTCAGCCATGCAGAGCCTGATGATACTCCACAAAAAGAGTGCGCTGCCCCTTCCAGGCATCTGTTCCACTGCTGCTTTCCTGCACACCGTGTGCAGGAGCGAGGAGGATGGCAGGGCCGGCAGGAAGCGTCGCCTTCCTCCATGGATCAGCCATGGCACAAGGGCAAACGTGAGCTCAGGTTCCTGAGCTTCATTTGTGCTTCATGCAAAAACTGTCATTTAGATATACCAGGTAAAAATCTCCCACCATTGCGAGCAAGTGTTACTCTGCATATAGCCTGCTCATGAAACACACCTCGCAGTTACCCCTCGATCAACCAAGGTTATGATCTTTTGGGGTTGGTCATTCCTGACACCTCTTTGGAAAGAGCTGCCCCAGAGGCTGGACATGCAGACGTGCCCCAGCACACCAGTCCGGATGGTTTGTGTGGGGACACGGAATTCATCTGCACCACACACGTTTCCAAGGCACTCATCCTGCCGCGTGCTCCAGACCGAGAGGACCAACCAGTTCAGGACATCAGTAAATATTCCAGAGGGTAGTATAGATAAGCCGAATTTTAAATAAAATCAGGGTTTTGATACACTTCAGGAAGCTACATTAAAAACCAACCCTTATCTCCCAGGGATCTTGGGAAAAACATTCAGCCACAGCTCAGCTTGTGCTACAGCTTCATGGTTGCAATTACAGAATTCTGGTTTAAGAAATGCTCTTATTATAAAGCTGTATTTTCAGTACTTACACCACCATGAAAAATGATCCCTGATCTCTATTTTGTTCTTAGTCAAAGCCCCAATTTTTAGTTCTTTATTTATTTACATTTTCATTTCTTTAGCATGGAAAAAGGGATCTGAATCCTGTGCTGGTGTCCAATTTATGCTCGCTGAGAATCAAGCTCCGTGTTTTGAGGCTTGAAAAAAAGAATGATGCAGCTTTATTTAAGTTCATGTTACTGCACTGTTACACAAGAACTTAATACAGCTTGGATTCAGGGAAAAAGTCTGGCATTTAGCTGGCTTCTGTGAGCAATGTCTTCAGAGGAAATTGAGAAGATACACTCAAGTTATTTATATTTGTAATTACCATTAATCTGTATTACTAATGAGCGTTTTGATCCTGAAAATGGATCCATAAACATGGACTCCTGCACCGCTCTGGAGCTGTGATATGCACAGAGGCCCATAGGAAAAATTTCTACTGAAATATCTTCTGCACTGATAATTTGGACCCTAAAATAACTTTGAACATCTGACGTAACTTTGTGTGCGTTGCTCGTCTCTGCGAGTAATAGGGGACACCTCCATTTTTTTTATTTCTTTTTTTTTTTACACCCTTAGTATTAGCCCAAACTGTGTTATGGCCCATCACACCTTCTCTTTGCAAAGGCTGTTCTAAATACTGAAGTCGAAATTAAATTAATATATCCAATCCCGAACCTACAGAGTTGATTAGATGCGCTTAACTTTACGCATACAGATTTCACTGGGATTACCAGTAATACCTGAAGTCAAGTGTACATGTAAATTCCTCCACAAAAAGTGCCTTGACTGGGAGCCTGCTGAATTCCTACAATGCCAACATTTCGTTCTTAACACAAGAGACCCCCCTCGCTCATCATTATACTCTCTAGCTAATGTTTTATAAAATAAGATTAAGAAAGATGATCAATTGTGGCAGCAGCTACAGCAAGCACGGGACAGAACTGTATGGCAGCATCCTGGCAGCACAGCGGGGTGCGTTTGCTGGGGACGGCCCTGCTGCCATGCTGGGGGTCCCCTGAACAGCGACCCCCCGAGAAAGCACCAGAATTATGCAGGTACAAGGCTGCGTCCTGGAGTCACTGGCACCGTCACTTCCACCAGACCCAGGCATTCCCTTGCATCCTTCCACCTGCAGCAGGGGTGGAAAAGGGGACAATGGCCACTGGAATTAATTAATTAGTTAAAAAAGAGAAACCTTTACTGTCAATTAGCGTCCCAGGCGGGCGGCGTCCCCGCGAGGTGCGGGTGGCTGCGGGTGTAATCTCCATGCCCTCTGCTGGCTACAGCCAGCCTGGCTCCGCAGTGTGCCACTGCCACCCTACCCGCCCAGCTCTCCCACGGAAGATGCTGAGAAGTGCTGCCAGTGGTGCCAGTTCCTGCTGGCCAATTTATTTCTTTTTTATCTCCTCGTTTTATCAGAGCTGTGGGCCTGGTTTAAGGGTCGATTAGCTGGTGACTACACACCAGGGGGATGGGAGCTCGAAGCCTCTGCAGTCAGCCATGTCTCGCTCTCTGATGCTGTTAGCAAGGACATCTGAGATGAAGATTGACCTACACGTTTGGGAAAGTCATTCCGGTCTTAGCCTCTGATCTGGGCTTTACTCTAGTGATGGGGGTAAGGATTGTCCCATAGCTCAGGGAGAGCTAATACGGGATTTCTTTGCCTTCTGAGCCATCTGTGACTGCCCTCTGCCAGTCCCCTTTCTCTTGCAGAGGAAAAATCTGGCAGAGGCAGGGTTGAAATCATACTATCTGCCAGAAGTTTGAAATTTAGAGCTGGCGTACTCTCAGTGACTAGTCCTCCCAGAATGACAGAACAGTCTTTTAGATGACTTATTGGCTCATAGGACTGGTAGTGAGAAAGTTTCCTGCAGCGTAGAAAACTTCTATAGCCAACGGGTACAGGTGACCCTCTTCCATCATCACCACCACCTAGACCTCTGCCGAGATCAGCTGAGTACCACAGGAGACCAAGGGCAGCCTCCCAGTTCTGCTTCCCAGGGCATGTTGCAAGATGCCATTTTACTTTTAAATCTTTTTCACCAACAAATCTCAACAGCAAGCGTGGAGACCATGGCCAGGACTTTGCAAAGGAGTTCTAGGTGTTCGTTTTAAATCACTGTCCTGTGGTACTATTTCTTAAATGACCTTCCCCTTGGAAATTTCCTTCTCTAAGAAGGAGGTTGCAGGCTGGGTGGCAGATACCCAACAATTATATCAACCATTTCAGGAACACCGCTCACAAGTGACCATCAGCCATATAATCATTTCCAAAGCTGAGGCCTGACCCAGATGCTTAGGGTGAGATGTCCAGGGCCCTAAATGAGACATTTCTGGGACACTCTTCTCCTGAGGGAAGTTCTCTCTGCTAGCCAAAGCTGTGGGACTTAAGCACATGCAGCACCCAACCTCTTTGCCTATCGATTATTTCTAACATTTGCTGTTACAACACTGGTCACTTCTTTTCTGCACTCTTTCTTTCAGGGCTTTTTTGAGCCCCTCTCTGAGCAATATCCTGTTGCTATGAGTTCCACAGGCTAATGGTGTGGAAAAATATTTCCCTGTGACAAGAGCTACACCTGTCCAACCCCCTTTCTGTGCACCATCCATCACACTGACAGCATAGGTAACTTGCCCGGGATCATGTCAAAGCGTGAAATAGCTATAAAGGCAAAGCATATGTGTTTGTCATTTTTGTCATTAATGGGATCAAGTAAAACTAAGGCAAAGCTATTGAACTGTACCTTGGAAGCCAGGGGAAGCTGAAGCCACGTCCGAGAGCAGCTCAGAGTGGTGGTTCCTGTTTTGGCCCATGGAAAGTGCACAGGATGAGCAATGCTTTGCTCTTGTACTTATTTCTTGGTGTTTGCTGTGACTGCATCCCTTGGAACATGTAGGGTTTGCTTCCAGCACCCAAACAGGCTGCACAGCCTGGTGCAGGGGCAGCACTGCCTCCAGAGCCTGGGGGAACACAGGGCTGTGCCGACCTGAGACACGGGGTTTAGCAGGTCCCTAGTTTAGCAGGAACACCAGTTCAGTGAGGGACTGGAAAGAACTGCCACCTTCCCTTTTAGCCAAGCAAGCAAACCTGAGCAGGACTGATCTAGTGAGCTTTTAAGGCAGCTCTCTGGTGTGATTAGTTAGAGCCTAACATGAGATAAAATCAATTGGAAACTTGTGTGAGTTAGGGTTGCTCTCATCAGTCAGAGTTTGCAGCAGCCAAGTGCAGCATGATTGTTATTAATATCTGCTATAGATGTATAAGCTGAAATGGGGCTTTACAGTGAAAAGAAAGACAAGCTGCTCTTTCCCAAGAACATACAGGTTGCAGATCTAATTTAGAGCCGTGCTGAGCACTCCACACATCTGTAGAAATAGGAACTGACTGTTCTTAGGAGAAAATATGCTGGTACCTTATATGCATGTGCATTTTCTCATGATACTACACATCACAGAGGGACGTTGTTTAGGAGTTCAAAGTGCTGAGCATTACAATGTTTGTGGAAGTGCTTTAGGTATTAGTCAGCTCACATGCCATAGGTGACTTAAGACAAGCCAGTGGTTTATGCCTGTCTTCTTTCAAAGGAAAATGCGTTATGCTGATGCAGTTAGTCCTGTGTGAGGCTGGACCTCAGCATCAGCTGTAGTGCTCAGCACCGTGACTGCTGCGATAATTCCCATGCTGCGATACGAATGGGATTGCACCATAAACTCACACACCTTAGCCGTGCTGATGGCCAAGCCTACATAATAGCCCAATGCTTTGGTGCTAATGATCCAGTGTTTATGGTGGCCCACGGCACCGTTGTCATGCCAACCAGATGGTATTCCTCCCTAGAAAAAAATAATAATAAACAAATAAATAAATATTATCCTTCCCTAGACTGATCTGGCTGTTTAACAGGAGCTGGAGGTTAAATCTGAAGGGGTGAAATCGCAGGCTGAAATAACAAACCAGCCTCTGTTCAATGAGAGAAGAGCGAAATGCCTTTCATCCTCTCCATCCCCTCTGTTCTTTGCACAGGATGCTGCAAAACCTGCTCTCCAGTGAAGCAAATCCCTTCTGTGGCAAGGCATGGGAGTGGGAATTTCTGCCCCAGCAGTCCCTCCCTGGGGATTTGGTTCAGGCCAGGGACTTCCATGCTTGAACCCTCCCAATCCTGGTCCCACAGCAGTGTGACCCCAGCAGAGCCACAGCACTAGGAAAGCCTGTCCCATGGGCACACGGCAGCCTGCCTAGCCTGCCTTCCCTGCCCCAGAAGACCTGGTGCCCCAGCAGAGACTCTGGGCTCTCATCAGGGTGCTCACAGGAGGAGGAGTGCTGCTGCGGACCCAAAGGAGCCTCACTCCTGCTCAGGATCCTCCCTTCCCTTTCTGAGAGGGTGCCGTGCTCCAGAGCTCCAGCGATTCCTTATCTCCAGACATGGTTTCAGAGACTATTTTCACAACCTCTTCTTAAATCTTAGAAAATGCTTGCGTTTGTACTGAGTTAGACTCCTGCTGCTGATTTCCAGGACTTTGTGAATGGTTCTTTTACCCATCCTTTTCATAAGTCACTTCTCACTGGCATTTCCCACTCCTTTTTCTTGACCCTTTCTTGTCCTTTAATCCATCTTACATAACTCCAGCAGTAAATTATTATATATTATATGTTATAGCAGGCAAATACGTGCAACAATCCAGCTTTCCGTCAGACACGATCCTGTTCAGAAACTGATACACTCTTAATCTCTTTATCTTGGCCCAGCTTTATCTTTAGCTAGCTTTTTCTGCCATCCCATCCCAATGCTCCATATCCTATCGCTCAGTCCCAGTGCCCTGCATCTCACCACCTTTCAGATGCCCGCCTCAATTGTTGGAGGAACAGCTCATTGCACCTGCAGTTATCCCATGGACCTCAACCCACCAAGGGATCAATAAAGCAGAATTTACCAGAATTCACAAACTTATTCAGATAACAAGAATAGCTTGAATTTTAACAGCAAATAAAAATAATAAACCTTGGAAGAGGTGTAAACCCTTACTCTACAAGTTGGACCAGTATCTGGCTTGAAGAGGAAACTGGCCCTAGGAATGGCTCATTCCACCAGTGTAGTTTCCCCTTGCAAGGTTTCTTGAATGATGCTGTGCCTTCTGCCAGTGCCCCTACCAGCAGGGGTAAGACATGGTTTGGGTAAGCTCTAGGTCTGGTCCATCTCCAGACTCCTGTGATTTTGACTCTAGAGAAAATTGAAGGGAATGAGGGACAGACAGGAATCAAAAATTCAATGAGAACACCCCAAATTAGGCACTTCAGAGTTGAGATCCATCACCTACACGTACCATCTCAGTTTCCTTTGTTAGCACTGGCGGTGAGTAAGGTCAGGCAGACACACCGATTCCCGTGTGCATCATGCACAGCCAGCGAGGCTTCAGGGGGGCTGTATGAATTCCTCTCTCCTGTATGTGAAGTATGTGGATGGTCACTTCTCCCAGTGCTGTGTTCTTAGGCTGGTTTTCAGGACAGTCCTTTCCATCCATCCTTCCACTGGTCATTCAAGCCACCTACGCACAGCACTGTTGTCTCTCCCTTAAGGCTGTGCCAGTGACAAACAGTTGTAGTTTTAGCAAAGAGATGCTAAATAGACCTGACAACCTGGGTGCTCTTGTAGGAAATCTTGAGCTTCAGTAGCATCTGGGTGTCTCTCCCATAGGTGCTCTTGAAGCTGAGTCAGGTTCAAATTGTCCTGGAGATGTTCAGGGTCTCTCTCATGTCTTCAGAGTATGTGGGTAGTTGACCCTGTTGAGTAACATCATCTCATTAGACAGCAACGCGTGTCCATTGAGATAAGGATGAGCTGTCTTCCATGAGGAGCAATAGGTTTGAAATCAGATTTCTCTTACAAGCCATTGTTGTGACCCGCCCTGCACTGAAATCCTACAGGGATATATTTCAGTGGGCTAATTATAAATTCCCTCTGTTTTGCATTAGCTGGATACAGCATGCCTGGTGGCATCCTTCATTCGTTGGTGTGCACCTCTCTCGCTGCAGGCAAAAGTAATTTCCCCAGCCTGGAAATGTGATTTAATTTGACCTTGTTCACACAGGTTCTGCATCTTTTACATTCCCACCCCCAATGATAAAACAGGATCAGAGGAAATTGCTATGATTCACAGCGATGCTCTGCCTCAGCCTCCAATTCTTCTTGTTCCTTCCTCTCCCGCCATTCCCTGCTCTGCGTACCCACCACAGCTGTTTTCCTTACAGGGAATTTTTGACTGTAGATGGAGGATGTAAGAGGGTTCTGAAGATGTGTAACCACATGCTTGTGTCACATCTGCCAGGAGGGGGAAACTACTTTCTTTCCTCATGAAATGCTTCAGGAGTGAAAGAAAAAGAAATGGAGAGTGGGAGTGGAGAGAGAGTATTAACAGAAGCAAGCGGAGTGCCCTAGGACTCTGTTTCTCAACCCTTTTTGTAGCAGATCCTTACTTGAGAGAATCACCTGTGGTCTCTGCCTGTCTGGATCCACTTCTTCAGCCCTCCAGTGCCTGCCCCAAGGCTGCTGTGGGCTGCTCTCCTGCCCCTTCGACTGCTTGGGGGTTGCTCCCCATGGCATTCCCACTTGCTCTTCTTCCAGTGCTGCTGAGATGGTAAGAATAAATTGTCTAAATTGGATACCTCAGCCTTGGGTTCCCCAGTGGTCCCATTTAGAGGAGCATCTGCAGAGATCCTTGCATTCTCCTTGCACAAGTTCAGAAGATCCTGTTTGTGGGACTCCCTCTCTCTTGATTTGATCCTCAACAGTGAGACTTAACAGTGAGTCTCTCTAACAAAGACTGGCTCTTTTGCTGTGCCAGAGAAGTATTTATAATACAGTTGCTACTTTGTGGAGTCCCCGGGCATACAAGGTGCTTGGAGAGGCACGCTCTGGCTGTGCACTGGCTGGCTCCACCGGTAAACTTGGGCACAGAACAGCAAGCCATTTTACACCAGCTCACAGAAGCCATAAGCCATGACAAGAAACGTTGGCTACCAGTAGCAGTAGCTGCGCAGCGTGATGGAAACATGCCCGCAGTGTCTTCCTGGGCATGGGGATGGCATCAGTTGTCAGCGAAGCAGACAATCTGGCTGCACGTGTCATTCAGATTGTTAACCGTCTGCTGGCTTTTCCTTTTGTGCTGAACTGTTACTAGAGCCTTGGAAAACCTGCTGGGTCCAGTGCCAAATTGTGTGGACCTTTCCCTCCAAGTGCAGAAGAATTTGGTCTCATTTTAGGTGTGGGGGACTGTTATTCTGGCCAGCAAGTTTCGAGGGGGATGAGAAATGTTTGAGATCCCTTAAGAAGAGAGCAGAGCTATTTTAATGTTGCACTAGCTTATTCTATTAGAGGTCATACCTGCTCTTTCTGTCTCCTCTTCATTCACATCACACAGAATATTGTCTAAACAGGTCATATACAGCTCCAGGTTGGATGGAGGTAGCTTAGCCAGACAGGAAGAACCTAAACTGGTCTCTAAAGGACTGGTAGCTGCAAGTGGTGAGTTTTTGCACCAAGAAGAGAGTGGGAAGAGGCAGGATGAAGGAGGAGGAGAATGTGTCTTCTGTCAGCACTCTGTGAAGTTGGGAAACAGCTACCAGAGCTGGAGACCACAGTGGATAAAGGACAAAGCACCTGAATTAATGTTTTGCACACAATTTGTACAGACATAGAAAGAGTAGGAGGCTTTTGACCCGGGTGAGGTCCTTCACAGTGTAGACTTTAAGGCCATGACGTGGTTTAACCCCAGGCAGCAACTAAGCACCACAACCACTTACTCCTCCCTGCCCAGCTGGGATGGGGAGGAGAATCCGAAAAAATGTAAAACTTGTGGATTGAGATAAGAACAGTTTAATAATTAAAATATACTAATAATGCTAATAATAACAACAACAATAATGAAAAGGAAGATAACAAAAAGAGAGAGAAATAAAACCCAAAAAAGACAAATGATATGCGATGCAATCGCTCCCCACCGATGCCCAGCCAGCCCCTGAGCAGTGGTCGGGCCCCCTGGCCAACTCCCTCCTTTGATGTACCAAACATGCTGTCCTGTGGTACAGAACCTCTCTTCAGCGAGGTCAGGTCATCTGTCCTGGCCATGCTTCCTCCCAGCTTCTTGTGCACCTGCTGACTGGCAGAGCACAGGAAACTGGAAAGTCCTTGGCTTAGGATAAGCACTACTTAGCAACAACTAAAACATCGGTGGGTTATCAACATTATTCTCATACTAAACCCAAAACACGTCCCCGTACCAGCAGCCTGGAAGGAAATTAACTCTATCCCAGCCAAAAGCAGTACAGGTCAGAAGGTTCAGTTCTGAGCATGGGGTGGGTTGTCTACACGCTGAGGGACTGAGCAATGAATCTGCCCAGAGGTCCAGAGCATGGAGGGCTTTGCTAGCTCTCTATCAGCTCGACCCTTTCTCTGTCAACCAAAGCAATATGCCTCGTTCTCTGAAGTCCCCAAATGATGGCTGGTGCCTCTCACATGGAGACAAAGGCCCACCTGGAGCAGCCTGCTCTGAAACCCTACCAGCCTGGCTTTAAGCAGTGGCAGTAGGAGCTCATTCCCAGTGAACTGGATGTTTGAAGACCACAGGGCAAGACTGCTCACGACTCAGTGAGATCCAAGCACTGCCCACTGCCAAGTAACGTTTTTGTGAATAAGAGATTCATATAAACCATCCCCAGTTTCTATTCATTTCCCACCCCCCACCCCCAGGCAGCCTGTGTGATGCTGAGCAAGTCGCTTGCTCTCTCTGCCTGCATCTAGACTCCTCTCCATCAGTGCACATTTTGGCTCGCTGTCATCTTCTCCTGTCGTCAGGAGTTTGCCTCCATCCCTCATCTTCCAGCAGGCATGAGCATGCTGATGATCCCCTCCACCCTCTCAGTGCCTCTTGTCTGTTTAAACTGTAATGTTTTAGGAGCACAGACATTAACCCTCATCTGGATTAGCATCGCTCTAATGTAAATAATATTAGTTACATTATAGATGTTTCTGTAATTAGAGTCCCTATTTCTATAGGCATTTAAACACCTCGTCTCCTCATTTGACAGTTATGTTATTTGATTTGTGTTCTCCTGATGTGGAGATCGGTACAGAAACCTTTTTATCTCTTCTGATGAACGGGTTTAGACTATGATTGGATTTGATTTTTTTAGAGCCATGTGCAGGGAGGAGCCCACAGATACCTGGTGTGATTTGTGTAAGGTGGGATATTGCCACGGAATTTGAATGGAGCTTAAATAATGTGGCCGAAAGCAGGGTTTTAAACAGCGTGCTTTTTCTAAGGAGCATGAGGTAAGGACAAACCCTTTCAAAAGGAGGGGGGGAAAAAAAAAGCCTTTCGGGAAGAAAACTTGGGCTCCCTGTCCCCGCTTGCCTGCCTTTTGAATGGGACATAGCAGTGTTTGGCAGTAGTCTGAGGGAAGCCCACTCATGAAAAGGTTTACCAGAGATGATTTTATCAAAGAGGCTTGTCTTGGCAGATGGCTGTGTGTTTTAAATTTAAACAGAGAGGCATAAATAGTAGAAAAGAAAAGAGGGTAATAAGAAAAATATTAAACTGCCCAGTGCAAATCCTTGGGGAACTTCTATTGCAATAACTGACCTCCCATATAGCACCATTTATTTCATACGCTGGCAGCTTTATAGGTACTTGTACAGCTACAGACGAACACCAATTTGCCAGTGCAGTTTGTTTTGATAACTGTTGTTTTCAATAAATCTATATTAAAATCAAAGGCAAAATTAAATAGACCGAAGTCAGTGGCACTAGAGATAAGGTAGCACATTACTACAGTGGCCTCTTCAGCTGGAGCAGCTGTCTCTACCTCCAGCGCGGGTCATGGCTGTGATGAATTTCACTGGTCTCAGCTGTATTTTTTCATGGCAGCCAACATACGTGAGAATATTTTGGTGGGGAGAGAAGGAATTTTGAGATTTCAAAGCGCAGCTATGTCAGGGCTGTAACAAAGGAGGAGGTCTGGGTGAGGATGGACCGTTCGCTCTCGCAAGCTCTTTCTCTTGGGTTTCAAGGACTCTTGCAAGCACAGAGGCTTTAGACCCCTCTGCACTGTCTCCTGGGACCACGGAGGTGTTCCCACCCCTACGTGGCAATCCACACAGCTGGTACCTGTGTACAGATAGCAGGAGCTGCAGGAGCTGCAAGTAGTCCCCAGGCAAGTGGGATGGCTTTGTCTCAGGCTTGCCTGGACAAGGCATGTCCTTCTCCTCCCTACCCCTGGCAGACTAGGTGCCTCTGGTGGCAGAAGGGGAAGTCCTGGTGGAAGAGAGGGAGGAGGGAAGAGAGAATAGAAACTCCTGGGAGAGAGCTGAGAAGGAAGGAAAGAAGAAAGAAAGGAAGGAAGGAAGGAGTGAGCTGGGGAAATGATGGGAGGAAGAGAGAGACTGGAAAAGGAAAGAAGGTCTCCAAACACTGGAGAGGAAAGACAAAGAGGCAGAAAATAGAACAGACAGAAGGGGAGACGATGGGGAAATTAAAGCAGTGTAGACAGAAGGAGCAAAGGTCTGACTCTCAGCCCTTCACACCAGGGAGTAACCCCTTATGCACCTCCCTCCCGGTGAATTTGGCTGTTCTTTGGAGGGGCATGGTTCTGCAGAGAGACCTTAAGTTTGGTGAAAGGAACTGCTTCAGACAGGAGTTTAGGAAATACTCTAAAGACCTAAGCTCTGGACACTCGGAGCAGTAGTGGCTAGTGCTAACCAGGCAATTATGTCCTTTCTATGGGGCAGTTTAGAGGATTTTTGCAGCCATGAAGTTTTGCATATCACTTGGCATCATGGTTGAGTCCAAATAAATACAGAACTTGAGAAATTTTCTACCAGAAAACACTGACTGGAGTAACTGGAAACACTTCTTAGGATGTATCAAAATTATCCAGGCTTGTGCTGAGAAATTAGCCAGAGACTTCTACGGGGTTCTCTTTCTCTTTCTCTTTCTCTTTCTCTTTCTCTTTCTCTTTCTC
>JANVCC010000074.1:11076561-11090839 GCA_025345505.1 Todiramphus chloris collaris
TGGGGAGGCCGCCGGGGCCAGGGGGCGGCCCCGGCCGAAGGGAGGGCGCGGGGCGGCGGCGGGCTGGCGTGGTGGCGCCTCGTCCGCTCGACGCCGAGTCCCGGCTGCTCTCCGCCCGAGCCGGGGGCTGCCGGGCCCTCCGCACCCGGGACGTTGCCGTGGGTGGAAGTCTCGGGGGCGGCAGTGGCGGCAGCCCCCCGGGTCCCGGCCGGAGCGGGATCGGTTGCTGTTGGGGCTTGAGAAGGGAAAAGAACCCGCCTGCCCGGGGAACGCGGGGCGTGCGCGGGGCGAGCGAGAGGCGGCAGCGGGGGGGATTTTTCCCGTTCCTTTTGGGATGTGGAGGTGACGGGGGAGTAGGAGGTTTGATTACGGTTCTTTTTTTCTAGTTTTTTT
This sequence comes from Todiramphus chloris collaris, assembly GCA_025345505.1. Taxonomy (NCBI): domain Eukaryota; kingdom Metazoa; phylum Chordata; class Aves; order Coraciiformes; family Alcedinidae; genus Todiramphus; species Todiramphus chloris. Next base: position 11,076,955 of record JANVCC010000074.1, read on the forward strand.
TTATCCTGTGAGATAGAACTGGTGAACTCTTAGATCTCGAGACTGCAGTAAACTTCAGAGGGTTCAGGTTGTGTTTACTTGTTTCCTGACTGGCAGTGGGAATTTCTTTCTTGCTGCTGTTCTCTTACAGGTGTTTCTTCTAAACTGAAATTTATGTAAAGCTGTCATTGACTCCTTATGTCCTGTCATTCACGAGTCCTGTGTCTGGTGGGTTTACCTGGCCATTGCTGGCCTCTTTGCTAATGAGTCTGACGTTTGTTTTACCACTTCTCTCCTTATCTCCTTTTTAGTTATTGAGCGTCTGGTTTTAGAAATGGGTGGATTGAAAGCTGCTGCTTAGTCTGAACTCTCAGTATTCTTTCAGCTGTATTGCAAGGGACCAGTGAGTTTTCTGATGGGTTAATGCATTGCCTTGGGAAGGATGAAGTACGCAGGGCTCCAGGCAGGTACCTCTCACAGGTGCCCGTCCCATCAGATGCTGTTAGTTGTTCGAGCATTTAATTTTTTTAACGGTAACTTGAATTTATTTTGTCCTTTAGTTGCTCTTTGCAACATTGTGGCATCTCTTGCCACTTGATGTTAAAGTGACGTTTGAACTTTTATTCACAAGAATGAATTATTCTTAAAATAAGTCAAAGTGTTAGAAGTCCAGTCTGTTGCTCTTCAGTGTGTGGGCTCGGGAAATTTGATTTTAGGTATTTTTGTTTCACTCTTCAATTCAAGTATTGATTTCTGACCTTTGCAACTGCATTTTCATCTTGATTTATAGCTTAGACTAAATACTTGTGTTTTAAAGAGTGGCCCTTTTATGGTTCTTGTTCTTCTCAAACTTTGGGTTGCTCTACATGAATGGTGTGTTGGGTTTTGCTGGGTTTTTTTGGTTTTTTTTTGTTGGTTTGTTTTTCAATGTAGTGTGTGTAGCCAGACAAATTTGAGTGTTACCAAAATCCAAAAGAAGAAACCTGATAAAGCATTAAAAAGAAAAGGCTTGTGTGCTTGATGTTCAATAAAGAAGTCCTTGGATTGAGTGCACACTGATATGACCTAAAGTTCCCGCTCTGCAGTTGAGAGATCCTTCAATTTGTTTCTTTTAGAAGGCCCAATTACAGCTGTTCTCGTGCTTGTCTTGTTTTGGCTCTGTTAACTTTGTTAGGCCTTGCTTTTATTTTTTTTTTTTTTTATATTATTTTTTTCCCTCTTACATTTTGGAAATGATGCTGCAGAAAAGACTTAAACTTGTGAAGGTTTTGCACCTGGCTCTGCCCCTGTATCAGTCCAGTAGCCACCTCCAGTAAGAGGCCATGGGAAGGCTGTTTAGCAGCTCTGCGTTTGTCCCAAGCCTGTCCTTGGACCAGAAGCACATGTTACTGCTGGAAGTGGTCACCGCAGAGGCTCCTGGTGCTTTACTCTAGTAGTGCTGAGCTAACAGACCCACACGGTGCAATGGCGAGCAGGGCAGTGAGGGGAGAAGAGGACAAGCTGTGGCTCTCAGTGTAACCTAGAGCAGAGGTTCTGGCTTGTTGCTGCTAGATTCCACTTGGCAAGTTTTCTCTCCCCTGATGGAAATTACTTGTGCTGGCCAAATCCCAGCAGAGATGTAGTATTCTCTCCAGTTATGTTGTGCAGACATACTAGTAACCAAAGTATGGTGGTTTTATTTTATTTTATTTTATTTTGGTTTTGTTTTTAATTTCAGCTGCTTTTGCTCCAGTTGTTATTTTTTTCTGTGGTTGAATATTAGGGTCAGCATCTTCCCTGGCTGGTTTTCCAGGCTCACTTGAGACTGGTTTGTCTGGAAGCTGTGCCCCGTTGTAGCTGCTGCCCTGCTTGCAGCGTTTGCCTGTCTGCTAGGACAGAGCTCTGGCAGAGTACAGACATTTAATGTTTCTGGAGTTCACTTTTGAAGATCAGAGGTGGCCAATGCATTGAGCAGTGCAAGCGTTGTCTCTGAGATTCATTTGGCACTCTTGGGAGTTAACCTTCAAGTTCATTTTTCAGATAACGAAGGTGTGCGGCTCTGGAAGTGGCTTGAACAACTGTGGCATTCATGTGTATAAAAATCAAGTAATTACGCATGCTAGATTCCATTAAACAAAGGGTGGCCTGCTATGTCTCCTTTCCACTAAATTAGGCCAATATGCCATAGTAGCTTTTACTGCCTAGAAGTGTGGTAGTCACAGCTCTCTCACTCCTGGCAGCTCTGCTCTGGATGGAGAGCACTGAGAGGCCATAAATTTCAAATTTTGCTCCAAAGACCAGGACTGGGAAGGCTTGAATGAGAACTGAGATGTGTTGTTTTCCGACAGCGAACGGGCTGGCGGTCAGGACGAGCTGTCTGAAGGTAGTGGGGAGCCTCCGTACGTGGTGCTGTAATTCCAGGCCAGAAACTTTTTTGAAGGATGTTCAAGCCTTTGGGCTCAGTTCAGGAGTCGTGAAGTGGGAACTTTATGGCCAGCATTACGTGAGGTTCAGACAGGATTGCCCGGCTCCAGGTTTTGTGTGTTGGTGTTGCTAGAGCCAAGGTGCCTTCTCCATTTCCTGCAAAGTGCTGCGCGCCCCGTCCCAGGTGTCTGTCCTGGTCTGAGCTTGGGGCTTGGTGAGCAGCTGAGCCAACCAACAGCTCCCAGTGCCTCACCTCCCTCCTGCTTCTGCCAGCATGGGCCCATCCTCTCCTTTGAGCTTTGGCACTCATCCAGCCTGGCCCTGAGCGGATTTGTCTCCCTAAACCAGCAGGAAACTATCTTGTTTTAATTGTGTTTTATTCTGGCCACATTAGTCCTTTTATATGTTCCTGTGGTTGAACTGGCTCCGAGGAGCCAGACAAGCTCAGGACCTGGTGTAAGATAATCAGCAGAAGAGTAAGACCAAGAGGGAAGGACAGGCCTGCCTCCTTTCGGCCTCCCAGAACTATTGGCTTGGTTAACCCCGGTTTGTGTAGCTACACCCTTGTGCCTCTTCTTGTGCCTCCGGTTCGGAGGCCTGAGACTGGACTGGAGGATTCTTGGTCCAATCCTCTGTGACTGTTCTTTTCCTTAGTATCAAATCTGCTCTTCCATTGTGACTTCCCAGTCTTTCGCTGCACATGTCTCTTGTTCTTGTTTCTTTCTTTGAATTTTTGTTGTTTCCTTCCTGTACATTTCCTCTAAGTGACCAGTCCTTTACTCTGTGGAACTTCTTCAGACTCCAGCTTAGACCTGTTTGCTTGTCCACAAGTTTCTCTTGGAGAAGGTTTAAAAATACACAGCAAAGCCTGTCTTAGGAGACCAGTCAAGGAGCTGGTGAAAGTGGCTTGCCTAGCAGGGGTGGCCTGATAAAACTGGAGTGGAATTGTACCGTGCATCTTTGGGATGGCTTCCAGGTGGTCAGTTTGGACAAGTTCATGTCCTGCTGGTGTGGAGTCTTCTGTGGGTCTCACCATTGTCAAGTGAGCAGAGGTGTGTTGGTTTCCCAGCCTCGTAGGGTGTGATAGCCCCAACAAGCGCTGCCCTAAGTGATCAGCACCTTCAGCCTCGCTCATTGTGGTCTCACCACCATCGTGTCTGTGGTGTCACAATGGAAGAGGTTCTGGTGCTCTGACGTAGCCACCGTGCCTTTGATGTGTCAGACAAGGAACGCAGTGGAAAGAATGAGCTCAAGAAATGGGAGAGCCCTTCCTTACCCCAGGAGTGCCCTCCACCCTTGAGTCAGCCCTTTCCACGTTCATTTACCTCCTCCCCAATGGCCATGTGGAGGGAAGCTGGTGCATATGTGTGTTTCTTTAATTGGACTGCTAAGATGCACATATCTCCTGAATGAGCAGCTGCCGGCCATTGCTCCTGTAACCCTCATTCTTCTCTGCTGTTGCCCTCGCTTGTACGGCATCTGATCTTAGACTGTAAGTTCTGGAGAACAGGGACCTCTTCACCTGTAGCGGGAAGAGGCCGAGTGCGATTGCGGAGCGCTGTAAAACCCAGCCGGTTGAGGCTGTTGTATCTGAGCTGCGTAGCGATGGGACAGCACGTAGGCATCCCGTGGGAATGCCCTGGGGAAGGTTACCTCACGCGTTTTCCAGAATATGGGCTTGTCTGCCTAGCAGTGCTGGAGACAAACCCAGCCGAACGTGAGGGGAGGGCAACCGTCAGAGCGCGCTGGCTTCGTGTCCAAGGGCTGACACTGTGAGGCTGACACGTTAAAGAAGCAAATTGACCTGTCTAAAATTGTTACTTTATTAAAACAGTTCTGAAAGTTTTGCGTTTTGTTGTTTGTTTTTATGTATTTGATTTTCTTTTGCTGCGAGTTTGGATGGTGGAAGTGGCTAAGCTGTTCCCTGCCTCGCAGGCTAGCCCGGTGCTGTCACTTTTGGACCGTAGTCCATCTGATGGAATACTTGGCTTTAGGTTAAGGTTGATATGAAACCCCAGAAGGTTATTTCTGCTGTTCTTCAATGATATCCTCACAGAGCTGAGGCGTGGGCTCACGTGTGACCTCTGACTATGCATTTGAGCTGCCACCCGAAACGGGAGTCCTGCATTTTTTTCCCCATGCTCTATTCCAGGTGTTGCTAAACATATGCAAGCTTCTCCTACAAAAAAGCATCTTTATTACCTACATTTTTACTCTTTGTCTTAATAATTGAATAAAATTAGACACTGTAACAAGACAAACCCGAGTTACATTTCGGGCTGGTTTTAGTTGCTCCAGCACTGCGTTCAGTTCTCTGCTGGGGGCCAGGGGACAGGGCTGCCCCTTCCCAGGCTTTGCACAGGGAATAAGCTGAGGTGTGTGACTCTCAAAGCTTGCTTGCTTTTTTTAACTGTAGTTTGTCTCGTCCTCTGGATTCGTGTGGGGTTTTTGTTTTCTGTGTGTGTTTAGTTTTTACTGTGGTGCAGGGCCACATTGCCAGGACAAAGCAACCGAACGTGCAAATGGAGGCTTTTGTAAACCAGCGTTTCTTAGGTCACCCCTCCAGCCTGGACTTGGGCGGTTGTCTTCTTGCCCCCTTCCTACATCAGCTTACCCAGCTGGACAGTGAAGGGGAATACTCTGGGGTTAAAGGCGAGCTGTTAAACTTAGATCTTTGCTTGCTGCCAGGGGATTTTAATTAGACGTGTTTGTAAAAAGTAAATATTAATATTATGTGCAAAGAGCCCGTTAAGATCGAGTTCATAGACTAATTTGTCTTGCCACTGGTGACTTGGAGTCCTCAGCCCCTTGCCTGGTGCCCAGCTCCGTGGCCTTGGGGCTGTCCCGCGGGGCAGAGCGCTTGCAGTGCCCTCTTCCCGGTGCGGTGGTTGCTCCTCACCTTGTTCTTGCCCCTGAGCGGCTTCCCCGGCGGAAGCCCGGAGCGTGGCAGCTGCCAGCACAAACTCTCCGCGTCGCGCTCCGCGGGGCTCCTGGCGAGCCGGCACCTACAGCTGGCACTTGCCTTTCTCCTGGCTTTCCTGACTTGCTGGGGATCAAACCGTCGTGCTTTAGTGTCGTGCGCTTGGACCACGGCCAAGAGAGAGCTATGGTCAGCCTCAGCTTGCCCTGTTACCTGCGGCTGCTGGCCAGAGATGAATTTATTATTATTATTTTTTTTTTAGCTATTTTTAAAAGACGTTTGCTGATTGCAGCCGGTGCCGGCACGTGTGGCACGTGCTGTTATACAGCACGTAACGTGAACTTTATCTTCCAGCTGAAACCCACCACACGTGGCCATTTCCCGTGTTATTGGGTGTTGCAAATGTAAAGCGCTGTCACATTTTCCTAGGTCTGTGTACAATCTGTCAAAATAATTCCCGAGGTCCAGCCTCAGTTCACGGTCCCATTATGTTTCGTACGGATCTGTGTAAGGAGCTGGAGCCGTGTGATATGAAATATTAACCTAGTAGGGTTGAGTGCCAGATGTGACAGCTTGCACTGTCTGAGATTATAATCTGACCCTGTGTGCATAGGAAATGGATGTGGTGTTTTACGTAGGTTTGGAAACGGAATCGCTGACCATGTGCATTTATATGGATAGAGCTGGGATTCTGATTTCTGAAGCTGTGTTGCTTGCATTGTTGGCCGTTGGAAGAAGGGGATAATTACTAGTGCTTTGCATTGTCATAGCTGTTATGAATGCTTTGCATGACTTCTAATAAAGTCTGTTTGCTCACCAGCTATCTTGTGCTCTGAGGCACTTTGACCTTGCCAAGGAAGATGATGTGAGGTCTTCCCGGGGCAGCTAGAGCAGTGGCTGGGTAAACATGCAGTTAAAGCTTCATTTGGCTGAGGGGGCAGGTGTGCGGCGGGGTTGCTCCTATCTGTGTGCTGTCCGTGTCGGGGAGGGGCGCGCGGCACCCACCGCACACCCCTCCTGGGAGCACTGCTCCCTCTGCTACACGGGGAGTGGGGAGGGGGAGGATGGGGAGCCTGATCCTGGTGGCAGACCTGGGCCACCCGCTGAAGTTGTTGGTGACAACAGGCGCTGGGTGCTGGCTGCTGCTTCCCCCTGCTGCTGTCCCGCGGTGCCCGGGGGCCGCTTTGCCTTTGCCGGCTGGGCTCGCTGGCTCGGGAACCTCGGCACCGCGGGGCCTGGGGTGGCCCAGCCTGAAGGTTTAGGGGTTTGTGTCTGGTGCCCTGGTCTTGCCAGTGAAGATAGGTTAGAGAAGGACTGATCTTGCTGTCCGTGGGTGGATAACGTGTGCTTCATGGCCTGTGCTTGATCCAGGGGCTGGTGCCTGCCTGCCTCCCCAGCTCTGACTGGGCATTTTACTTTACTCAGTAAGCTAAAGACTGGGTTTTACTGCAACTAACTTACGAGCTGCTTTATGCTGAGATATTTGCTGTGATGGGCCTTTAAATTCATAGCTGGTAACTTTAAGATTTAAAGCACGTATACCTTAAATATCTCTTTATCTGGGGCAGGTTAGAAGTGAATATAACTAACTTCTATTTGACTGTAATGCATTTATTAATGACAGTAAAAGCTGTAGATGGAAAAGCAATGGGTAGAGCTGAGCCCCTGTAGGACAAACGCGATGTTGGGCCCTTCGTTACGGTTTTGTAATGTGAGTTTTCAGTTTCCCTCATACCTGGTGCCTGGCACACAGCTTTCCTAAAGCAAGCAGCCCCCCGGAAGGCGAGAGTGGCAAGGTGTTGATGTATTGGCAGCATGGGCGCTGTCTTGGTCTTAAACATCTCAGTTCCTTTGATTTTTGCCTTTCACTCAAAACCTTGGGAAGGAAGGTTACCAAATGCATGTTTACTCGAAGCACACAACCTGCTCAGCCGCAATTATCTCCTAATCTGGTCCTTCCAAGTTTCCCGGGTCTCGCAGGTAAATACAGATTTAGCCGTTACTCGAGGCATATTATTTACCTCATTAAGTGTGTGTTTTGGCACCCGCGTTATTTACCTGCCAGACTAACGGATGGGAGAGAGCAAACGCTGCCTTTTGTGCAAACAGCGACTCCGTTGGCGCGCGCCGGGTCCCGCGTTGCTCCCCGCCCGGGTCAGCTCCGCGTCTCGCGGCGGGCGCCCCCAGCCCCGGGCAGGGCGAGCAGCGAGCGCAGGTGTGGGGCCGGGCACGGGAGCCAGGCCCTTGCCCCGAGCCAGCGGCGGGGCTGGGTTTAGCTATCTGTGTGTGTATAGCTGCAGTTAGAGGGGGTGCTGGAACCCGTGTTCGAGAGCACTGGGGTGCTGCAGTTCATCTGTTTTGCTGTCGGCCGCTGTGCCCATCCGTGTAACACCTCCACCAGTTGGGCTGGAACTCTCATCCCGCCCAGTACATCTATTAACAGCCCTGAGGCTGACCTGCCTTGGGCACTGACAGGCCTGTCAAGTTTTTTCTGCAATATTTTAAAAGGAAAAGGATAGAGGGGGAAATCCAAGTAGTCTCACGTGGATTGTGTAACTTATTAAATAGCATTTCTTAAGTAGAAGCATCAGAAGGTGAAGGCTGGGTGAGGTATTTCTGTCGAAGGGAGCCTGTAACCTTTTACAGCCACGCAGTTTACCTGTGGGTTTGTTGAACTGATGTCCTCCTCTGAGAAATGTCTGAAGAAATGGAGTGTAGCACTGGAATTGCATCTCTGAGAAAGGTGGTACGCGGAGCAGATGAGAGTTGCCCTGGGGAGGAGCCGTCCAGCCGGCAGCCGCCGGGAATTGTCGTGGAAGCGGGAGGTTTCAGTGCAACTCTCAGATGTTTCAGGGCCGAGCTGTTTGGGTCGGTTGTGGTGTTGATATGTGTATTGCTGTATTTAATTCCTACCGTCTATCAGAAGTTTTGCTGTATATGAAAAGACGAAAGGCGGCCTCAGAAATGTCAGTGAGGTTTAGATCAGATTGTCTGTGCAATCTGGGGCTTGTGTTGTGTTCTGTGACTAGGTTCAGCAGGGTGTGTCAGCTGGTGCCTGGAGCCATGACTGTCTCATAGCTCTTAATTTAGAGCTGTTTGCAGAGGTTAATTTCCAGTTGCCTATGATTTTTGGACACCTTAAGCTCGGTCCAAATGTCACCTGTCATGCTTAGAGCGGGTTACTGCGTTATTGTAGGCTTGCGATGCTGGAACCTCCACCAGGAAGCACTGAGGAAATCCCTGTCAGAGGAGGACAGTGAAGAGATACTAGCAGAGATAAGATGAGATGAGATGTTTGTGCGTGTGAGTAACGTGAGCCTCTCTTCAGTTTCAGATGCCTCTGGATGTTCAATGATAGCACTCCTCCATACTGGAGCAGCAAAGTTTTTCCAAAGCTTACTCCCAAGGGCAAGACAAGCTGCGTGCTCCCTCCTCCCCGCTGGTGTTCTCAAAGGCTACAGCTCCATCGTAAGCAGGAAACTGGCGTCCCACGGCTTTGGAGCTTCCATGGCAGCAATGTCATCCTTCCCTCCACAGAGATATCACTACTTCTTAGTGCTGGATTTTGAGGCTACGTGTGACAAACCACAGATTCATCCTCAGGTAAATGATCAATCCTGTTAATTATCCCTTTGAAAGTTGCTGCTGCTATTCTGGGTGGTGGAAGGAAAAGGCACAGTGCTGGCTCACTTGTTTTCTCTGGTTTGTCCCACCTCCTTTCTGTTGCTGGTCCACTAGGGCTCTTGCCAGTCACCTGCTCTCTCGGAAGCAATGCCAGGACTGTTCGGTGGGAATGAAATGAAGGAGCCTGATTTCCATCAAGGAAGTGAGAATTCACGCGTTAATTGAAAACATCTCTAAGTCATGTATGCTTGTCAGCTGCCTGAACTGGGAGGGTCTACACATTTTTCATGGGGCACCTGCATTAGTAGAGTACTTGTTTATGGCAGCCTTGTGTGATTCTGAAAGGAAAAAGGCTGTTGATAGCCAACAGCTCTAGGAAAAGAATAGTTTTGTTGTGCTTTAAACCTGGCCAGCAGCCGCTCACTCACGCTCCCCTGCCTTGGGGGATGGAGGAGAGAATTGGAGGGGTAAAGGTAAGGAGACTCATACGTTGAGATAAAAACAACTTAATAATTGAAATAAAATACAATACAATGATAAAAATAATAGCAGTGATAAAATATACAAACTAGTGATGCACAGTGCAGTTGCTCACCACACACCGACCAATACCCAGCCTGTTCCTGTTTACCACTCCCAGAGGAATGGAAATCCTGAAACAACAATTCTGGAAGAGCCTGAGCTTCCTGGCCAACCCTTATCTATACAGTGAACATGACACAGGTATGGAACATCCCATTGGCCAGTTCCGGTCCGTTGCTCTGGCTGTGCTCCCTTCAGGTTCTTGTGCACCTGAACACTAACATGATGTGGGAAGTGAAGAAGTCCTTGATTGCTTAGCGACTGAAAACATCAGTACATCATCAACATTCTTCTCATACCAAATCTCATACTGAATCCCAAACACAGCACTGTTCTAGCCACCAGGAAGAAAAATTAGCTCTCTCCCAGCTGAAGCCAGGACAAGTTTGGATGATCTGAGCACGTGCAACATAATGGTGTTTGTAAGTAGTGAAGAGTGATAGTTTGGAGCTATTTGATCTTTAAGTTATCTTTCCTGGGTGTTAACTCTGGAGTGTAATGAGATGAGTTGAGCTTCAGAGAGATTTTCCTGTGCCCTAACACTTGACACATAGCGAGACCCAGATGAAGTACAGAGGTTTTTCTGCAGACAGTTCCTTCCATAGCAGTGTAGAGCATATTAGTAAGTATATTTTCTGTTGTCAGCAGAACGGACCTAGGGTTTAAATTAGAAAACTCTGCTCAAAACCAAAAACCAAACAAAAAAACCAAAACCACAAACAACAAAACCCAAACCAACAAAACACCACCACACCTAATATTTGTTTGGTAGCAGACAGAATTTCTAGTCTCTAAGGGATCCTTCCAGTTGGGCTCAAACTTGACTCCTCTCTTCCCCAGCAGTGCCGCGGTGAGTGCCGCCTGCCTCTTGTGTTTCTTCAGAAACGGGCAGCAAGTTCCCTGCTCTTTTGCCAGGGTTCGTGGGAGGCTGTTGTGGCTCTGCATCAGTTCTGCTAGCAGGGTCTTAACCGCTCTCCAAGTGAGATGTCGGGCTGTTTCCTGCACGCTCTGCCTCGGGTGCACAGACCTGTCAAAGCTGTAAATTGGCTCTACCTTGTCCCTTTGGATATGGGTTTGGTCTCTGCACATTTTGATGCAAAGCCATGATGCGTGTGGAGCTAGTTTATGGCGGGCAGTAAAAAGGAGCATGAGTGGAATATGATTACTGCTGGTTTAAGGAGCTTTGTCCCCAAGTCCTTGCCGGGGAAGGTAATGGTCTGGGCCAATGCAGATCCGCTGTGTATTTTGTTGGTGAGATAGCACCTTTAAGGTGGAGATGCTTTTCAGTGTTGTTTTTCCAGTCTGCTGTGTTCAGTGCCTGTCTGCATCATATCGTGTGTGGAAAGGGCTGTCAGTCCCTCCCATCCTCACCAATGAATTAGTTTGACAAATAAAGAAATCACTCTTGCTACGTGGGAAGCGGCGTAGCTGGAAAGGTGGAAGGTCCCTGCCAGAATCGGGCAACCTTACAATTCTGAGACTGTAGTTGATGCCCCTACCTACACCTTTTTGCTGGCTAGCCTGGCTTTTGTCCTCTTCACTGCTGGGCTTACATCACGGTGAGCAAACTGCTGTGTATCTCAGCAATGTTCTGTGCAGTTTCAGTGGCAGGATCTTCCCCTGGAGCAGTGGCAGATGGGTTTTGGAGGTTTGGTCTGAAGACAGACCTGGGCGCTAGGAGTGGTCGGGTGCTGATCTTCACTGTGATCCTGATGCTTTTTCTGCTTTTGTTGTAATACCTGCACAGTAGAAGTCTAGACGCAATGAAATTCAGATGCACTGAGATTTGAGGAGGAGGCTGCACATGCAGAGCGAAGCTGTGATCCAGGTTCTTTCAGTGGGTGGGCATAGCTGGAAGTTTTGCCCAGTCAGTCTAAAACTCTCGCGAACTGCGCTTGCTGCTGTGCAGCACGCTTCACATTTCTCACTAGCTGCCCTCAAAATATTCTGTCTTCTTACCAGAAAGTACTGACAGAGCTGTATTTTTATCTACGCTGAGGTATGTGACTGCCACATCTGCTTCCCCTCCCACCGTATTTACTTGTGCTCTTCTGCAGCCGGCAGCCTCACTGGCTTTATCCCTGGGGAAGTCCTTCATGCTCATCTGGGAGCCCTGAAGACTCCTTCATTTCCATTCCCTTTCACACTGCCCGATCTCTCTCGAGGGCTCGTGGTATGGCCTCTGTAATGGGGATCAAGGAGGGTCAAGGACAGTGGTCTGCCCCCGGGAAGCTGTTTGCATTGTGGCTCCAGTGGCTGGGACCGTTGGCTGAGTGCTTGTGGCTGCCACCCTTTGCTTGCCACTTCTGGGTCGGGCATGGAGGGTCCTTCATATCCCCTGCCCCACACCCCTGGGGGAGTGATAGCATCCTTGCTCAACAGATACACCCCTAAATCAAAGTGTGTGTTTCTGTGCACAGAGAATCAGTATAGCTTTATGTTTGCTTGAATTTAATTTTTATATATTTATGAATGTGACCATCCCAGAGAGAAAAGAAGGTGGGGGTTTTAACTGCATCGTCCCAGATGGATAGATGGGAAAAGCTGGAAAAACAGAGGCCCAGGCTGTGTCGGGTAGCGTGCTAGCCAGCCAAAGGGCAGCATGGGCTGGCAGCAAGGGGCGTTTGTGGCTGGCCCCTTGCTGCTCTTTCGAGCTTACCTTGTGCATTTGGAATTTGATCCAGAGCCCAATGGGGTCAGGTGGGAGCTGCTGTTCTGCAGAGGGTGGTGGACCTCAGACCATGATGGTGGTAGTGTGCTTCATTTTCCAGCTCTAACTCTTGACTTTTTTCCCTTTACTGTCTGCTAAGAGGCTGCGAGTACCTGCTGCTTTTACACGCTGTCAGCTTGTAGGGCCGGCTCCATGTGGTGCTTTAGCTACACAAGAGAGGATGCATCAGTAAGGGGGAGTCTCGCTCTTCTGTCCCCTTGTCCTTGTATCCCCCAGTGTTTATGATGGTCAGTGCTCTCAGTGACACTGTTAAGCAGCTCCCCAGGCTCCTGAACTGCCTTTTCCGAGTGCAGCGACTGGGTGTGCCTCTCTCCGGCAGCAAGCCAACTTCCTTGCCCTCAACTTCAGCAGAGTGGCTGAAAGCAATGGTTTCTTTAAATGTAAGAGGTCTGAAGGTAGAAACCAGATCTGTTCAAAGCTGAATTTTAAATTGGGCTTCTACATAGGATGTCAGTCTCTACTGTAATCTATTAAAGCCACTTCAATGGAAACCAAATGAAATTCAAGCTCTGTACGTCTGCTGTGTGGAAGTGTAAGAGTGTATCAGACCCCTGACCTGAAGCGAGACCTGGGAGTTCCGAGGCTGCTAAATGAGCTTTTTGCAATGATGAAGTTGCTTTGTTTTCATGTCAATTTTTTTAGGTACTTGACTTCAGTGTCTCGAATTCACTCTAATTTGATAATCGGTTGGGAATTAGAAATTTGCCTCTGCCAAGCGCTCTTTAAGAAGAAGATAGGAAATGTTCAGATCTTCTAATTGCTGAAAGAGGTTGTGACCAGAGGCAGAGGAATAAACTGTTCACAGACAGTATTTTCCTTGTTCTCTTAAACAGCACGGTTTAAATTCAAAAATATCTTGAATATTTTTCTTTAGTGTATCCTCCACAGAATGACAGAGTCACAGAACGTTAGGGGTTGGAAGGGACCTCTGAAGATCAGCGTATTTCATGTTTCTTTAGCATGCATTTTGAGTGTTATTTTGGGGGAATTTTGAATTACGATTGCTGTCACATGAAACTGGACGTACTAATAATACAGAACACCACTCACCATTTCAAGATAAACCCCCAAACACAGACTATGCATAAGCATATGTTCAGTTACTAATTTATTTTTAAGTGTACAAACAAATCTGGGTGATCTTAGTGTATTTCCCAATTGGCAAAAGCATGTGAACAAATGGGAGCCAGTCTTTCTCTAAGATAAGATGAAGTACAAGTGCATAACGAGGTGAAATTGGGTTCAGGCTGCGTTTCTTTGCCTTTTGCTGTAAAAGAGCATTAAAGGTGTTTTCCCCTGAAAAATCCATGGTGTGCTCATGGGCAGGTGCAGCTGGAGTGGCCGCAGCGCTCACTGCCCCTGCTGCTCTACCCTGCTCTCATTCCCCTGGCAGGGACACCTGAGTGCTGTGTATCTGCTCCTGAGACACTGACTGACCTTGGGATGGGAGTGGATGTTGATTTCCACCAAATTCAGTCAATAGCAACAGCTGTGCAGGTCCTGCGGAGCTCCCAGCTCAGGGGGAGCAGGTAGATGATGGGTGTAGAATCACAGAGTTGTCAGGGTTGGAAGGGACCTTAAAGCTGATCCAGTTCCAAGCCCCCTGCCATGGGCAGGGACACCTCCCACTAGAGCAGGGTGCTCAC
>JANVCC010000074.1:11095839-11174955 GCA_025345505.1 Todiramphus chloris collaris
CCAGAGAGGTGGTGGAAGCCCCATCCTTGGCAGTGTTTAAGGCCAGGCTGGCTGGGGCTGTGAGCACCCTGCTCTAGTGGGAGGGGTCCCTGCCCATGGCAGGGGGGTTGGAACTGGATCAGCTGTAAGGTCCCTTCCAACCCTGACAGCTCTGTGATTCTATGATGGTGAGGGACAGGACCCAGCCTGGGATCAAATGTCTGTGGAACGTTTTGTTTTGGGCAGCAGGACAAGGGTCATGAGCCAGCTGGCAAGGTTTTAGGTACAGTGGCAGGTATGAAAGAAGGCTCAAAGACAGCAGGGATGAGCTCGGGGGAGGAATATCATTTACGAGATACATGGATTCTCCTTTTCTTGGCCCTCTAAGGAGGGACCTCAGCTGCGAAAGAGCTTCACTTTCAGGAGGGTGCAGAAGAGAAGGAGTGAGAAGAGTGTGTGTGACCTGGGGTCTGCAAAGCACGGCTGCGAGCGCGGGCTGGGTGGCACTGGGGTTGTGTTTAGTGCAGCGACACCAGGAGTGTGTATGATGAGGTCTTCTGTTGTGAAAATGAGACAGGCAATGTTCTGGCCTGTGTCTGCTCTGGGCAGGAAGAGCAGTCATGAATTTAAACAAGAGAAAGCAAGGGTAATTCTGATCAGACATTAGGAAAAAAACTTTCCAACGATAAGACTAATGAAACGGAAGGACAGAGTGCCTGGGGAGCGTGCGAGTCTCTCTTATTGGAGTCTGTAAAAACAGCCTAGACAAAGTCAGAAATTATTTAGGGGGAGGTGATGCTGCCCTCGGGCAGGTGCATGGACTCGATGCCTCTCTTAAAGCTCAAGCTCCTGGAGGCATGTGATTAGATGAGAATTTCAACTTCTATTAAAGAAAGAGAAATGGTCTCTCCCCCTCACAGTTGTAAGGCAGCACCTGGAAATCAGAGCCAGATTTGACGCCAGCGCAGAACCCAAAATGCAACTCAGAATTTGTCTTTGAGGAAATCCAGCCGTTGCCATTGGGCTCTAGCACCCGAGTGTTGTGGGTAGGCAGTGGGGCTCACCTAAGAGCAGAGGCAGGAAGAAACCTTGGATATTCAATGACAGGGCAGCAGAATTTGTCTCCACATCATCTTACCACAGCGTTTCACGACCTTCCCATATTCCTGCCAGTTCTCTTGTGTTCTGATTTTGAAGTGCATTTCCCTTCACGGTGTCTGCGGTGGAGCCGTTGTTTAACCGTATTAAATCGTTGGGTGTGTGCATTTGTGTACTTTAAGCCAAGTGGTGCTGGAAAAAAGAAATTTGGGGGCCAGCTGCTTCCCCAAAAGATCTGTTGAGGGTGTTGGTTGGTACACAGAGCATCTTGGCCGGGGCAGAAGCACCGGGAGACTCCCTGCCACGTGTGCAGGTAGGCATCCTCTGGAAATCAGCACAGCCCTGGTTCAGCAGAAGTCCTGCTGTCCCCCGTGCCTTTGTGGTACCTTTTGGGTTAGTTTAATAAAAATTCAGAAGTGGGGGAAAGACCTATGAGGTCATCTTGGTTACTGCCCCTGAGGGCCAGCGCAAGGCTGCTCGCTTGGAAACGGCTTTAGTTAAAATAATAATTAAGGGAAAGGATGGAAACTGGGGAGGCAGATCTGTTAGGCTGGTGCTGTCCTTACTATGTCCGTTTTCAATTTTAATTGCCTTGGAAAAAAGGGAAAATCACACGGCTTTAAAAGCTCTGATTCTTCCTGCTCTTCAACCCCCCACCCCCTCCCCGATCTTGGAGGCATCAACTCTCATCTGTCAAAGTGTAAATCAGCAATTAAAACACAAACAGCGAAATGCCAAAGATGACCCGAAGCACAAAGCAACTGACAAACAAGTCCGGACAAATCGGCGGATAATTTATAAGCATTGCCCTAAAATCTAATTATTTGGCAATTCGAATTTGCAGCCAGCCAGGGCTGTGCAATAAATTTAACCCGCCATAAATTATTTAGGAGCAGCCCGTGGTGTAAATCAAAACCACGAGTGTTTGTTTAAGAAATAAGCTCCTTGTGCATAAAATGACTTTTTTTTCCTTTAAAGAGGGGGGTGAAAAAGCATCCCTGAACAAAACGAGCTGGTGCTGTGGCCGTGGCCTTCCATGGAGACTCCCTTGCCTCTTCTACCCTTACCTTTTTTGAAGGTGTGAAGGGATCTTTCAGCAGGAAGTTTTATGGTTTTCCTTATCAGAAATAATCTCTTTCTCTCAACGGCCTCTGCTTGTTTTTACTGCATTTTGAACAGTCAGCTCTGATTTTTACGGGCATCTTTTATTCTTGTGTTTATTAAACTTCTTCACATGGGGGTGGAAGTAAGGGATAAATTATTCTCTGGTAGTTTTTGAACTGAATAGGCCACATGGTCTTCATCAAATATATAACTCAGTGTCCTGAAGTGTGCCCTGTCCACTTTGTACGTGGGCTTCTGGATTAAAAGCTTTTGAGAGCCAGGAAGTTCTTGCTGGACACTGTACTCTTCTCATCTAATAATGTTAGTGCTCCCTGGATCCAAGAGGACAAGCAAAAAGATTCCTCTGTGGGAATTAGTGTAACTTAGATGCTTTCTTCTCTGAACTCCAGAGCTCTGTCTGTTACGGGAAATTATTTGGAGAGTACAGCTGTGTGCTTGTTCATTTCTTTTATGAGCAAGAAGATGAAGGCAGCTGAATTTGTGCATCCCTGCTCCGGTGTTAAAGGGAGGGGAGTTTCGTTTCGGGCGGTTGGGTGAGGGCAGGCAGGGGTTCTAGCACTGCTTTCATGTGCCCGCGTGAACCTTTCAAATCCCTTTTAGAAGGAGGTCCCTACGCTCACCCTGCAGCCCCCTGCTGCTGCTCAGCCCACTGGCCTGGCACAGCCAGCTTGCCTGGGGGTATCCGCCGGGCACCTCTGCTTTTTGGGAACACTGTTGTTGTTTTAAAAGACACATTTTCTGAGCAAGCTGTCACATAGATTTCCCTGAAGTTCTGTGAAATCATAAACCTGGGATTGTTGTGAAGGGAGTGGACCTGGTAATGGATGTGTAAAGCCTCTGGCTGGTAGGTTCCTATTGTTAGGCTGTTTGGGGGCACAGCTGAGGGAAGGGACAGGGTGCCGATGTCTTTTTCTTTAAGCGTGTTAATATTGATTTTAGAAGCTCTGTGTTCCAACAATATAAATGCAAATGCCTGTAATTGGGAGCCGCGTGCAGAATTTCTCAACAGAAAACATGCTCAACTTTTCGTGACAATGAAAGGAAAATAAAAAGCTGCTTATTTATTGCTGGTGGTTTGAATCCTGGATTTCCTCTCAAGTTACTCTGTGGTGCTAAATAAAATACCTAATTGCAGTGCTCGCAAAATTCAAATAGGTACATTTGTTCTTGTGGTAGCTCGCGGCTTTTCGCAGCCTCTGGACACCCGCAGCATTATTTCAGCACAGCTCGAACTCCTGGTTGTGCTACAAGGAGAAGCTGGGGGAGGGAAGACTTAGAAGCCCCAAAGGCAGCGGGCACAGATCGCTGCTGAACTTGGGAGGTGTACTCAGTGTTGGAAGTGGAAATGGGTGAGGATCCCAAGGTACCGCCTGGGGACTATCAGGCTCTGATGAAAGAAAGGAAGTGGCAGTGAACCCCTCCTTCTGATCCTTGTGCCACTTGTGCTGCTCCACCTTTCCCACCTGGAAGAAGCAACCAAGGTGGAGATGGTGGAGATGGAGCTGAGTGGGCTGCTGTGAAACGTGGGAGAGCACCCGGCTGCCTTCCTGCATCACGGTCTGCTGGGGGCTCGTGTGTGTGTGCCCAAGTGCTCGCCAGTTCAGAATAATTACTAATGAAATTCTAGATCTGTAATAACGTTTTGGATATCTAAACCAAACCATATGCTTGTAAAAATGAAAGAAAGAGAGAAGGAAAAAAGTGGAAACAGATCAACTTTAAGCCATAAATTCTTGGTAATAGAGGCCTCTTCCCTCCCTCCCCCCCTTTCTGTTTATGTTTGATAGATATTTTTGTTTCTGCAGGAATGTCAACTCTTAATTTCATGATGTATCATGGGCTTAAGAAAATTGAATTTAATAAAGGCAAAAGATGAATGGCACCTTTAAAGGTCCCAACACTTGTCTTTATTAGCAGGACAAACTGCAGGGTCTCCAAACACTGCTTCTCTCCAAATGAAAGTTTAAATGAAAAGTACAGCAGTGTCACAGGTTAAATTTCATTGCAGGACTGGCTAACGTCGTTAGTGAGGAGTGGGGCTGATTTCATGGGGCTGGTATCTGTTGCCTTAGATACCAATGGAGCAAACACTGCCAGAGACTGGAAAAATCTCCACTATAGGAAGCGTGCAGATAAACAGCCTCTTGGGAAAGGTCCTTTACCACTTGCTTCAAAAACTGACCAAACAAGCCCAGGAGAGCGGCTGTGATTTCTCCCAGGACGCTTGGGTCGCTCCTGGGGTTCCACCCCCACTCCTGGCCGTGTGCTTCCCACAGACCTGCAGTGATGCTGGAGATTGTGACATTTCCCACCTTTTTTTAGCACGGCTTTTTATTTCCTCTGTCTTAATCTGCCCCCCCTGGAAGTGCTCTTGGCCTTTGGTCCTGGCAGGCGAGCAGCGCCTTTGTCCCTCAGATCAGTGGCAGGGCTTTCACTCCTGCTTTGCATCCAGGCCCCGGAGGATGGTCCCGGTCCCTCGGGGCCCATCCTGGCGCTGTGACACAGCCCTGCTGGGAGATCCACCTGGCGTGTGTCTCGTCTCGCCCCGGCTTCCGTGGCAGCCCCTGGGTGGGATGCAGCCCTAAGGGGCAGCGAAGGGTGGGTGCTGTTACCCTGGCATCGCTGCTGCTCTGGTGCAACGCCCTGTCCGTTGGCTTCAAACTTGGCAGTCTGTTTTCCTTCGGAACCCAAACTTGCTGCTCTTAGAGCCCGTTTGTGGCAGATCTGCTGAAGGGAGGGTCAGCTCTGTCCAGAGTTTCGTACTCTGAGTTTCTCGTGTTACCGCGGGGCCTCTTGGGTGACAGAAGCTGGCGAGCTTGAGTGCACAACAGGCAAACTCAGCGATGCTCGGGTGCTTTGCCTCCGTGTTCTCCTTCCATTCCAGCCCATGAGCCGAGTTTCCTCTCTTTGCTGGGGAACGTGGTGGCTCTGGTGGGGTGGCAGGGCCGTGGGGAAGGATGCACCCGACCCCCCGCTCTGCCTTAGCCTGCACGGCACGCACAGGCTCCGGCACAGCCAAGAGTGGGGAAAGGGAGGAACCCCACATCCTCTGCATCCTGACTGCTTGGGGTCTGTACCTGGGCACTTCAGCACTGCTAATGCTTTATTTTATTTTATTTCAGTGGGTTTCTCTAACTCCCCATCCCAGCAGCACGTACCCTCCACGTGCCCCGGGCTGGGTGCCCGCTCTGGGGAGCTGCTCTGCTGCAGCCCCGGGCTCTGTCCACCGTGGCAATTGGGTGTTTCTCCTGGCTACTGAGAATTATTTGTTGTTTCCATTTACACACCCAGCTCCTGGCCCTGCCTCTGCCTGCTGGGGTGGTGATATCATCACTCCTGTGTGTGACCACACGGCAATTTCCGCCTGCGGGTCCTGGGGTTGCAGCCAGGGTCCAGAGCCTGGGTTAGTTTCTCTGCAGCGACTGCATTTTCCACATGCTAATTTTACTCACAGGAGTTGGGGTTTTTTATTTATTTATTTTTTATTCTTTCTTATTTGTCTCTTCCAGATGTTTTCAGGCAGTTTTTTTTTTGTTGTTGTTAAACTAATTCCATTCATGTTTTAAAAATTTATGAAAGCGCTAATAAAAATGTCAAAGTGGTAAAAATGTTAGCTTTTGCTCTGCTTTGATTAAATTTTGCAAACTGTTTTTGAATATTAAAAAGCAATATTTTTTTTATTCTCTCTCCCTCTCTCTGTTTCTCTCCAGAAGTGATTTGAGAGGCTTGTTGCATGGATATCACTCAGCAGGCTCATTTGCACTCCAGAACCTTGGTGCCATGCATCTCTATTAAATAACATAGACAAATTATTCTTTAAAGACACCAAACAAATTGTCACTTCTCCTCTTACATTAAACTGGAAGGAGGAAAAGGAGTGGAGAAGGCGGGGGGTGAACACAAAGGATTTTATCGCTTTTATTCCGGGGTCGGCTTTTTTAATTCCCTGTATATTTTTTAATAATTGAGAAATCCATCGCGACTGGATTTGTTTAAACTTTTTATTAACAGGTCCATGTAAATTTTTGATTGCTGATTATTCAAATCATTGAACATTCTTCTGATGAAGGAACGTTTTTATTTCCCTATCAGCATAAATTGGCTGCAAAGATGAAAATGAAGCAGGGCTTATGAGTGTGCGTATCCCATAGGGATGGATTTGGGGGGGCTTCCAGCTCCTCTCCTCAGTGCTGGAGGAGAGCAGTGCTCCTCAGCCCTGCAGGGAAGGATGTGCTTCACGAGCAGCTCCTGCTGTCTGTCTGGTGGTCTCCTCCAGAAGGGTGGCACGGTGAGGGCACTGGGCTCGGGGAGGGCACAGCCTCTGGCCTGTCCGTGCCAGGCAGGTGTGAGCCCATGGCAGGCACATCTCCACGTTCTCTGGGCAGTGCTGTGAGCGCTGCTAGAGCATCTTCCAGGTTCAGCTGAGGCAACGATGTGTGCGGCCACAGAGACCTGCTGCCCGTCCTGGCTGCAGCCAGCATTAGCACCCTGCTGCTCTGTCCCCGTGTGCCCCAGCACCGCTTTCCCACTCGTGTTGCAGAGCTTTGCATTGGGCTTGGTCTTCCAGGCAGTCAGCCCCTATTCTTACAGCCATCTTGCGAGGCAGGATCACTTCCAGTTTCATTTTTCGTTTGTTTTAAATGAACAGCTGCTTTTCTTTCTGCCCTATGCAGGAAATCATCGAATTCCCTATCCTGAAGCTGAATGGCAGGACGATGGAGATCGAATCCACCTTTCACATGTATGTTCAGCCTGTGGTGCATCCCCAGCTTACGCCCTTCTGTACAGAGGTAAAGTGCCAAGGCTGCCCGGTGCTCCAAGAGTCTCCCTGGGAAGCAGGTCTCCATTGCACCAGGGGTTGGGCTCACCTCTTCACGGTGCGGCTGTGAGGCAGCCTCTCATGCCAGCCTCCGGTTAAGGACAAGGGGAATCATTTTTTAGTCATTGCAGTAGCATGTAAAGACCTCGGTTTGGATTCATGGATGACTGGAGCTAAGGCAGTTGTTTATACGACTGACAAACGGCGGCGTGACCACAAAATAAAAGCGCTCACGTTAGCCGGTGTTGGAAATCCTGTAGCCTCTCTGTGAGCTCTCTGCAATTTTGCCCTGCTGCTTTTTGCTGGGGAAGGCCAAAGAAAGCATGGTCTGAGGGAAGAAAACGTTGTATGGCTGCATAGTTCAGAGGCTTTCAGGGACTCTCCCATGGGCCCGCCTGTTGGGATGTGATGAGTCCTCCCGAGTGGTGCTATAACCCATGCCTGTATTTTTTAAGATTTTCTTTTTGATGTCGTGCTTGCGGGGCACTTGAAATGATTGCTGGAGAAGTGGCCTCTTGTTCCTTGGTTACTCTCATCGCCGAGGACAGCTGCTCTTGAGCTGCAGCCACCTTTCCCCAGACAGAGATGAGAGGATGAAGGTGGTAAACACGATCCCTGAGGAATCAGAGGAATAGGGGAGCAGGGGTTGTTTTTTCTGATTGATTGGGGTTTTTTTATTCAACACAAAAAGTTAACTTTCTGCAAGTACATTCTTCCTCCTTGCTGTAACCATCAAAACAAAGTTTAAGTTCCTTTTGCTTTGGGCTTTTTTTCCTGCCACTGCTCTGGTTGAGTGTTGGCCAGCTCACCGACCGAAGGACTGACTGAGGGAGTCGGGGTATTCAAGCTCTTGCTCCTGTCCTCTCTGGGATTATCGACACCGTGGTGTGTTCTCCCTGACCTCCATGGCTGCAGGTTGAAGTCTGTGCAGTGCTTGTCCTGTGTGTACTAACTTGATGAAAAACGAATCCTCGGTGTTAGGTGGAGTCCCCCCAGGACCAGCCAGCCCCTTCCGTATTTCCACGTTGTAAAAACAAATACTTTATTTTTTTATATAATTCTGTTGTAAGTAAAAACCATCTGAAGGTATTTTATTGAAATTTAAAAAAAAAAAAAAGGCAAAGCAAACATTATTCCCAGGAGAGGGGCTTTCAGAAGGCTATAAATGTGTGAAAACAGAGGGTTATAATGGAAACAGTTTTGCAACAGTAATGCTAGAAGGCTGGACAACTACTCTGGCTCTCCTTGTCCCCATGAGGTTTGCTGAACATATGCTTGTACACATGTGATAAATCTCACAGCTCGCACCTAATCTTTGCTAAAAGCAACATCATCTTCTAGAGTTGACCCCAGCATGTCCATTTGAGATGTCATCTAAATTCTAGAGAGGTCATCTCACTCATGAACTCCCACCAAAATGCCATCTTCTGGAAATTCCTCTGCTGGGCCCTTCCCCCCCAGCTGCTGAAGGCTGCAGCTCTGCTCTTGCACGGGAGTCTGTGTGACTTGGTGTGGCTTTCAGGCTGAAGGGAGCCTCCAGCCTGCTGCAGCCTGAGGACATCGAGAGGTTCTCTGGATGCCGAGCTCGTGACCAAGACATTCAGCCCATCTAATGCTCCTGCACTGGGCTGCTGGGTTCTCTGTCTTCTCTTGCTCACAGGAGCCTGGAGCAGCTGCTAGTGTCTCTGCAGGTTTGTGTCTCCTGTGTGGAGCCCTTGAGCAAGCGAAGTCACGAGTGTGTGCACCAGCCCTGCCCTTGCAGGAGTCCCCAGGATAGGCAGGGGTGTCCCAGCCCCAGCCTTGTGCTGCAGCCCCTGCCGCTGACCTCGGTCTGCTGTCTTGTGTCCAGAGTTGGGTAAACGTGGGCAGTGCTGAGACCAGCAGGCAAAATGATCTCAGAACCCCCCTGTGTGTCTCTCAGCATCACAAAATGATCCAACTTACCAGGCTTGGCAAGGTCTCTGTTCTTAACAGTGTGGGTTGGTAGGGAACTAGTTTTGATCCTGGACTGGAAGCCACTGGCTCCCGGGCAGCCTCGCACTGTGCCGATGCTGCTCGCTGCGCAGCATGGCCACTGTCACTCCTGGCTTGGTGGCCCCCTGCCATTGCAGGGGCTGCCATGAGGTCTGGGCAGGGGGATTGTTCTGGAGGGCAGCTGGGCTTGTCCCTGGGCCCTGTATCTGGGACTGGCTTTGGAATCCTGCCTGAAGAGCCAGGGGTGAGCTGCTCGTACCGAGGCCCTTACTAAACCGCTGCAAAAATATCCTGCTGTATTTGCAGCTGCTTTCTTGTGGAGGCCATCGCGGCCGCACAGAGACCTGTGGGGACGGTGGCTCTTGCTAGGTGGGCAGGGGGGACAGCCCTGTGCTGCTAGACCCGGGGGGCAGCCGGGCTGTGCTGTGTGTTCAGCTCCTGCAGAGCCACTGCCCCACAGCTCCAGCACTTGCCTTTCCTTTCAGCTGGTTTATGTTTTCTGAAAAACACCCATTTTGCTAAATGCCAGTAAAGGGCTTTGTCCAGGCACCTCTACTTACAAAGGGGGAGATTTATTGGCCTCTTTGTCTACAAAGAAAGACCGGGCCTGATGATCAGATAGCACACCAGAGACAAGTGCTTAGGTAATCAGCAAACTGTCTTGAGTAGAAATACGATGGTTTCCCAGATAAACTGTAGGAAAAACAGCAGTGTTGACACTGCTTGGGAGCCTGTCTGCTGTGCTGCTGCTTTCCCCTCTCCCCTCTGCTCGCTGCCTTTGCTGGGAAGCACTGCTCGGTACCGCCTGCCTGGGTGCCAATCACTGGGGTTGCTTGCCAGGAATCCTTGAGCCCAGAATACCTCTCGCATCACTCTTCCTTCTTGAAGAGGACAGCACAGCGTGGGAAGGGTGTTTGCAAGGGTGCAGAGCTCGTGTCTTGGGGGTGACCCCCCTGTGCTCAGCTTTTGGGGTGTCTGTGCCCTCCCCTTGCTGCAGCAGGTCCCTCCAGCTCCCCACACCGCTGGCCAGCTGCACGTCCTCCAGTGCTGGCTCGCTCCGTAGCCCTCATCTGCTCCTCTGTCTGTCGTCCTGCTTCTAGAAAACAACAGGTCCTGAGGCTTGGTGATGATGAGGGGTGTGCAGAACAGTTAGACAGAGAAGGTGGGAAGTGCTTGCAAGTGGTTAAAAGCTGTTCTTGGGTATATAAAGCTCATCATGCCCTCTTGGAAGATGCAAGTGGTTTGATGCCCAAGAAAATTCATGCCAGGAGCTTAAGAGAAAGGTTCCCTCTATACAGAAGATGCTCGTAACAGGCTTTTTCATGGTACTTTGCTCTCTTTTTATGATTAATTTTTATTGATTTTTTTTTTTTCCCTGAAGGAACAGACAATAAAAGTACAAAAAGATAAATGCCTTATAGCTTGTTTGTGTTCCCAAGTACCATGTGCTTCTCGGGATCACCAGTGAAACTTTACAGTTGTGCAGTTTTATGTTTTTATACTTTATCAAAGCTGCAAGACCAGGGAATGCTGCAGTGGCTCAGTGCACTAGGTTGGTGTTACAGATGGATGTAGCTGAGAGCAGAAGGATCAGAAAGGGAGGCAGAGTAGAAAATCTGACCTGTAATGAAATGTACCTGTGGAGCGGGTGAACCCCTTTGCAGTCAAGGCCATTTCACCCTGGCCTGCCATGGCCGTCAGGGCTGCTGCGCTGAACAGATGCTGTGCTGAAGGTGCCTGGGTGGTAGACACCATTTGCACCAGTGCTGGCTGTGGTACCAAAAGTACTGTCATCCGTGGTACAGCAATGACGTGGATCTGTTGGAGTGGATCCAGAGGGGGCCACAGAAATGTTCAGAGGGCTGGAACCCCTCTGCTGTGCAGAAAGGCTGAGAGAGCTGGGGTTGTGCAGCCTGGAGAAGAGGAGGCTCCAGGGAGACCTGGTGGCCTTTCAGTGCTCACAGGGGAGCTGTGAGACTGATGGGGACAGTGTTTTTAGCAGGGCCTGTTGCAGCAGGACAAGGGGTGATGGTTTTATACCAAATGAGAGGAGATTTAGACTGGATATAAGGAAGAGCTGTTTTACACTGAGGGTGGTGAGCCCCTGGCCCAGGTTGCCCAGAGAGGTGGTCGCTGCCCCATCCCTGGAGACGCTCAAGGTCAGGTTGGACAGGGCTCTGAGCAACCTGCTCGGGGTGCAGGTGTCCCAGCTCAGTGCAGGGGGCTGGACTAGATGAGCTTGGAAGGTCCCTTCCCACCCAGACCGTTCTATGATCCTTTCTCCAAAGCTCATTGTTCAGCCACTTCCAGGGGTTTGATTTGAGCTGCCCTCTGAGACAGAGACATTACTTTGCAGTAGGTGAGCTGTCCACCCCTGCCAAGCAAATGCATGGAGAGAAATATGGCAAGAAAGGCAAAAAAGCCCCAAGCCAGTCAGCTTTAAAAACTGCTCTAAAGAGCCGTGTGTTAATCTTTCAAATCTATTTGCCTCTTGGAGTGTGAGAAGTCTGTAGGTAGCAGCTGTTACCCAATTAAAATACAGATTAATATAAAAACAGTTTCTGGAATATAAAAGAGTGTCTGTGTCCCTCCACTTCCTTAAAATTCTACCTCATAATGGCTTGATGAACTTGAGAAACCCAGCTAGAGGAGCTCTGCATTCTTCAAATTAAAATACTTTCCCTAAAAGGTACATATTACCATTCCATGGAAGTCACTATGAGAAAAAATAATCTTTCCACTTACAGTTTATTCAGTGAGTCAGGTATTTGGTATTCATTAAATGTAATTACAGTTTAATTGGAGTTTAATCTCTTTTTTTTTTTTTTCCCTCCTTCTTCTTCCTCCGAGTTCAGTGCTATAAGCCAAGCAACCAAAGAAACTGAGAGGTAGAAACCATTGAGGTTCTTTGAGTTGCCACACGTTTAATAGCGCAGAGCCCTGTGGTTTGTGAGAGGACTTAGGTTTTATGAGTAGGCTGAGCTGATGTGCTTGGCAGAGTCTCTCCTGGGTGGTGGTGGGAGCTGTCAACACCTCTCGAGTGGGCTCTCTGGCCTCTGGAGGCTTGGCTGGCTGTGCAGGCAGCAGGGCACGCTCCTGGGCTGCGTCTGACCTTTGGTTTATGAAAACGTGTGAGATGTGCAGCTCCAGGAAAGTGCCCTGTGAAGGGAAATCCTGTAGCGTGCGCTTGGTTTAATAATGATTTTTTTAATTACTTGGGTGCATTGATGGCAAGCTACTGACCTCCGATATTCAATATGTTAAAAGACAGTTTTGTCAGTTGGAGGGTAGACAGAAAAATTATCTATTTTCCATGTGCCTCAAGCTATCCTGGGCAGACACAGGCAGAGACCCATGAGACTGCATCTCTCTATGTGTGTCTAGCTGTAAACAGCCAAGCAGCCTGGGTGCAGTCGGTAGGACTGTCTGTTGGCAGGAACCTCCCGAAAAACAGAGTAGCCCAGGGGTCTGGGAGAAAGTGTTTCTCTTCAGATTTCGTTCAGCTGCTTTAAACACAGCTCCAAACTGCAGAGGGCTGCTATGATGGGCTGTGGGAAAGCGTGGCTGCTGGCTGCTCAGCGCCACGGAGGATCACCAGCTCCGCTCTGGGTCTCGCTTGCCAGTAGTGGTCTGTTCTGTCCATCTGACACTGCAGTTTTGGGGTCACCACGACAGCATGGGAATTACCAGAGGCCCCAGCAGTGCCCACTGCTTGGCAGGGCAGTGGCAGAACTGGTGAACCGTGTGGTGCCAAAGGGCAGTGTTCTGGGTGTCACACCGGCACGTGAGCAGAGGCACCACTGCTGCCCACGTGGATCCGGCTTGCCAAGAGCTTGCTGATTTGTGGTGTGGGGAGCCCCCCTCCATCTCTGTGTCTGGGATGAATCCGTGCCCTTGCCCATGGCTGGGGAGCTGCCAGGGTCGCTGTGCTGCGGCTGGGTCCTCAGCAGTGTCCACGAGGGTCACAGGAGCGTGTTTCAGTAGCAGTGAGATGGACAGAAGAGGGGACCTCTCTAGTGACCTTCTGAGCGCTGCTCTGACGCCTGCTTTCTGTTTGTCTCTCATTTCAGCTGACTGGGATTATTCAAGGCATGGTGGATGGGCAGCCAAGCCTCCAGCAAGTGCTTGAGGTAAGCAGAGTAACCTTTAGCTCCTGAACTCTGACCTCTGGTCCTGTCATCCTCTCTTCATCTGTTTTCCTGCATCCTCCCCTTGCTGAGAATCGAACCGCGTAATTTGACTATGATTACAGCTTCATTAGAATAACATTTGCTGTCACGTTGGTGACATGCTGCTGGGAGTATTGAACCATTGATCTGTCATCTCCAGCTGTTCATGTCAAGGGTGCTGACAAGATATCCAAACTCCTGCCGGTAGATAGGAGAAGAGGCGATTCTTACTTGAGCCAGTTTTAAAGCAGCAAGACATTGCTCGAGACCACTGCCCCAGGAGCTTCTGCCTTTCTTTTCTTTCCCCTTCCTCAGCCTTTTATTAAATTAATTTTTTTCTACCTATTTAAAT
The DNA here is from genome assembly GCA_025345505.1 of Todiramphus chloris collaris. Taxonomy (NCBI): domain Eukaryota; kingdom Metazoa; phylum Chordata; class Aves; order Coraciiformes; family Alcedinidae; genus Todiramphus; species Todiramphus chloris. The sequence goes on from JANVCC010000074.1 coordinate 11,109,356, forward strand.
GCCCAATAATACATGTAATATAGACAGAAAATGCCCCTAAAATCTAGTCTGGAGGATGTGTGAATGCAGATACAGCCCTAATAATGCCATCTGCTTAATGCTGAGTTCCTAGAGCGTTTAGGGCTTAATTAGCTTGGAAGTATTTCTCCATCAGTAGCTTTTGTTGGTAGTCAAATAGTGAAGGAAATCTCCTCAAGCAGAGCCTACTCGGGCTGCAGGTTGGTGTTCGATGCATTGTCTCTGTCAGGCTTTCCGCTGCCGTGCTACCTAATTGTTCCTAATCAGAATAATTGCAACAATTGCTTATCTGAGGAAATCAAATTAAAGGCTTTAAAGTCCTTCATGTAGACAGCACTTCATGGGCACTCACATCAGAGTCTAGAAAGGTTACCGCTGCCGTCCCTTGCTCCAGGGAGCCTCATGTGGAGCTGGCTGGAAGATCCTGGCAGCCCAAGGGAGGTGGGAGCGTGGCTGAGAGGCTGGGTGCTGCTCTGGGGGCAGCTTCACTCCAGAGGCTGTTGGGCAGTCAGTCACCATCCTCTTCTGGAAAGGCTGCAGCAGCGACACGAGGCCAAAGCTGGTGCTCGGCAGAGGTGGCATCTTGCATCCACACAAACCCCCAACTCTCATTGTCTTCATTCTCTTTCTACAGGAGCTTCTTAGAGTGTGGAAACATTTCTATAGATTTCAATTGTATTTTTTTTTATTTGGACTGAAATGGTGTTTATACAACAGAGTTTCTAGATTAAAATGAGATTTGGGTCAGGCAGGTTCTGGGGCATGCTGCTTTATTGGGAAGGTGTCAAGTGAGGGAAAAGAGGAGGGATTTCTCTTGATGAAGCACTGGAAATGCTGCCAGTGAGGCTGCAAAATAGCAGCTGAATAGTCACCTGCCACCAAAAGGTTTGGCACTTCTAGCTGGACTAAGTGTCTCTGGGGAGGTGTTAGTCTAGGCTAGTTCCTCCTGGGTAATCCCCGAGGTGGATGTGTGTCCTCCAGATTAACGTGGCCCATTTTTTGAGTGGATCCAGAACATCTGTCCCTATGGGAAGTCGATCAGCAGTAGTGGATTCACTTGAAATCCACACTGTCCTCAAGAAGCCCCTCCTCAGAACTGTAAGGAGGAAAGAGACCCCCCAGCCTGGAGAGGAAAGGGATGCGTGGTGTTGCTTGTTAGTGCTGCATGGTGCCTGTGTGTGCCCAGCCCTTCCAGTTCTCCTCTCCCATATCCCCCTGGAGCTGTATGACTTGGAGCATCTGAGGTGTGCCATCCCAGGATGCCCATGTTTGCCCCTCGCTGGAGGGGGCACAGCTTACACTCACTCGGGAGCCCATTTGGTACAAAGGAAAAGCAGAGGAGTGCAGGTGACAGCACAGCTGCATCGTCCCGTTACCACTGCACAACTTCCACCCCTCCACCAGCAGAGCTGCTGTGCTGTCTGATAAGATCTCCTCTGCTCTGGTTGCCTGATGTCTCCTATCGGAAATCTTCAAAGGTCCAAACGTGCTGTTGTTGAGATGGCAAGCAAAGAGAGAAAAGAGAGAGGGAGAGGGTGGATAAGATCACAATTTTCTTCTCTCTTGATTGCAGGCAGCTTATCTGAGTTTAACTGCAGTGGCTCGGCCTGTCTCTGCAAAACTCATCCCCTTTTCTTGCCTTCCTTTCAGAGGGTTGACGAGTGGATGGCAAAGGAAGGCCTCTTAGATCCCAGCGTCAAGTCGATTTTTGTGACCTGTGGAGACTGGGATTTGAAAGTGATGTGAGTATGGAAGGGGGGGCAGATTTTCCTGGGCTTTACTGCTCTGTGCTTGTCTGCAGTGCATAGATCTCTGTCCTTACAAACCTCCGACTGCCCCTTGTCTTTTTTTTCTTGGGGAAATTGTTGTTTGCTGTGCATAACTGGGAATGGAGGGTTGTTTGCTGTGCATAACTGGGAATGGAGGGTTGTTCTCTGTGCATAACTGGGAATGGAGGATTGTTTTCTGTGCATAACTGGGAATGGAGGGTTTTCTCTGTGCATAACTGGGAATGGAGCGTTGTTTTTGAAGAAGACAGGTGGGTGCTGGGCATAGGCTGAGATCACTGCCCACAATATTCTCTATAGCATATGAATCCTTTCAGAACCTTTCTGGTTTAAACTGGAACTTTGTGATATTTTCCCTTCTATCCAATGTACTTCCCAAAGGGTTGGATATTTCTGAGCACATACATGGAGTTGTGTTTCTTTACACCCAAATCAAGCAATGGTCCTTACCTGTCTCTCTGTCACCTTGGAATGCTAACTGGGTGTGAATCACAGAGTAGTCTTTGGAAAGAGAGTACAAGCCAAGTGTGGCACGTTTCAGTGATGTGCTGATCCTTAACGTCGTCCTCATCAACGGGGCAACTCTGTCCCGAGGGTACCAGGTGAGGACCTGCTCTGGAATCTGCAGGTGTCAGTGTATGTGCATGTTTTGTTAGGAGAAGAGCTAGACCACCGACCTAAAAACATTATTTAAAAAACTGAGTTAAATGTCTCAAGAATTAGATGAGTCTGATCTGTAGGATGTTTGCAGATCAGTGTCATATTGTGCTGAAATCACTTGGATTCCTCTGATCTCACTTCCAACTTTTCATTTCCACAGACTGATGGATAAAGACTCCTGTTGTTATCACGCCAGTAAAGCACAGGCTTGACACGTCCCATGTTAAACTGACATCCACAACTCGTTAGTAGTGCTAGCTGGTTTTCAGCGTGACACTGGTTTGCCCACACTGGGAGCCTAAATAAACTGCACACAGCCTGGGAGCAATCACTTCCTGCAGAGTGGGCTTTGTAGAGTGGCAGCTTCTTGCCTCTTCTTGGTGTGATTAGTGAGACATGAGGACTGAAGCAGCAGCACAAGCGCCAGTGGAGGTGAGAAATTTGCCATGCTCCAGACAGGAATATCAGAGCTTTGGAGTCAAAAAATCTGGGTCTCTGCTGGGGCCATCTCCAGAGCTGGTGTATCTTGCCAGTTCTGTGCTGCTGGTTTAAATTAAGAGTGAGGCTTATTTTTCTTTATGTATCATGTTTAAACTTTCATTAGGGACCAGCTCAAAGACTGCTGCAGGGATGTGCTAAGCTTCTGTTTCTCCTCTGTTACCTTCTCTCGGTCTTTATTCCTGCAGTGCTGCTCTGGGAGCGCAGTTTACCGCTGCTGGTGATGCTTGCGAGGAACAGAGTTATCTTTGGGAACAAGGCTACCAGACAGTGACATCCTAACTCAGTGTCTGTATGGAGCGGGCAACCTTCTAGGTGGTTTTGCGTGGTTTGGTTTTTTTTCTTCAGAGCTCTACAGCAGGCAAATAGCAGTAAAGATGAGCCCCATTTCTGGTGAGCTGTAGGGTTTGTGGGGCGAGCTGGCTTAGCAGGACATGCAGTTGTGGAGCAGAAATACTCAGTTCACTGTTTGCAGTGGTCTCGTGCGTGGCTCGTGCCTCACTAGTCAGCTGGAAGAGAAGACTCCACTCCTGGCCGTGAGGTTGCAGCGAGTGGTTCATTTCTCCCCCTTACTTTAAAAAAAATTTTTTAAACCATTAACTTCAGAACTCAGTCCTGAAGCATCTCCAGGGCAGAGCAGAAAATACATTTCGTGTTTCCAAGCACGTGGGTAGTGGGAGCCTGGCTGCAGCCGCTCGGCGAGCGCACATCTCAGCGCTCCGTCGCCCATTGGGTGCCGCAGCGGGCAGCGTCACATCTGATTAGCACCGTGCCAGTGAACGAGGCTTGAGTGAGGACTCCCTGCCAGCTCTGACTTGTCTCATTTCCCATTACTTTTATCCGTCACCACAAATGCCGAGTCTCCCTCCTGAACTAATTAAGTTTTCTTGTGTTTAGACACATTGCCAAATGGGGTTTAGCAAAGCAGAACTGAGCATCTCTTTTTAAAGAGGGAAGGCAGGGAGCTGAGACGAGGCTGCTTAGGCAGGGAAATAGAGCCTTGGAGATGTGGACCATCCAGGAGGTGTTCCAGGGAATCAGCCCCTGCTTCCCTACAGGACTTGCAGTGTAGCTGGAGCCCTTTGCTGCCGCGTTGAGACCACAGACTGGGCACAAAGGCACCCGGGGCGGTGGGAGGGGAGGCTGCGCTGCTTGCCCACATTCGGAGGAGAGTGCTGGTGGCAGCGTTGCATGGTATGCCAGCGTTGCATGGTATGCCAGCGTTGCATGGCATGCCAGCGTTGCATGGCACGCCAGTTTGGGACTGGTTAGTCTGGGGAAGAGGAGGCTGAGGAGAGACCTTACTGCTCTTTACAAATACCTGAAAGGAGGTTGTGTCGATAGCAGGGTTGGGCTCTTCTCACTGGCAGGACAGGGGGAAATGGCTTCGAGTTGCACCAGGGCAAGTTTAGGTTGGATATCAGGAAAAACTGTGTTACAGGAAGGGTGGTTGAGCACTGGAACAGGCTGCTCAGGGAAGGGGTAGAGTCACCGTCCCTGGGTTGTTAGAGCTAGAGTAGTAGGGTTAGACTGAGGTTGGACTCAGGATCTTGAAGGTCTTTTCCAACCTGAGCAGTGCTGTGATTCTGTAGAAATGCTGCTGGGTTCCAGAGGAGCTCAGGACAGTGAGGTGAGTGCAGTTCTTCCTGGCTTAGGGAGCAACGACTTGGGGCAGGTCCATTCCTACCTGCTGCTCCTTTTCTGGGCTTCCTTAGCGATGCCAGCTCCTTGCGCGGCTGCCTGCGAGACAAGCTGCAGGCCTCCTACCCGCTGCCTCGTGGGCTTTGAAACTCCTGTCCTCCGTTGTCCTTACCTCAGCTGTTTGTGGTAAACCACGCAGCCTTGTTCCTGGCTTCTCCAGCCATGACCTGGTTATTTATTCTGGCCCCTGTTTGCATGCGCTGTTGAAGAGCAGAGGCATGGTATCTTCTGGACAGGCCTGTCTGCCTTGAGTACTTCCAGTAGGTGCCACTGGTAGGTGCCGGGGCACTGGGAGGCACAGTGGGGTGAGCAGGCTGGATGGAGGGGGAGTGGCTGCAACAAAGAGGAGGAATTTGCAAGCCTGTCAATGGTGGCTGTGGAGATAATGTGGGGAAATGAGCCTGTCAAAACCAGGAGCTGCAGTTGGTGTTTTCCTTTCAGCCAAGTGCTACACCAGAGGGATAGCGCTTGGCCAGGTCCTGCTCTCTGCTGGTGGTGCCTAGCAGGTGTGCCTGCAGGGTTCAGGATGGGTGCTTAGCTGCTAAAGGACCCGTGAAGCCTCTGCTTGCCCAGGGATCTGCAGGGACTGAAGCACTGTGTGGCTACTGACTCGATTTCTCTTGAGTGTTGGAACTTTCTTGGAAGATCACGGAGCTGTTTGTCTGGCTTCCCTCTGACAGCAGGGAACACTAGTCCCGAGGAGCTGGGTGCCCAGGACAGGACACCAAGCATCTGGGGAGGGATGATGGAGATTCAACACGAGTCAAGATCCTTGGCTGTGCCCCCAAGGGCTTTACCAGGGGCTGGTGCACCATCAGGAGAGTCCCTGCTGGAAGGCTTTGGTTGCTGCTGCAGAGAGCGCACTGCAGGAGAGGGCGAGGCAGTGGAGCACTGATCCTCCGCTGGCTGCGCTTGGATCAGCCGCCTTTCAGCGCTCGGTGTGGGAACCAGGCTGGAGTTGGGGAGACAGCAGCTCTCCTGCCACCCCTCCCCTTCCCTCTTGTTAAGATGCAATTTCTTTAATGAGGAAAACCTCTTGAGTAGGAACATCACCTTTCTGAAGGCTTGTCCTGACAAGGCAGTTCAAGCCGACAGAGTCGCATATCAACTTCAGCAAATATCAGTCACTCATTACAGAGACTCTTCTCCCCCCCCACCCCTCAGCAACACCCCTCGTTCCCAGACAAGGGAATGAATCACACTCCTGCTCTTGAATACATCATGACAAGTCGTGGTTCTAATGAGAGAGGGCCATTCATTCTGGGTGGAAAGTTCCCTGTGTCGACACAGAAATGTTATTAATTAAAAGAGAGCTACCTGAAGCAAAAGATGAAAGGAGCACCAGACCTGCCAAGCTAAAATATGAGTGGGGATACAGCCTCGTTAGGCACACGGTCCGCGGGCCTCCGAGAGCTCAGCAGGAGGATTCCTTTAGCCTGTTGCAAGGAGCTATCCTCCAAGTTTAACAGCTCCAGGGATGGATTCTGATACCTGGCGTAGTCTGCAGTAGTGCTTGGACCTCTGATACAACTGCCACTAGTCATTAAGCAAATTGCCTTGATGTGGCTTTGGGTGGTGAGGGTAACATGCCTCTGGAGGACTGGGGGAGATGCTGACTGCAGGGGACGGTTTTAGTGGGAAAGAGGGTACTTGGTGTCTGCCAGGGCTGAACCCTTGTAATGTAAGCTCTTTAGCAGGGTTTGTCTCCTCTGAAATGTCAGATTCCCTCCCTCCATGTAAGGAACCGGTGTCACTGCTCTTAGGCACACTGTGAATTAATCTTGGCAGCTGAAGAAGCCTTTTTCCTGTGCGCTCATAGCTACAGAACTGGGGTACGATGAGGTTAAGTGATGTGCCTATGGCTGTGCAGGCAGAGGCAGAGAAAGGAGCTGAAGCCACCAGTGTGGACTCAGACCTCCACCTTAATGTCAAGAGCATCAGTTAATCCTCCTTCCAGTGCTGGACCGTTCTCCAGATGCATGGGACGCAGGTAATAGCGCCTGTAGGCTTTGGTCTGGGTTCCTCTGCCTGAAGATGATGGTGCAGCCCTTAGCTGTGGCTGAGCAGAACATGCTCATTTATGTCTTTACCAAAAACTACTGCTCACAAGTTTTTTATTTTCTTAAATAAGTGTTAAAAGGCAAGTACTCTCTAAAACAGGGATAAAACACAGTGAAGTGTCTTGAAATGTTTATAGCCCTTGGTGCTCTTCCTAGGTTGCATATTAGTAAATTCTGAGCAGTAAATTATACCATTGCTTAATTCTATCTTGCTGTTTTAATTCTTTCTTTGCAAGTTACTCAGGCTGGGAGGATACTTGCCTCCTCAGACCAGCTCTGAGCGTGGCAGTGGGGTGTTTGAGATCAGCCCTAGGTGACGAATGAAGAAGGGGGATGACGTTGGTGTCCCTTGTGCACGCTGTTCTTTATCATAGGACTGGGAGCGGGGCTGTGGTCTCTGCCTGGGGGAGAAACTGCAGACAGCCACTGCATGGAGTGAGTGGGACCTCTTGGGTGGCCATGGGAGAGGCAGGAGAAGGCATAGGGTGGGCTGGTTGGGTGGTAGACTGGCAGGAGGTGTGTCCAGAGGGTGGTTTGGAGAGTAATGGGCAAGAGCTGGTAATGGAAAGATACCATGGTAATCTCTGTTTAAAAATAATAAACCGGTTCCTCTCCAACTAAAGTCTTGGGGTTTGCTTCTTGTTGTTGTGGGGATCACTTCACTGACCAAGCCTATGGTGTATCCCTTCACACAGTTGCAGTGGCTGAACGGAGAGGGTGGTGAGAACTAGAGTGCAGAGACGGGACTGAGTATCCAGGGTCAGGCACCTTGCGAGTCAGCTTTGCTGATGAGTCGCTCATGTAATTACATCCTGAAGTGCTTTGCTGGAGCTAAGCAAGGCAGCCTTGTGAGCCTGCTCTTCTCTAGAGCTTACAGGGAGTAGCACCGACCCCATTCACTTCTGCGACCCCGCAGTCCAGCTTTTTGTTTTTAAAGGAAATTCTGTCACTTACGCAAAATAAATTTTGGATTTCAAGATTCCCTGTCTGCACGCTCTTGTTTAAGATGAATGTAGCACGCTTGTTACCCTCCTGCAGCGGTTCCCCCCGACCGTCTCCTTGTCTTGCCGTTGTGTGCAGTGCAGCGGTTGCAGGAGCCTCTGTGCGTTGCATCGCCCGAGGTGCCTGACTCGGGGTGCCTTTGGGTTACGCTTTGGACGTGAAATCTTTGCATAGGGATCGCCGCGCCATGGACTGTCACCTGCAGGTCTGCTACTTGTCTGGCATGTCATAGCAAAGACATTTGTCATAGTCAGGGCTGTAGTGGCCACAGATTTATTGATGTGGTGCCCGATGCACTCTGGGAAGCATGGACTCTGCTGCTTGGGAATTAGGACCGAAGAATTTGGAACCAGCGTGAAAGGCGGTGGAGAAACTTGGAATAAATGTATGGTGTAGAGGGAAATGAGACAGGCATTGCATCAGGTACTTCATTTCCAGTGCTGAACTGGGGTAATGACTGGAGAAGGTGGATTTTCCATCCCTAGTTAACTCAGGCTGCATTTGGAAACAATTGTGCTGAACTGATTGCAAGCCATTGGTCTTGGTGTGATCTGCTTGTCCAGTAAGGAAGCATGATTCCCTCTGCAGCAGGAGTTGTTGAGGTGAATCCTGAGTCCAGTGCTATAATGAATTCAGGCAAAACAGTTTCAGAATCAGTGGGTCTGTAAGTGGGTATTTGGTAAAAAGCACACCCTGGCTCTGCGAGAGGCTCCAACAGCAGCTCGGCATCACGGTCATCCCGTGTCCTCAAGCCTGGTTGTCTTGAGGACCGCAGAGGATGACCCACGGGAGAGCTGTTTGCCATCTGAGTTTTGTTGTCTGCAGCATGTGTGAAAAGTAGGATTAGCTTCACAAGATGTGAATTTACTTCAAAAAAGCCTCATTTTTCTAGTGTTAGACAGTGTTTCATGCTGGGGCTGAAATGTCAGCTGTCTTCCTTTGGATCCCAACTCTTCTCACTTCCAAGGGATGCAAAGCGGTTCTGTTGGCACCAGTGCTGCCCTCCCAGTGGCCTGGCTGGGAATGGTGCTCTCATGGCTTCTCTGCTGAGAGACTTCAGCCTGGGAGTAGCATCCTTCCCCTTTCACGTGCTCTCTTCAAGCCTTGTGTGAGTTGGTAGCTTTCTTGGAAGCATTTTATTTTGTTTGCATGTTTGTTTCCTGTTGGGAGCCATTTTCCTGGATGGGTTCTGTCCCTTTCCTCCTGAAGCTCCTGGCTGGCAAAGACCTACTGGGCCATCTTGAGGTCATCCCTGGTATTTTCCCTCCAGCGTATTCTCATGTGCCTTGTCCAGCGACTCTTCATGTCCTGAGGAGTGGATGTCTGGGTGTGTGCTGGGCTCTTGAGACTGCTGAAGCTGCAGAGCAAGTCTTTGAGCTGAGCCCATTCCAGGTTGGAGTCCCCTTTTCCTGTGTGCTTGACCAGGCTGCTGCCCGCAGGCAGTGTCTGGTGCTCAGAGGCTGCTGTGGACCAGGGGCAGCAATGCCCTGAGGCGTGGGAAGGTGGGACTAGAAGGAAGAGCAGAGCAGAGGAGTTGAGGAGATGACTGAGGGAAGCAGTGCTACCTGCTGGCGGGACTGCGTGCAGAAGCTCATGCTGCCCAGGACTTTGTCCTGCCTTGGTCCCACCAGCTTTGTCTGCCTTTATTTCAGCAGGGCTTTTTGCTGTCCTGTGCCCAGCATCTGCACTCTGGGACACCCCTCATCTCCCCTCTATAGGTGCCTCTTGGTCATCCCTAATTTCCCTGCTTCAGTTTTCCCTCTGGGTGCTGAGCCAGGTCTCGGTGCTGAGCGTTGGCCAGCGTGCTGGAGGTGCCTGGGCACCGGCTGCGTTCAGCCCCTTGCCCCTGCCTGGAGTCAGGTGTGTCCCCTGGAACCCGGGCGGAGGGAGGAGGCTGGTGGGAGGTTGCCAAGACTTCTCCTCCAGCTCACTGTGCTCTCAGCTCTGAAGAGACCTGTTACATTTTATGGACCATTTAGCTTCCCGATGGTGATCCTAATTCTTCACAGCACGTATGTGCCATTTCTTCGTTATTAAAAGAGCCCCTGAAAAGGAGCTGCCCTCTGAGTCAATGCTCTTCCATGCAGTTAATTGCAGAGCATTCTGCTTAGACTGTGAGGCTTAATATTTCCAAACTCTGCCTGTGCTAAGAGGGTGAATTAATACCCCAGTCTCCCTGGGGCTGCAGGGACTGACCCTTGTGCCCCATCAGTAAGCAGGTGAGGGAAGAACACTTCTGCCAGGAGCAATTCAAGCTTGGATTTGCTCTGGAGGAAGCCCACTTGCTTTCTGCATGGAGACCAGGGCTGTTTTAAGGGCTGGCTGGCCAGGTGTCTTAGTTTTTCATCTCAATATCTTTCTGTTGTATGACACTTCAGGTGCCAAAATAGCTTCCATTTCTTGGAGACCCAAGCAAGCTCCACGCTTACTGGAAAGGAGTGAATGCCTTGGACTGAGAAGTCAGGCAGGGGAGGGATGGCACAGCAGGGGTGGGATGGATGGAGGGATGGACAGATGGATGGGAGGTGGTTCAAGGGGATGCTCTTGTCAAATCACTGCACTGCGTATGAGCAAAGAGAGACATCAAGCCACTAAGCTGTGTATGTCAGGTGTGAGGAGGCTGCCAGGGTCCCCTGGCACTGCAAAATGCCAGTGAAATGTTGCTGCCACGCGGAGCACAGCAGTGTGCTGGAATTAATGAGACCGGTGTAGGGACAGCACGCGTGGCTGGGGTGTGGGAGGGTGGTAGGCTTAGGCAGGGCTTGCCATGCTTGGGAACCGTGGTCTGATGGCAAGACCACATGAAAAGAAATGGGAGCTTACAAGAAGAACACGAAAAGTCATCGGTCGCCCAGTTTTTTGTGTTTGCTGCAGGCCTGAAGCAAATTGCTGACTTAGGGGGCTCTAAGCACCTGGGTCTGGCACTGGAGTTACAGGTAAGGTGAGGGTGAAGTAATTAATTCCTCTTGCTGTGACCAGGATGGGAGCTGATTCTGACTTGCCACTTCCCCTCAGAAGTTTCTTCAGAAGGTGGTAAGGACTCTGGTTGTGAAACCCAGAAAGCAAAGAGGATCCCTGGGTGCCTGACAATTCCTTTTCTCTGCTGGCTCTTTCTCGCAGGCAGCCTCGGGCTGCCTGTCTCTTTGTTAAGAGAGTGACAGCAATGTGACACCGTGAAAATAATTACTAACAAATCACGGTGGTGACTGCAAACAGCTCGCTGTCTTCAGAGGCATGTCAGGGAGCATTAGAGCAGGGCCGTGGGAGCGGCAGAGCGGCGAGGGGCTCTTTCTCTGCTCTGGGCTGAGGGGAGATCTTTGGAGACCTTTGGCGCCCACCACCCCCACATCATTCCACTCTCGTTTGCTTTTTGTCTTTCCTCCCTTCCCTGCCTTTGCCATTAATAATTAAGCCCATTAATTGCAGAGTGAGTTCAGGAAAGCTGAGAATGGTAAGACTGGGCTTCTGCCTTCCCTGGATTCAGCATCCAGCCGCAGAGATGTGGAGGAATTTCTGGCAGGGTATTGTGGGCAGAAGCACATTCAGGCTGTGCTTTCTGTTGTGCAGCCCTTGTTTGCTGCCCAGACCAGTAATATTCATTAGCTCTGCACCCTGAGGAATTCATGGGCTGCTGGTACAGCTGAAGAATTGCCTGCGTCCTTGTTCTTGGGAGCCTGTAGTCTCAGTGAACCTCAAAATAGGTGTGTATTTGTGTAGAGCGTCACGGCAAACGTGCAGTCAGCTGGCATCTCCAGCACAAGACCAGGCAGAGAAACAAGAAGTCCTTCCTGGACGCAGTAGGGATGGTGCTGGTCAGCATGACTGGAGCTGCAGGTGAAGATGATCCTTGAGAATTTACAAAGAGTGGACAGGTCACGAGTAAAGTAGGTGGTTGGTACCAAGCAGAGCATCTGGGCGAGTCTCTGCAGGGCTGAGGCCACTGTGCCTGTGTCGGGGTAGGGACTCTTCTGCAGAGCTACACAGGCAGAGTCTGAGGGGAAGCTCTCTGGAAGGCTTCTCACTGTATTTCTGCAAAGCTCCCTCCGAAGGGAGAGTCCAGCAGAGATACTGATAGGAAACTGGAAAGTAGCTGCTGGCTGAGTGTCCTTCAGCAGCATTGATAATCAAACCCCTGGGTAACCTCTGAGAGGGGAGCTCACAGCCTGCCCTCCTTGTTCTCGCTGGTATTTCATCCTCTGCTTGCGGGGAGTGCCTGCCAGGGGAAGCAGGAGGTGCTGGTGGGAGCCTCGTCCCAGGCGCCCGCTCCACCCAGCAGCCCTCTTTGCCATTCCCCTGCTTGCTCGAGTGCCTTTCCCGACTGTCACATCCTAGCCACCGCGGCCGGCGTATCCAGGCCAACGCGGAGCGGCGATGGAGGGGGAGGGCTGGTGCTGAGGGTGGCTGCAACGGCCCCTCTCCCCGACTCATACAATATTTATGCAGGGCTGGGAGTCGGCGGCACTGACCTCGGGGTCGTGCTGTTAAACAGCTCCCGCAGCCCCTGCATCCTAATTGCTGCACTTGTCCTTTGCTCTGGAGGATTCGCTGCTCCTTCTCTCCGGCGAAGCAAATACTAATGGCAGCTCATGCTTGGAGGTGGGGAGGGGTCTCTTTGCCACAAGGAAAAGACAAACTTGTTTCCCCTCCTGCAGATGTAATTTGCAGCTGCACAGAATGCCGTGCTCAGCCCTGTTAGGTGATGTGCCGGGCTGCCCGCTGCTGCCAGCCTGGGGGCTGTGCCGAGTCCCTGGGGCTGTTGTCTGTATAATTTTGGGTTCCGTATCATTGAAGGGAATGGGGTTTATCCCATCCCACCATCCCCTTGCAGGATTTCTCTCCTCCCCTTAGTGAAGAGAGGGGGAAATAGAGGCAATCACAGAGGTCAGTTAGGAGAGTAGACGTGCCAGAGTGTGCCAGAAGAGCAGAAATGGTGCCAGGAGGGAAGAGCGGTTCGAACAGTGTTGCAAGACAGAGGGGTGTATTTATCTGCAGATCTGCTTCAGTGAGTGGGAAGAGAGATGATGCAGAAGGCTGGAGACCCTCTGCATGGGTGAGGGGCTCCTGCCCCTCTTGTGAGCAGTACAGCCATGGCTGGAGGTAGGGAGGTTTTTTATGTGGCAGGGTGAGAATCAGGGGCCTGATTCAAGTGGTTCAAGAAAGCCCAAAAGATAAAGCCCTTTGATTGCTGGAGCTGCTGTGGCTTTCCCCCACGCCCTTTGGCTGGACTCCATCCTGCTTGGGGCTTCACGTCGGGTGTCTGCAAGTCCAGTGACCTGACTGGCCACCCACGTCCTTTATCCTGCCTTCCTGAGTTGGCAGGTCCCCTTTGTGACTGGAAAAATGCTGTTTAGGCTGGAGACTAATGGCCTTTAAGTGACATGATTGTATTATGTTAAGCGTCTATAGGCTTTACCATTAGGCACTAAACAGTTTATGACTCATAGCAGAGAAGCCCTTGTCCTGAAGAGTGTATACACTAAATGGTCTGGACAGGCAAGGCATGGAAGAGAGCAGGTTTCCTCCTGCCTGTCGCACAGCAGTTCTGAGGAAGGGCTGGGACAGGACGTGTCTTCTCCGTTCTTGACCAGCACCTTCTTCTAGGTCTTGCATGCTCTGGTTTCCTGGGGAGAAATGCTTCTGCAAGGGGAATCGTGCAGTGGGAGGAGAATCGTGTTTAATTTTAGCTCAGTTTTTGTGCGCAGTTTGTTTTTGAAGGGGCTTAGATGTGTTGTGGGTACATCCATTGCATCAGATGTATTCTCTTACTCAGTGTGTAATTACAGTGTTCTGCAGCAGGACTCTGAATGCTCCCCATTAGAACAGCTAGTATGCAGAGGATCAGGCGATTACTAAATTAGTGTCTGTATGAAAGGCTTAATAAAAGATCATATGGACTGAGAAAAGAACACGCTGTGTGTAATCAGGCTCTGCTGCAGCACCAGTCGCAGAATAATTTAAATGGAGATCTCTAATCCAGCCCCCTGCTCAAAGCAGAATCAACCAAACTTAAATCAGGTTGGTCAGAGTCGTCTCCAGTTGAGTCTGAATGTCTCCGAGGGAGAAGATTCCACCGCCAATCTGCTCCAGTGCTTCATTACCTGCACAGTGAAGAGATTGGAAGTTCACCTGCAGCCTGTGGCCACGATGGGTGACTTTCACCGAGACCGTGGCTGTGTGGTCGATGTACACCGTGTCCAGGCTGTACACACCTTCTGAACAGGACTGCACAAGGGTCGTATTGAGTAAGCAGGCTGTCGCTGCAAGCTGGTGTGTAGAAACCTGCTTTTAAGGGCTTTCACAGTGTCAGCGTCCCAAGGCTGGGGAGACGACCTCAGCCCTGCAGCCTTTCCAGTTTCTCTTTCCTTGGGAGCAGCAGCATACGTTTCTGCAGTCAAAGGGAAGTTCACCCAGCCGTCCTCCCTGTCTGGAAGGGTTGGTGACAGCAACTGCTCTACCCCTTCACCGATGGGGAGGACTTGATACCGAGGAGTGCAGAGCTTCTGCCTGCTGCACTCCTAACCTCGGCTGAACCGTGGAGCCAGTGAGCTCTGGTTTCCTGCACGGTAATTAATGGTTATTTAAAAATCAAAAGGCTCAGTTCTGATCTGACTCTCGCTGGTTACTTATGAGCTCCAGGTAGAGTTACTTCAGATTTACTCCCACAGCCATAGCAGCAGAATCAGGCCCAGTAAATAGAGCTATGGATCTTTTTAAGAGCAGCTGTTAAGCGGTAGCACATAGATTTAGTGTAGCATCATGTGTGTGCAATTGTTGATGAACATCTTCTGTTGGAGGCTGAATACCTGCTGTGTTACAGCCTTGCTTTTACTGTTGACAGAGCACCTCTGCCAGCATCTAGCTGACGCACAGACAGATCCCCATAAAAGGGCCAGATTTCACATGGTGTTAAATGCCTTCATGTTTCATTAAGGTTGATGGCAGTGGAAGGCACACGGCAGTTTACGGGACGAGTCACGACGAGACGCTTGCCCTGTGTGCTTTTTGTGGTAGAATTATTTTCCTAGTGTTGCAGTGTGGGGTAGGAGCCCTTTGCATTCGCAGGCTAGCTGCCTGGGAGGTGTGCGTGCTCGGCTTCTCCCGAATTTCTTGGTACCCAGCAAAAATGTAAAGAGGGATCCAGCTGTTAACATGGGTGGGTGTCCAGGCGTTTCAGCCAGTGCTGCCCCGAGTCCCGAGTGTGACGGCTTGCAGCTTCCTAGGCAGGGTCGTGCCTGGCAGGGGGAGAAGGCAGCGCCGTCTGGAATGGACATCACAGAAGAAGGAAGCAAGGCCTGAAAGTGCCAGGTATTAGCCTCGCTGCTTAGCCTGGCTTTTTTGGCCTCATTACACTAATCCAATTAAAGATTGGTGGAAAAAGATAACACACACTCCAGTGAAGGGGTTGTGTGGTGGCTGCTTTCCTTCCTGGGCAGCTGGAGTGGCCCCAGTTATCTTGTGCATCACCACACCTCCCCGGGCCCTGCAGACCCACTGGTGCCTCCACATGCCATGGTGTGCGCTCTTCTCCTGCATCGTGGGCTCTCTTATTACTAACGGAGCATGGATGCATTTTAGCTGCTGGTCAGCCCTCATTAATATCCCGAGATGACAGGTTGACATTTGTAGAGAAGACTTGCGTTGACCTTCATGTTGTGCTGGGTGCAGTTGCTGCGCGGTGCCCTGGTGGATGCGGCTTCCCGCGCTGCCTGGGGAAGGCGGTTACGGTTATGGTAGCGGAGGGACAGGCTGCTCTGTAACCCTTTGCTGCTGCTGCCAACACCGGCTGTGTGTCTGGATGGCTTTGCATCCCTCTGCCCATCCCAAGGACCCAGTCACTGTAGTGCCTCCATCCGTCCCGGTGACCGGGCCTGAGGGCTGTTGGGGTCGCACTCGTGGCTCCTTCTGGAGGTCGGTTGTTGGGTACTGGGACCTTAATAGAAGACAGCTTCATGCCAACGCCGATGGCCCATCCTCTTCCTCTCCCTGGATCCTGCTTGGGGCCGCAGCAGAACAGGCTGCACTGCCAGGTATCCTGAGCGCTGTCAGTCGCCTGTCTCCCCCGACCCAGCCCAGCCCAGCTCGAGCACGGCTGCAGCCCGCTTGGCAATGACATTTATTAACAGAGGGGGCTTTGAAACAAGGCAGGCTGCTCCTGCAAAGGCTCCTCGCCGTAACTCCGTCTGCTGCTCTTGCCAGCCCGTCTGAGGCAATGGCTGTGCTGCTGGTGTTGAAATTCATTAGTGCTTCCTGACAGGCGATGGAGGCTCGCTCTGTCTGTTCCCATTCCCTGCTTCACGCACGCTGGTATTTAAAGCTGATGTGCAGCTTGTAGGCTTGTTGCACTGTGACAAGTTTGGAGGTGGTTGAGAGAACTGAGAGAGTGGAAGGGAAAGCAAAGAGGAAGGGAGATGGGACCTGTCTCAGGGTTTCTGTGAAAGCCCAGGGCTTTTCAGTCCCTCTCCAAGTGTACTGTCTTTCACAGCCACTGCTTGCAAATTGTAAGTACAGCCACGCTGGGCTGGCTTGTCCTGCGCTGATGGGGCAGGGACAGCACCAGAGGTGTGCTTGCTGAGAACGGGTGCAGTCACCTGGCCAGGGCTCGCCCAGTGGGAAGCAAGGGCAGGGGGCTGCTCCAGCCCTCTGGCAGGTCTGTGGGGATGCGGGGTGAGTGGGGTGCCAGAGGTCTCTCAGGGAGCTATCCCTCCCTCCCTCCTTCACTTTGGAGAGCAGCGTGAGAGGAGACTGACTCAGCTTCTGCTGCTTTGCACTGGTGCCATAGTGACTGCAGTGCCGGGGAGCAGACCTCTCCCTGCCAAAGCCCTGGACTATGCAGGAAAGCTGCTCCAGTCTAACTTGAATTATCAGGATGAGGGAGTTGGGGCTTGGGGATTTCTTTTGGAGGTGTGTGTCAGGATGCCTCCGTTTCCACAGGCACTGGTGTGGCTTGGGCTGTGCTGTGTGACCAGGGCGAGTGTGGTGGCATCGTGCTGTCTGAGTCCCTCCTTCCTGGCCCACCCTGGCAGTTCTGGGAAGGCCAGGCAGGCTCTCTGCCCCTCTCTGGGGCGCTCCTGCAGCCTCGGTGCCTTGGAGCAGGGCCTCGCCCCTTTGTGTCCCCAGGCCATTGAGCCCTGCTGGCTGGGACTGGTTGGGTCAGCCTGAGGCTGCCTCTGTGGGGGTATGGGTTTACCTGGACTACTTCAAATTCCTCGCTTGGCTCCAGCTCACTGAGGCTCGGTGCAGACAGATGGGGCTTGTTGTGATGGTGTCTATCTGGTAAAACATCTCGAGTGCCTTAGCACAGGATGTTATTCCCTCTCTACGTTTCTAGGAGAGGGCACCCATGCTTTCCTCTTGGCTTGGTAGACATTCCACCCTGCTTCCAAACAGAGCAGCACCTCTGAGCTGTGTGGTCCCGAGCAATGCCTTGACCAGCCTTGCTTTGAACTAGGGTGCAAGGCTGAGATGGTTTCACAGCTTCTCTCCTTGGCTGTCACCTTGTTGCTGTCGTGTGCTGCAGCATACAAGCAGCTTCCTTCGGGCTTTCCAGCCCTCCTTCAGCAAAGGATTTCCAAGGTAGGAGCCTGCCTGCCCTCTCCTTTGCAAGCCGGGCAGTGGGGCCGGCCAGGACACAATTAAAACGTCCTGCATCTCTTACAGCACAAGGTCTCCAGGGTGTGGATTTTTGGGAAGACTGTGACCAGGTCTATAAATACCAAGATTTGATGTCCCTTTATCTTTCCCGTAGAGGGACTTGTTCTTTAAACTGGCTCGATATCAATACACCCAGCGTGCAGAAAGTGGCCCAATTTCTTTGTCTCCTGACATCTTGAACCCAGAAGCAGATGGACGTTAACCAGCTCTGATTAGTTGGGAGAATCAAGCATTAATTTTTTATAGGCCAGGACCACCTGAGTGATGGAAATCAATTACAGCTGCCCCTCCCCCTTCCATATTAATGCGTGGCTCTGAGCAGAGATGGAGGAACCTGTTGAAATGAGAAACCCCTATTTCTTCGTTTGACCCCCTAGATAATTAGGGTTAAATTGATATGCTATCGCACCGGTGACACATTTTATCTGCCTCTGTTTGTACAAGAGGATACAATAGTGGAGGAAGGACCAATTTGTGCCCTGCTCTAGCTAACCAGACCCAGATAAAAGGTGTCACTAGTACGATAACGCTCCTGCCTCATGCTCCTTTATTGTTGCTCAATTTGCCTTTTTTTTTTTTTTTTTTTTTTAATCCTGTTCTTTTTCTTTCAATACCCTTGGTCATATTTTAACTCCATGCCATCGCATAATGACGCCCTGCTAAATGTGTGTGGAGATAGGCAACTCTGGCTGACAGCCTTCCCTGATAACCGAATTCCAGCCCATCCATCACCAGGCTGCTCTTCTTAACTTAAGGGAAGTGATAACTAAAGCAAGGCCGTTTATCACCGCCGAGCTGCGCGCGTCTTGCCGCCTCGCAGAGAGCTGGTTTCAACAGGAGGGACGCAGCCGTGTCACCTCGCCGCCCGTTCGCATCCTCTTCATCGCCAGGCTCCATTTACCCCGCGGAGCGGAGGAGCGGGGCTGGAGGGAATTGGACCCTGGGTGATGCCAGCTCTCGGAAATGGTGCCGAGCTGCCACTGCTGCCCACAGGCTGAGGAGGACGTGGGCCTGCTGGGCTGGGGGGAAGAGCCTGCTGGGGCTTGCTCCTCTGCCCAAAGGGGAGCTGTGTTTTGGGAGAGGTTCTGCGCTTCCGTCTCCGCTGCTGGGAGGAAAGACTTTACCAGAGTTGTGTTGGAGGCTGCCTCACGTTGGGCAACAATAAATCTGTCAGGGTTTAGGGTCAGGGCAGCCCCTTAGACCTGTAACAGCCGCTCTCTGTGAACCCCCTCGCTGCCCAGAGGGGAAAGAGAAAGGGAGTGAGGGACAGAGACTGGGAGATTAGAAAAGGAACCTAGAACAGCTTGAATGAAAATGAAATTAATAATAATAAAAATGGAATACATACAAATATAAACAAAACCAGTATGGAACCCAGCCCCCATGATGGTAATTCCATCACCATCAGCACTGGTGCTGTGGAGCAGGCACCAGGGCAGTCCCAGTCTGGGCCCAGCAGCCGATGGGAGCTGTGTGCAGGAGCTGAATGCTGGTACTGGGATCAGGAACACACAGACCAGGGTCAAAGGCAGAAGGACAGAGTCCTCCTGGGATGCTCCGAGGAAGGAACCGAAAGAAGACCCGAGCCGAGCCGAGCCAAGCTGGCCAAGCAGCCCAAGAGGGGAGAAGAGCCCAGAGACCGTTGGGCTCCCTCAGCTCTGTGCCGAATGTGCCGTCTGTGGGCTGGGACCCCTCGGTGGTCAGTTTGGGGTCCCCTGTCCTGCCCGCTCCTCCCTGCAGGTGCCGCCTTTCCCTGTCTGCACCCCCCAATGTGGTGCACAAGCTCCAGCAGTGGCCTTGGTCTGCTCCCCAACCCTTGGCAGGAACTCACCCATGGGCTGTTCTCACTGCTGGGAGCAGACCCTGTCTGTGAGAACAGGCTGCTGGCTGCAGGCAGGGCAGGGAGTGAGAACTGAGCTGAAAGGTGAAATCACTGAGCAGAATTCGTTCTGTTCTCACTCAAACCAGGACAAAGATGCCACAGCGATTATCAAGTTTCTCCCTGTCAAGTGCAGCCATACCTAAAGCTACAGCGTTTGGCCAGTGGGGTGGTTTTGAGAGCCAGCTTCTTTTCCAAGGAGGGAGAGCTTCACTGTCTGGGGAGGCAGCAAGAGCCTCAAAGGCTGGAAGGATCATAGGATGTTGAATGCAGTGAGATGTGGCATCATTTCTCCCTTACTCGAGGGCCAAATCCCAAGCTCTTTGCTCAGGCAGGGCTACTCCCAGAGAGCAAGGTTGACTCTTGCAAGAGCAAGAAGCTGTGCTGGGCATAACGGCATGTTTACCAAAGGAGCTGCTAGGGGAATGGTGGCCCTCATGAATGGAGATACTTCTTACAGGCCCTGGCACTTCCATTCCCCAGGAGAGCTAATGTGCCTTCTTCACTAACCTGGAGAAGATGCTGGAGAAACTCCTGCCTGGTCAGCAGGCTGAGGAGTGGGGAAACCGCTGCAGTGACAAGCCCGGAGCTGGGGAAGAGGCGTTGCAGGGGTGGGTTCCTTCCTCTGGCTACCTGGGCACCCGGTGCCTGTGCAGCCAGCCACTGGTGGCTGTGCTGGGAGCACTGTGTACCCAGGCCAGTTCAGCCCCACGGGCGATCCTTTGCTAAAGGCAAGAACCTTGGGTGGCTGAGTCCCTGCTGGCCTGGAGCCACTGCCCATGTCTCCCAGCCAGAGCGGGAGGCTGAGGCTTTGGCCAGCCCAGGCTATGGCGTGAGCACAGGACTTGGAGTGCTGGGGAACTTGGTGAAGTCTCTCTGGTGCTGATGTGAGATGAGGGGAGCACAGGCACGGGGGGAGGGGGAATGCCCTTAGGTCACAGGCTTCACAGCCAGTTTCTGGGGTTGGTACTTGTTTGCAAAATGCGTCATTTATTTAGTTGACATATTTATTTGGAGCATTTATTTTCTCCAATTAAAGACCCACTGTCCAGCGCCCAGGGCATACTGCCATCAGTCTCAGGGTGAAAGTAGAACCAGACTGTCCAGTTAGCTGGGCCTTTTGGTCCCACAGGGATGGAAATGCTTTAGATGTCATTCGTTGCACCGCGTGGTTAGCTGTCAGTTCCCGAGGCGAACACGAGCGATGCTGCACTCGCTTCTTCTGGGCCCTATTCACATGTTAGGTGAATTGTTAATTATTCCTCTAACTGGAACTAGACTGAGACCTGTATTAATGAAAACCTCTTGGGCTGAGAGGAGAAACTCAGCTTTCGGTAGCATACCTTTTGCTGGCTGCTGTCATCTCCAGCTGAATGTGAGCAGTCTGCGAGGCTGAGCTGATCACGTGTCTGTGTTTCGAGTGGTTATTTGGTTTGGGTCGTTCCTTTTCTTGTGATCTTTTTGGATTTGGGCACCAGTTGAAAGCAGCTTTCCTGGAAAAAGCTTTCTTAGCATGTGGGTTTGGGCTAGTGAGGTCTGTTACAACTATGGGATGTCACGGACATACGTGCAGCGGCTGTAAGACGCATGGACCAGGCTGCTGTTCCTGGGGGCTGTGCAGCATGGGGGTCACTCTGGGGGGTTACTGAGTGCCAGTGCTGGCACCAGCTGAGCCGTGCCCAGAGATGAGGCCGTGCTGTCAAGGCACGTCGCTTACCCTGCCTGTTCTTTTGATGGGCTTCCTGCTTTCAGAGAGATTCCTCTGGGCCCCCCTATTCAAATATGTTTGTATGACTTAAATTATTACTCCTAAATGATGACATACGCATCTTTTCAGGACCAGGCATTGGGTTTTGGCACGGGGAGTCTATTCCTTTCTTAGCCTAAGCAGGGCTCACAAAGCCAGTATGCTGGTGGGGCCCAGTGTGTGCTGGCTCCATTGGTCACAGTTCCCAGGAGGTTCCCCTGGATATGTTTGCCAGCTTCCATCCTGTTCTTCCCATAGAAATAGAGACAGCACCAAGACCAATCCCCTCTGGTACTGCCCAGAGCCTCACTTATCTGCAAGTCTCCCTCCTTACTTGGAAAACTGCTTGTAGGTCTGAAGAGATGCTGCCCTGTTCATGGGGGGGGTTGGAACTGGGATGAGCACTCAAGTGCTCTATGGGGTGCTGGTGGGGCAAGGTGGTGTATCTAACTTGTATCCACATCTGGCCAGAGCTCCTTCCTGAATTCCAACCTTGAGTCTGAAGTCTAGTCTGGATTATTCAGTCTTTCCTCTACGGAGAGTGGGAGAAGACTTTGCCTTGGACGTAGGTCTGTGCTGGGATGTTAGAGCAGCAGATGCTGGCACTCACAGCTCATCCCTCCTCCACTCCAGCCTCCCCTGACAGCCCCCAAGTGCCTGAGGAAGTTGTGAGCTTCCCCACCCCCCTCTGTTTCCAAAAGCTGATTTCTGGGGTTGTGGCTTTTAACATGCACAAACAGCTCTAATTTAGTCATTTATTTAGTTGACATATTTATTTGGGATGTTCCTTTGCTTCAGTTAAAGATCCTGTGACCAGTGCCCCAGGCGTGCTCAGCAGTACGTGAATGAACAAGATCCATCAATTACTCTTGATCAGATCAAACTGGCCGGGGAAGACTCACATAACTCATCTCTCTGCGCGGGCTGGGCTGGAGCCGCCTGGCTGTGCCCCGGCTCAGGGGGGCACATCCTGGCTGCCCTGCAGACACGCGGGGCTCAGCACAGCGTGGGAGGAATAGCTTTCCCAATCCTGGGGTGCTGCTGTCCTTCCAGGCCATCCCTCCCCTCCCCGTGCCGTTTGGTGGGGTGAGCTGGGGGAGGAGAGGTTCAGTACCTCTGCAGCTCTGGCTGCTGTGCTCAAACCTGTAGTGAGACAGCATCCAGCACCTTGCATCTTTAGAGCTGAAGATGCAAGGTGCTGCACTCCTACTCTCTTCTTTCAGGCACCTGCTTGGAAAGCACAGGAAAAACCAGCCTCTGC
Source organism: Todiramphus chloris collaris (assembly GCA_025345505.1). Classification (NCBI taxonomy): domain Eukaryota; kingdom Metazoa; phylum Chordata; class Aves; order Coraciiformes; family Alcedinidae; genus Todiramphus; species Todiramphus chloris. The sequence continues at coordinate 11,131,620 of JANVCC010000074.1, forward strand.
TTTCCTAGCCCTGGAACATCAGTCCTGCAGCATTACTACCCAAACTGGAATGCTTTGGTCCCTCCTGCGCCCCTCGTGTCTCATTCAGTGTTTTAACCATAAAGGCCAAAAGGAAAAGCACCAGGGCACGAGAGGTGCGCTGTCAGCCCTCCTGCCTGCCCTGTCAGCCGCTGGCTGAGCAGGATGGTTTTGCAGGGATTTGTGATGAGTTCACTTAGCTAAGGCTTGGCTGAGCCTGGCTTCCTTAGTCGTGGCTGTGTGTCGGCTACTCTGGAGAAGAGCAGCGTGCTGCACCTGCACACAGCTCCTGTGCAGGATGTTCACTCTGAAAGCTCTCAGCAGCCTGGATGTGTGGAAGCTTCGGCCAAGCTGTGCTCTCATGAGATGCTTTTGTGGCTGGTTTGTTTGGGTTTTTTCCCGAGAGCTACGATCCTGATGTGCATCTGTTACAGCAGACTGGAGGGTGTCTTCCATCTCAGAACGAAATGCACTTAAGAAAACAGAATTTGTGTTGTCAGGACACTGATTGAATCAAACCTGCTCTCTCTTCTCTCTTACAGGTTACCAGGACAATGCCAGTACTTAGGGCTGCCGGTTGCTGATTACTTCAAACAGTGGATTAATCTGAAAAAGGTACTTTTGTGCAAACTGCCATAGTCCCTGTCTCCCTCTCTCCCCCCTCCCCTCGTCCTTCTCTTTAAGAAAATGTCTAATAACTGCTGCTGTTTTGCATTGAAATGAGTTATTTTCTCAGAAGCTGGGCTAGGCGAGTCCTCCAGCTCCCTATTGTATCTCCTCTAATGGAGTCTTACTGTACTTGATGGGATGTGTTCTGCGGCAGGGGAGACTCCCATTGTGGCAGGCACGTGCCGTGGCTTCCCCGCACAATAGCGGGGCACGGTGAGGCCCCTCTTCAGCCAGGGTTCTCTTGGCCCCGCCATTGCTGGCTCTGTTTTCCTTTGCAGCCATGTAAGGCTCGTAGGAGCTCGGTTCCCTTCAGTTCAAATTCTGGATGATAAACACATGGAAATAATCCCGAATAAAAACCATTATTTCCCTTTGTGCTGCGGGGAGGGGGATTCATCTCAGTGGCACGTCCACCTAAGAAACCACTCTGCAAAGCAAAGCGCTTTGAACTCCGGTGCCTCGTGTTCTCCATGACCTCGCTGGGTGGTTGCACAGCAGCCAGCAGCATCCATAGGATCTCCTGGCACAGCTGCTCCCTCTGCACAGGAAAATGTGGTGATGCCATAAACCACAAGTGCAAGCGGGAAGGAAATAGCAAGTGTGATTACGAGCAGTAGCAGGAGGAGGGGGAAGGCTGGGGTCTGTGCCCAAGAGAAACTGGGGTGGCCTTCCCTGGTTGAACCTCTGGATGAGTAAGATTCCCTTCCCCCGTCCAATTTCATGCTTTATTTGGGTTTCCGTGCCTTTTCCTGGTAATGAGGGGTCTCGGTAAGTGGAATTTGCTTGTAAACAGCTCGTTGTACTTGTGGGCTTTTCTTTTGTTCTTTTATTTATTTATTGTTTTAAATGGAAGCGTGAGTGACAGGCTGAGTAGCCGCAGAAGGACAATTTGCATGATCTGTTCCGTCAAATAGGGTAGAACATGAACTTAACAAGGGATGCTGGCAGCACATTCCCAGCTGAACTTGTCAAAGGGTCTTGTATTTCCCTGCTGTCAGAGCAAATCTTTTGGCTGATTGCTGGTCCTTGGTAAATGAAATCTGAAAGCACATTGGGGCATTCTGCAGTTCAGTGACCATTAATGATCGCCATTTGAAGTTCACTAAACTTCCGGTGAATGGATAGCAGCTCTGTAACCAGCAGGTTGATGGCCGCAGAATAATAATATTTAAAAGCAAATGAAAAATCCCGCTGTTCTGCGGTGCTCGTGAAGAAGGAGGTTGTCCCAGCCCTGCTCCTCTGGGCCCCAGGATGAATGACTAATGGCTCTTTCCTGGAGTTTGAGACTCTTGTCTTTGGCGTGTCAGGAGATGGGACCCGTTGTAACGTGGACATCCAGGCCTGTGGCTGTCCTTCAGAGCAGCGTTGGGGTACCGGGCTTCAGCGAGTGCTGGTGAGCATCCATGGAGCGCCAAGCACAGGGCTGAAGGCAGGAGGAGGAAAGCGCTCCCCTGGCAGCTCTCTGGAGGGTCCCAGGCTGAGTGTTTAGGATGGAGGCACGCGGGTTGGAGCCTGTGTTGTCTCATCCCCCTCTACAGAGGTGTCACTCGGAAGGTACAGCTCCAGTCTCCTTCAGATCACACGGGAGGGGATGTGTGTGCAAATGCTCATCTTCCGTCAACCCCTCTCATCCCTTAAAAACGTGACTTTTTCTGAGACTTTAGTATCTGATGTCCTGTGACACAGGGTGGTTCCAGGGGCCCTGTGCCCCTCAGGGATGTGACCTAAGTTGAAGAAAGGAGGAGGAACCTCTCTAATCCTGTGCCTAAAGAGCTGCCTCCTCTGGGGCTTCCTTTTACCTCTGGGTGGGGATCTTCCCATGCACTTACTGCCCTGCTCTCTGAGGGTGCTTGTGAATGTGAACCGTGGGTGTGTTTTCATCACAGAGTATTTCCATCCTAGATAAATCATTCTGGCCAAGCAGCAGGACCCGATGGGACCTCAGTCTCTTTTGAGTGAGCTCTCAGTGTGAGACAAATAAGGTTGGACAGTTATAGAGCCCCCGCCCCTCCCTGCATAGCTCAGGTGGCCCCTTTTGTCCTCCCTCTGGCTCATTCCTGGCTTAGAAATACCTCCCAGGTTGAATCTGCCTCTGACCTGATCCGTGAAGTGAAGGTGCTGGGGAGGGGTGTGTGGGAAATGCTAATTTCTAGGTCATGGATAATGGAGAGACGTGGATGCCTCAGATGAGGAGAAAGCAGTTTGTGTGAGTGTGACTGGCAGGTGGGACTGAGGGCAGTTTCCTGCGGGGTGGCCCCACTTCCACCTGCTGGCTGGCTGTCCTTCGGGTCTCCGCTTGTCAGCAGTGATACCAAGGGGACCTTCCTGGCTTACGGAACTGCTGCTACAAATACAAGGCAATGCAGAAGTGTGGGATTACTTAGGGAAAGGTGTGTGCATGGGGCAGATGTGTTTGAGTTCCTGTCTGTGGTGGGGTAGCAACAAAATATGTTCCAGATTCCCTCTGCCCATGCACACGCGGCTTCAGCTCCTCTTTGTGTCCATGTTCTACCACCTGAAGAAAGAGCCCTTGCCTGTGCTACCTCTGCCAAAACACGGGGTGCTCCAGAGCTCAGCATCCTTCTCCCCAGGTGATGAGACAGTTAATCCCAGGGTTTGTCGTCCAATAAACCCCTTCCCTTGTCACTTCTCTGCTGCAGGAGCAGTTGAGGTGAGCATTCTGTGCCTCCAGGCCTCTTTCAGAGTATCCAAGACTTGCCCGAGAGGCAAGCTGAAGATGGGAATCAGTCCCCACTGGTTGCCGTGTTAGTGTTGCCCCAGGAAACCTGGATTTTTTTGGATTTTCTGGATTTTGGATTGCTCTGGCCTTGCAGGTGGTGGTGAGCTCCAGACCTGCCCGCTGCGATGGTGGCCGCAGTGTCTTGGCATCTGTGAAAAAGCCTTCTCTGGAGGACAAAAGGAGAAAAGCTGCCTGTGCACTTGACTGCACTTGCTGAAGTTTTACCTTGCCCTATGCCCCCCCAGCCTGCTAATGCATCCCTTCTGTCAAGCCTGATCGGTGTTTGCTGACATTTTTAATGTCACTGAGCGATCTTGTATCTCTGGTGAACTGTCAGCGGAGAGCTGACTCGGGGCAGAGAGTTTATCATGTTCTTCACTTTGATTAGCTCAGCCTTGTGGGAGGGCAGCAGAAAGCAGAGGAGGCTTTCTTTGAATGCTGCAACATTTCAGATATCCCCCTAAACCATCTCGATAGAGAGGCACCATCCTGGCTGCCAGTTCTTCTTAGGTACCTGTCATGTCGATCCACAGATGCCCTGTGGGTTTAGGATGAGGTGCAGAACCTGAGCTGCCTCGTTGGAGCTGGATGCTCAGGATGTGAGGAGCAGAGAGTGCTTCGTGTCGGGAGCGAGGGGCACCAGCGGAGAGATGTGTGCAGAAAGGGGTCAAGAGTTATGTGAAAAGGAAAGCTGCTGCACCTAACAAGCTGTGACCACCTTCTGCCTGGGAGTATCCTCAGGTAGCCTGGATCAGTTAATCAGTGCTTATCCTAACAGAGGGTCAGTTCCCGTTCGTGCTCCCCTTGCTCTTTCGGGAGCCTCTGTGGTTTATCGTTCCAGGTCCCACTTGAGTCAGCGAGGTGTGTTGGGCTGAGGACCTGGTGCCCGCGATCCCAGTGTGGCCAGGAGTCTGCAAATGGGAAATCAGCAGGCAGCAGGATGGGCTGTTGGACCCTGCCAGCTTTGGGAGTGTGCCACAGAGGGAAGAGGGGTTTGATACTGGGAGGAGGTGGAAGGTGCGTGGTGAAGCTAGATTTTCTTCCAATTAGGTTGTGCAAGAAAAGCATTAGAGGGATGGTAAAGGATTAGAAGGGTGATAAAGCATTAGAAGGGTGATAAAGGTGGCAAAGTGACCAGACCAAAGGTCTAACCCAGCTCCTTTCCATGTCAGAGGCTGATAGCTGATGCTTGTAGGTGTAACAAGGAGAGCAGGGTTCAAGTCATGCTTTCTCTGACTTGACAGAGTTGAAGAGTCAACAGCAGTTGTCCCTTCGAGGCTTGTGAGCTGGCAGTGCCCCTGGACTGCTGTGTCTAGACCCAGTGTCTTCTCCACCGCTGCCACTGGAAACGTGTACGCCCTGTCGGAATACGCTTGCAGCTCCTACGGCATCCTGCGGCGACGAGCGTGGCTGTTTAATGATGCAATTATTCTCTGTTTATTTGTATGTCGTGTGAGGGTGCGGGTCCTCTTGCTTCTGTTAAACCTACCGTCAGATCATGGCCTGCATTGTGTGAAAGAGAAAAGTGTTTCCAGTTCTTCTCCCTTGTGTTATTCTTGAGCTGAGCCCTCTGCCGCAGTCCTGATTGTCTCTCTTCTAGCCCAGCATAACTTGTTGGCTGGCACAAAGCACTTGTGGGCTCTGCGACTCCAGAACTGGGTTCTGGAAGCTATTTTTGACACCATGTGATCTCCTGCTTCTTCTCTGGATGTTACACAGTTAAAAGACAACAGGGAAGGGTTTGTATGCAACCACTCAGGGTTTGTTGGTTCGTTTTATTGCTTGTTTTTCAAATGTAGTTGGGTTTTTTTGTGGTTGGTTTTTTTTTTTGTTGGTTTGATTTTGTTTTTTGTTTTGATTTGTGGATTTTGTTTGTTTGTCTGCTTGGGTTTTTTTGACATCTTCATCCCTGTTGCAGAGCTGCCCCTTTCTCGGGACAGAAAGACCATCACCGACCTGTGCTCACAGAGCGCAGCATGTCTTCAGACACAGTAACAGTGGTTGCTTTAGAAGCGACAGAAACCTGGCCCTAGTTGGACATCCCCCTGCATTTCAGGAGAGGTTTTATGAAAGGCAGGTGTCAAATGGTGTGCGTGGGTGACTCCACCTTTCCTTTCCCTGCCTCACAAACCGGGAGTGGCGATGCCTTTGGCGCGCACGGTGTGGCCGTGCTGGAGAGCCGGGGCTGTGTGCGGAGCTGGCCTTTTCCAGCCCAGCCCGTACTCATCCCTGGGTGCTCAGAGCTGAACGCAGACTGTTCATGCACCTGCACAAATGTTTTAGGGTCACCTGCTCACACTGTGAGGTCTGACAGAGGAAGCAGGTAATAGGAAGTTTTTGTTAATATTTGGCAACTAGAAATAAAGGCATCCTAAACAAACAAAGATTTGCTAACAGCTTTTTGTCTCCCCTGAATTAACAATTCCTTCTGCCTTCAGAGTGCCAGGAGGAGCCCTGAGCACTTCTCAGGCACATGGTGCTGAAGGGTCTTGAGTGCTCTGGACAAAGAACGTGGAAAGGGATGCAACTGAGAAAGGGTCTGGGGTTTTAGGCCCGCGTGCCTGGAGGTTGCTTTTGTGAAGTTTAAGCTCTTGAGGACTTACTGTGGTTGTTAGCAAGTGCTGTCTGTGGGGTAGTGCCTCCAGGAAATACAAACTGGCCAGCAGGGTTAGGAGCGGGGCCGGAGGGCTCCTTAGCGCTTCGCAGCCCGAGCGCCAGGCAGGTGAGTGGATGTTGCCTCTTGGCTGCGGAGAGCCGCTTCTCCCACCGCCACGCGCCGCGGGTCCGCAGCAGGGCTGGGTGCTCCGAGAGCCTGTCACCCTTCCTCCAGCGGGAGCTGTGCTTCCCCGGCTCCTCACCCCGGGCTGCAGAGCTCTCGGCTTCGGAAGGGAGCAATGGGAGAGGTTGGGAAGGGAAGGAAAAAGAAAAGCGCGACCCCAGGGTTCAGGGGAGTGGCAGTGCCTTTTCCGTGGAGCTCAGGAGAGAAGAGTGCCTGTGCAGTGGCACTGGTTCATAGCTGGAAGGGAATGGGAGAGTTGCTTGTAGCAGCAGAATGACCATGTTTAATAAATAGTTTGCTCTGTATTTACAGAAAGGCGGCGGGTGAGGATCGCTGAGCAAGAGGTTTGCTCTTACAACACCATCTTCTGATAGAGTTAAGTGGTAGCTTTCAGTTGGTATTTTGCATAGCTGGTTTACAGGAGTTTTGAAGAGCTAGCTGAAAAGCCCTGGACTCTTAATAAGTCTTTGAACATGAGGGAAGTTCTAGAGAACTGGAAGAAAGCTAATGCTGTACCAGTAATTTAGAAGGGCAAATGGGATGACCGATGAAGTAATTATAGCCCTATCAGCTTGACATTAATTCTGGGCAAAGTAATGAAAAGCCAGATATCATAGTTGATTAATAAAGAATGAAAAGAGGGTAATATAACGCCAATCAATGTGGATTTATGGAAACTAGATCTTTTTCAAACTAACTTGATATTTTTTTTATGAGACTGCATGTTTGGTTGATAAAGGTAACCACGTCAATGTAATATACTTCTGGAAGGCATTTGCCTTGGTACCTTATGACATTTTGATTAAGAAACAAGAGTGATACAAAATCAACATGGCACACGTTACATTGATTAAGAACGAGCAAACTGACAGCTCCTAGCATTTAATTGTAAATGGGTAATCATCATGGAGTACACGTCTTCCTAGTGGGGTCCCACAGGGATCTATTTCTCAGACCTCTGGTATCTAGCACTGTTATCAGCGCCTTGAAAGAAAACATAAAAATCATTTTTGATCAAGTGTGCAGATACTGCATCCAGGAGGTGGCTGCTGTTGGATTTATAAGCGGGCTGTGGTGAGTAGGAGCAGAGGAGTTGGATCGTTTCTGTCTTTGGGACTGGTTTGACCGGTATGGGATGCTGGGTCCTATCTCTGCATTGGGAAGGATTCTGGAAACTCAAAGGCTGGATTAAGAACTGCAAGACCCATAGGAATGATTGACATAAAGACTCTGGGAGCCATTCAGGGTACTGGAGAAGAAGGGTAAGGGAGACTTGGGAGGAAGCCCGAAGTATCTAAAGGGAGAAGTGAGGCGAGAGGCTCCCGGGTCTAGCAGAGAAAACCGTAAGCTGCTCCGGCACCCGGAAGCCAAAGGGAGGTAACTCAGGTGCGGATTGCTACAGAGGGTAATTAGCCATTGGAACAACTTACCGAGGGCCGTGGTGGATTCTCCAGCTTGGGAGGGAAGGTTATTTTCCTAAAGGATCGGCTCTGGTTCAAACAGGAATTAATTTGGGGCAGCCTCCTGGCCTGCGCGGGTCAGACCGGCCGAGCGCCGCGAGTTCTTCTGCCGTGATAATCTGCAGCTCTCCGTCCCGGTGTAGCGCTGCCTGCTCTGTCTCCGTGTGCCGGGAGCACCCTGGAGGGCTCCTGACCGGGGGCAGCGTGGGTGGCACGGGTGCCAGGGGGCTGGGGACGGAGGGGACGGCATCCCGGGGAGCCCGGCTGCTCGGAGGGCTGGAACGCGGCAGCCGCCCACCGCTTCTCCTTTAAATCTGTCGTGCGGCTGTCTGAACTCGGAAATTTCTTTCACTCTCTCCCTCGCCTTGTTAACATGTGTTGCCTTTGGGGTAATCAGGGAAAAAATATTATGTCCTTTTACAATTACCGGGTTTTGGAATATTAAAATGTCTCTCTGCATCGGCAGTGTTATTTTGATTGGTATTCTAACCTTTGACTAGCCCATAAAGCGAGCCGCTCTTCAAGCCAATATTGCAGGACTGAAATTTAATTCCGAAATGATTCCAGATAATAGGGAGACAGATAATATATGCATGAAGGATATTATGTTTGGACTAAATGCAGCAGGGCCAGGGCTTGGGAGTTGAATAATAGCCCAGAGTGAGTTATAATCTGTGGGACAGAAATACCTTACTGTCAGGGCCAGGAGAGGAACTCTTAAATCAAAGGGAGGGAGATGAGGAGGCAGTCAGGATAGTCATCGCAACGGGAAAGGGCATCCAGGAGAGGCCTTAAAGGAGCAGCCTCCGCTGTCCCGCTGCGGAGGAACCTGTCCTCCCTTTCTCCCTTAACAAGGAGTGCTGAGCAAGCAACACATTTCCAGGGAAAACCAACAAGCAGGGGGTTGTGCTGGGAAGAGAAGGTGAGAGGCTGCAAGTTCTTGGCAGTCTTTTCCTTTTCCTCCTCCTGGACTCATTAGGCAGGGACACGGGATGGGTGGATGCAGCAGATTTCTTCACCTCCTTTTCCCTAGAAGCTGTAACCAGATGGCCCAAGGGGTTGTTATGCTGCGGGCAGGGTGCTCACCTGACACAGAGGAGCCATCAGGGTTGGGGTTTGTATCCACTTTCCCTTAAAAGGCAGGAAGCAGAGGCATGGCACGTGGGCTGCGTGGCCTGTAGTTGTTCAGGGCTCTGCCCTCCACCTTCTCAGCCCAGGAGTCACTGGCAGGCAGGGTTGTATCCCTCCCTCAGAGCTTCTGCCTGGGCTGGGGCCCAGAGACACAGAGTAGGAGCATCCTGTGTGACAGCTAGGTGCAAAGTCAGTGCCTTTTAAATACTAGAGGCATTAAGACGCAACACACACACGGTCCCTTGGGCTGTCTGTACCAGGGGAGGAAACTCGGGGGTTTTGTTATTTGCTTCTCTGCAAGTGGCACTTCGTGCTTTGCCGGCAGCTTCCAAGCATGGTGGAGCAGCCAGCAGGGTACTTTGCACTCGCAGTAGCTCAGCTCTATAACTTTGACCTTCTGGGCAAGGCGTTGGGCGTTTTTCTGTAGCGAGACTTCGCAGAGCATTGCGACATACCGTGCTGGCAGCTGCCCTGGGAGGAGGGGAGCTGAGCAAGCGGAGATGGAGAATGATCTCTGCTGCTGGGGTGACACAAACCCGTGTCGATATAACAGGTTTTGGCTCAGTGGCACGAGCTTATAGTTTCAAAGTAATGATCCCAGCCTCGCATGTCATTTCCTTTTCTTGCAGTCTCAGGAGCTGGTCTTGCTACAGCTGAGAGGGACTCTAGATGCAGTCTGGAGGCTTCACTGGTTTTGGATGACTTGAGCGTTACCGTACGTGCCCATCCCAGGAGGGCAGACAAAAGCAGTGTCCATCTTTGACTAAATCAGATGGCTTTGTGTGTTTCCCTCTCCATTGCCTTTTGTTGGTGTTTTGTTTTTTTATTGCATCCTAAAAGCACAGGAGCAATTTTCTCTGGAGTGCGTGCCTGTACAAACTGCTCTGGGAGCAGACATGAAAGATGTGGTCTCTCAGAGGGTTAATGTAAGTCCTTGGTCTTGGTTCACCACAAAAGCTAAGTTTCCTGGCTTGCAAAATAGCAGATTAGTTTAATAATTCCTTCTGGCTGTAGAATCCCCAGCTGTGTGAAAGAGCACCCTTCTTGCTGCCAAACTCATGGCAAGCAGAATGTTGCAGGCTGTGCACAGACAGCTAGTTCCTCTCTTGCTACACTTCAGACTTTTTCTGGCTAGGTAAAGGCAACCTCTGCCATGGTCCTGTCATGTGGAAGCCATTGAGAGATGGGGGGGACTGTCAGTATGTCAGTCCTACTAAGAAGCAGCTTTTTCTTCCTTCTTCTTGCTATCCTTCCTATGCTTTAGCATCTGGTCATCTCATGGCATCTCACACCAGTTAACTTCTTTACCATCAGGGCTTCTCCTACATTCTCTTTTACTAATACATATTAAATTGCACTAGACATGTGTTAAAATCTCACCTCTCTTCCTAGGCAAGGTGTTTTGGAGCCTAGTTTTAGCCTTTGGGGCAAACCAGTTTTGCATGCTGCACTCGGCGAGGACCTGGCATGGGTGGAGAAAGCCCAGAAGAGAACAGAAGAAGGATCAGAGAGCTGGAAGATGTGACCTCCAGGGGAAGATTGAAGGATCTGGGATGTTCAGCCTAGTGAAGACTAAGCAGAAATCGTTTTTGTAGGGGTGAAAGTGCTCAGAGAAAGGGAAAAGTTTATTCTGGGTGTCTGTGGTGGACATCTCTGGGTCATGTCCTTACCTGCTGCGGGGAGATCAGTAAACAGTCTCACAACAGGGATGAAAGATGCTCTTGAGATTTTCAGAGTTTAGAAGTGGGGATGGTTTGGGTGGAGATGGTCCTGCCTTGAAGCAGACAGTGTGGGTCATCACTTCATCCTTCCTACCCTGTTTGCTGTGACGCTTCCCGCAGCCTTGCCCTTGGGCACAGGCTGTCTGCTTTCCTTGGGACGTGTCGCTGAAACGCAGAGCACCTGAGCAGGAAAGGAGCAGTGACTGCCTTGGGTGCTACACACTGTCTCCACTCCTCTCCTGATGCTGTGTGTCCTGGTCAGGATGGTTGTACTGGGAAAATCCCAAGGCAGCTTTTATCACTGGGGAACGCTTTCAAGCTCCAGCAAGGACTAGGCCTTCCTGGTGCCACGCATCGTACAGAGGGCTCTTGGAGGGCTCAAGAAGGTGAAGATTCAAGAGGAACTGAGGAACACAATTATCTTGCTTGGCCCCATGCAGCCTGCAGGTGCTGGTCAAAGCAGATAGCAGAATATGTTGCTTTTGTGCTTTTTTTTTTTTCTTTCCCCTTTTTTTTAACCAGTGCAAAAGCTTTGCCTTCTAGATGGAATCTTAACCATCGCTTTGCTGAGGGCCCTGCAATGCTTGCTTCACTGAAGGCATCCTTGTCTACGCAGGCAGCTGGAGGCAGGATGGCATTTGTGGGTCTTGTACGAGCACGTGGCCGCAGGCTGCAGGTGAGGGTGGAGAGGCAGCCGCTCAGCCCTTGCGTGCTGCTCTTCCTGCCCAGTGCCGTATTGCTCGGCTGCGGCGCCTGTGCTCCCCTTGCTGGGGGTTTGAACATCTGTCCCCTGCACCACGGAGCCTCCTGGTTCCCATCTGGCTGCCTGCCTGCTGCTGCTGAGGTTCAACTCACTGCTCAGACCTTTACACCAGGAGTCGAGCTGCTGCTGCAGGTTGAGGAGGGAGCTGCGCTGGCTCTCCTGGGGCTGCCTGTTCGTGGAGCAGTGTGCGGAAGGTGCCAAAGACAAAGTTTTAGAAGGAGCATTCGAAAGCAAGCAAAATAACCCACAATGAAAATGAAGCAACTTGTGCTTTTGATGGGAAAACTGTCTGCCACATCAAGGTTCTGCAGGCTGAAGTGGGGCTGATGGTCCCCACGGTGGGGTCCAGGCAGGCAGGGAGCTGCTTCAGGGCTGGTCAGGGTGTGCCTGGGAGCTGTCCTCTGGATGCTTGCTGTACCTGGGGTACCCCTGTGTACACTGTGGCTGCAGCACAGCTGATGTGCCACACGCTTGCATCCAGACCTGCCCTGCAACGTGCTCTTGGCACGGCAGCCCAGCAGCAAACCGGGAAGCCATTGGGACAGTCAGAACCAGGCCCTTGATCTCCCAGCGAGAGGCTGTCTGTCTGGCACGGGTCTGGCATTCCCCTGCACGCAGGACCGTGGCTGTGCCTGCGGGGCACTGGTGCTGCTGGTGGGAGCTGGGGGCCTCCAGTCTCACATATGTGAAGATGTGGGGCAGCCGGTGATTTCCCCCCCCTCTCGCGCACTGCGGTCAGCTGGAGAGGCTGGAGCCTTCTGTGTGCCCTGGTACTGAGAGGCAGGCCTGACCCCAGGCCTGACCCAGCTCCTCCAGTCGATACCAGAGCAAGGGAAGGGAGGGGATTACAGGCAGGGCATGTTTTACAGTAATCCTGCAACGTGTGCTGCATTCCAGGCCAGGAGGAGTTGGGAGGCAAAGCACAGTGTGTGAAAGATGGCCTTTCCCAGAGTCCCCTAGGTCAGGCAAGGGCTAGAGCATCCCTGCATCCCAGCCCTTCAGCTGGGTACACTGGGTACCAGCACAGCTGCTGGGGAGAGGAGCTGTGTCCTCTTTTCTCAGTGTTTAAAGGTGGGAGCTCCATGTAGGCGCATGAAAATGGGCCTGTGTAGTTCTCTGGGGAGGGGTCAATCAGGTTTTCCAGCCTTAGGGATTAAAACACTAACTGGTTTAGTCCTCAGGGTCCTACCAGGCCAGCATGGCTACAAGGGGAGGGTGACTGCCTGCCACCTCCAGCAGCAGCAGCAGACTGGCTTACAGTAGCAATAAACTTGTCTGTAAGTGGGAAGAGTTGGTTTGTTGATTTGGTTTTTTCTGTATGAGGTGTTCCTGGTGCCCGGTGCTGAGTGTGATGTGTCCTGCTGGAAGTGGTGGGACTTTGCTACTGCTGTCTTGGCTGGGAAAGTGTGGGCGTGCAGCCACTGCCCCACTGCACAGAGGGATGCTCTGCCTTCCTTTCTGCTTCCTGTGGCTTCGCTGCAAAGTGTCAAGAGATGCTGAGCCGGGAGATGGGAGATACAGTAGCAGAATATATCTATTAATAGCTTGTGGTGCTTCACACTCATTAAAATAATTAATTAAGTCCCTCAGAACCCCAAGGCTACTAAGCAGGTTGGTTTCAGAGTTGGGTTTAAAAGTCTCCTGCTACAGCACTCCTGGCTCCAGACCCGCTTTTGCTCTTTGCACTTGCAGGTTTCCTTGCTTGAGCTCTTTGACTGCAGCCCGTGGAGCGGACCTGTCCCAGTGGCTTGCTGAGAACTGGCAAGTCTGTGGGCACGGCCTGCTTTTGTTTAGGAAACAGCCCCTCTTTTGCCCTTGTCTAGGTGTAAACTTCTCCTTATATTTTGTGGCCTGCTGGGGAGGGCAGCTCTGATCTTCGGAGTGTGAGCCCAGCCAGGGGCTACCTCTCAGTGACTGGTTTTCCCAGTTACCTGAGCACTGTCTCCTACAGACCAGGACCATCTTCTTTTTGGGTGCTCTGACATGAACGTTGCTGCCAGCTCTTTGGGGCATGAAAGCTCTTGAGCAAAGGGCCACCCTGAAGTCAATGCTCTGGATTGCTGCACTGCAGCCTTCCCAGTCTTGCTCAGTACCCATCCAGTTCTCAGCAGGGCCCTTCTGGGTGTCAGTAGGTGTGGAGACAGGATGCTTGTGTTTCCTGACAATGTGCATCTTCCTCATGTTGAAAAAGCTCATAATGATGTTTGATGTTTTCTTGGGCATCCTATCCACAGATGAATATGCAGGTCTGCCATGGCTGACAGCTCACCTCCACCTCCCTCACCTTGCTTTGAGCCAAGATACTCGAGCATTTTTGCGCTGCGCTCCATTTATCTTAAAGCCACCAGCTTCCAATAAGCCATGTAGTGAGGAGTGTAGCTGAGCTGGTCTCTCTGCCACATGCAGTGGCTGGCATCCCCAGTGGGTTTCAGCGGTGTGGAGATGAATCCTCAGCACCCCATTCTGCCAAGGCTGCTCCTGCAGGCATCCTGGGAATGCATTTTTATACAAACTCTGTATGGTCTTGTGCCAGCTTCAGGAAAGCCTGCTCTCTGCACTCCCCTGTCTTGTAACCTCTGATTGGTGCTATTAATGTTCTAGAGATCAGTGAGGATCTCTGCCTTGGCCGTGCCCCTCGCCCAGGGGGAGCGGTCCCGCAGCCGCCCCAGCACCGCTTGCTGCCGCTGCCTTCTGGAGGGGGTGGGTTCTGAGGGTCAGCCAGGCCCCCAGGATCCGTGCGAGCACAAAGCCTTCAAAGAGCTCATCGCTGGCCTCCAGCAGGTCCCGGATGGCCCTTTGCTGTAGGTGAGGGTCCTTCACCCTTCCTGGGATGTTCCCTTCTGTCCTTGCCTTTTGGCAAAGGAGCCAGTTTCCCTCTGGACGTTGTCCCACCGACTGCATTTGGCCAGGGTGCTTGCCGTGAGGAAGGACCCCATACCTCTGCTCAGCCCTTCCAGTTCCTGGAGCTGACCTCAGCAGAGCTGCCAAACCCACGAGAGCTCTGCGTCTCTCCCATGCTTTGGGTCTCCTTTTGCCCTTGCACCGTGTATGATTTGGCAACATGGAGTTGGTTCTGCCGCAGCCTTGTCTTTGGGGCCAGTCTTTAAGCTCAAGTTGCAGAGTTCAGATATGGCCCTCGCAGCTCCCAGGTCCGACCCTGGTGCCAGTGGGGAGGTGACTGACATCCTTTGTCAGCGCTCTGCCGTGCGCCGTCTCCAGCTGCCTCTCAGGAGCTGCACAGGGTCCCATCCTGCACCTCCTGCCTTTCACTCTGCCCTCGGTCTGCTCGAACCAGGGAGCTGTGTGGCCGTTCCTCTGGGTGCAGGAGAGCTCTGGTGATGCTCCACTTGCCCAACCTTCCCCTGGGGCCCCCCTAAATGCAGCTCTGGCAGTGTGGCCATGCTGCAGGGAAGGGGCTTCTGCAGATCCAGGAGACAATGAAGCCGTGTGGCTGAATCCCAGACTCTGTTTGCTCTGCCTAATTATCAAAAGTATGAGTTTGTTCTGCTAGGTGCACATTATGCCTTTATTGTGGTGTAATTATGCCAGCTGCCTATGTTTAGTGTCATAAAAAGGAATAAAATGCCCATTACCCGCCTAAAGAATTCTTCTTGTGTTTTTTTTTTTTATTTTTATGGCTCTGGAGCACACAGTGGGGATATCTTTGATCGGCAATTCTCCATGTAAAGCAGCTAGTGAAATACTGTGCCTTTCGGAGAGCCCCTCCAGCCAGCAGCCTGCGCAGGCAGCTGGCCCAGCAGCCTCACCTGGCACTGTCCCTGCTGCTCCCTGCCAGCCCGCTCTGGTGGGCAGGATGGTGGAGCTGCCGCCTGCCCACCTCCCTTCCCCACGCGGCCCCGCTGCTTTCCCACAGCGTTCGCCGCTGCCCCGCGGCTCCCAGAGCTGCCTCCCGCTGACGCGGCCCCCGAGAGCTGCAGGGGAGAAGCTGCTGCCTCTACCTGCAGGACCTGGTCAGAGGACACAGCGGTGTTTGGCTCTGAGCAAGCGCTTGTTTTGGACAGAAGGATGGGCCGAGGAGGGCCGTGCCCAGGGGAGGTCTGTGGGGTGGCTGAGGGAGCAGCGCGCAGCGACGTCCAAGGAAGCCACGTGCCTCTTCGCCTCCCCGGCTGCAGAGCCAAAAGCACAAGCCGAGGGCCTGGTGGGGCTCTTGCAGGAGCAGCGATGCTAAACCTTGTTCCCCAGCCTACCCACGGCCCCTGCGGTTGGGCTTCAGCTGCTTTGGGGTTTCTTGGGGCATCTAAATACCTGGGGCCTTGCTTCTGCAGTGGTGAGAGGTGCCCCAGAGGGGCCGCGTCCTCCAAGAGCCGAGGTTCTGTGCAAACACCAGCTACTGAAACACATCCTCCTTCCAGGGAGAAGCGGCAGGAGGCTTGCTTTGTGCCTGGGAGTGCTCGGGCGCCTTGGTGATACTGGGTAATCTCTGGTGGAAAAAACCCAGCCAAACAGCACAGAAAACCCCAAATCCAAACCCTGCCTCTTCAGAGGTTGTTAAAAGCTGCCTCTCTGCCTTTCCTTCTTCTAATAGTTTATGTCTAATTGCAAATGAACTTTATTAGCCTCCTTAGGAGCAGTTACTGCTGGCTGTAGATAGCTCCTAAATGTCTGGGTTTGGTGCATTCGTTGGTTTAGTTGGCTTATTTTTCAGCTGGCTGATATTTGCAGCCGGTCCCCGGTCCCCCAGCCCGGCTGTGCCGCAGATACTTCGCGCAACGTCCCTTTTAATTCCCTCCGCTTATTTTTTACGTCAGGTGTTCCTTGAAGTGGCCTTCACAGCTCTCCACCCTTCCAGCCGACGACTACGTCAGGGGAAGATGGACTTGTGCCTCCCCGCAGCTTCATTGCATATGCACACGCCGTCTGCCCCGGCGGCACGATTGCCTTGCTGAGGAATCCGAGGGGCTGCTGATAGCAATCATTGATTAAGAGGGTAATTGTCCTGAAAATTCAGATTGATCAAAAGGCAGAAATGATAACTTGTGTAACTGTGTTTAAAACCACGTCCTGTCAATAGGGGAGACTGAGACGTGGCGAGCAGAAAGCAGGGAGAATTGGATGTGCGAGCGGTGAGTGTGCCTGTGGTTCGGGAGGAGGGGGAACCATTCTTCCTTAGGGTCGTAGCAGGATGTTTCTTGTCACTGACGCTGGGCTATTGGAGATTCAATCACTTTTATCTTCCCCTCTCTCTCAATCCAAATGCCTTTTCATATTAGAAAATTAGAATCAGCTCTGCTCATGCAAGATTTATTAGCTCTGCTGAGCAATACCACAGAAGAGTAAATGATGTCGCGTTTCAGGGACTTTTTACACATTATGACCAAACTTGCAACTTCTTAAGTATTCTTCTATTGAGCCACTGCAGGGTGAGAAAGGGATGGGGGAGACAAACTTCTCTCTGGAAATAGTTCTGCACCAGTCCCGATGTCTTCTCTTTATTATCAGAATGATTGGATTTGCTTGCTAATACAGACCTTTTCTTTGGGCTCCGTTTCTGAGCTTATTGCTCTGGAAATCAAACTCTTAAGAACTGAACCTGTTTGTTGCGGTTTTTTTCTGGGTTCCCTTTGTAGCAACACTTCTCTCTGCTGAAATGTATGTCTTCAGAGCTCTGCTGCTCAGCGGACGCTCATTTACATCTGAAGAAGACAAATCTTGTTTCCTGCTCAATTTTTTTCCCTGGTGTTTTGCACTGGGTGGCTGCTGTTTAAAACACCTTCCGACCCCGCGTCATACACAGCCCATGTTTTGCATGGCAATGGTCCTTTGGTCTTTAGGCAGTAGGTGCTAAAGCTCTTTAAAGACATGAGTGAATTTAGGCTCCTAACGTTCCGTAGATGCTGTGGGGATACTGAGGCACAGGGAGGGTGGAAGATTTTCCTATGAATCCGTATCAGAGATTGGAACGGACCTTGGGTCTCCTCTTTCCTGCTCCTGGTTTTCAGCCACAACTGTGGCTTGTTTGTGATGCTTTTCACTTTCAAATGGTTTTGCAGGCATTAAATCCTTACGGCATCCTCATGGGCTGGCTCCACAGGAGGGGGACTCAGCTGCAAGACTCAGGAAGACTAGGAGCCTCTTCCTGAGGTGCTGTTCAGTCTTTCTCCCCATCTCAAAAATGAAAGCACTCGAGATTCACAGTATTTCCCTGGTGCTCTGCAGCACTCCACCCCTCTCACAATGGGCATTGTGTATGTAGCCCTTGTACAAAAATAGTAGCTGTTGTCAAGGTAAACACCATTTTTCTGTTAGTTCTGGTTTGGAATATTCCCAAAAGGGAGCACATTTTTCTGCAGCCATCATTACTTAGGAAGGCAGACAGCAGCACACAGGGATGCTGATACTGCTGCTGGGTTTCATACACCAAAACCAGCATCAGAGAGCAGAAGACTGAGTCGAGCTGTGGAAGGGAATAGTCTGTTCATAGCTTCATCTGCTGTCATCAGCATGCGGTGGAGCCCAGTGCCTGCAGCTGACCTTCCACCAATCTGTCATCTCTTTGGATCTGACTTTTCCTAGACGTGGCCAGGCTGCTGGGCAGGTTGCAGTGCAGACAGGACGGAGGAGAGGCTGAGGGATCCTCTCACCTATCAGCACAGCCAACACAGGGCATCTGCGAGGCTCATCATTGTGGGCTCCAAACGCTCAGCGTCATCTTCTGCTTGGCAGGTGTAGAGGGATTTTATGAAGAGGCAGTGCTAATGACATTTAAAACACCACCAGACTTGGAGCTGTCCAAACGCCATTCTGACTTGGCGCAAGGTTTCGCCGTTTGTCTTAGCAAAAGGCATTGCTGAAGAGCTGCTTAAAGCTGTGGCTGGCTGGCAGGGAGGGTTCTCCTCGAGCTTGGGAGGCAGATACACTTGACAAGCAGAAGGACTTGACTTTTTCCCCTTCCGTGTACAAGCACTATGTATTATTCAAGGTCTTCTTAAGTCAATGCTGGGTTATTAATCGGTCGCTTCTCTGCATGTTAAATTTGCCTGCTAATTTTGAGGCTCTGGGCGAGGACTGCAGCTATGAGCTCGCACAGTGGTTGCCTCCACGAGTCTCAGCATGCCCATGTGGGCAATCTGGGGCCACCACACCCCTTGCCTTGGGTTCAGCTGATGGGGTGCAGTCTGCGTGGCGAGCTGAGCTGTAGGATATTGGCTTAACGTTCCCATTTCCAGATAAGCACTGATGGTAGAGAGGGAGCAGGGGCAGGGCCAGAGCAGTAAAAGCCTTGCCAAACCTTGAGGGACCAGGCAAGACCCCTACAAACCACTTCCTAGGGACCAGGGATGCTACAGTCCCAGGTAACACTAGAGAGAGATACGGTGGTGTCCGGCTGTGGGCAGGGCTGGTGCACAGCCCAGGAGGAGTTCACTGCACGAGGTGGTTGCTGCCCAGCTCTCCTTGGCTCCCGCCTGGTTTGCAGGCTGATGTAAGGGGTTATTTGCAGCTGGTTTGGAGGCAGCCTCTGTGTCTTGGGACTCTTCCTCCCCTGCCTCCCAGGCAGGCCGCCATGCTCCGGTCTCTCCTTCCCCGAGCTCCGGCGGAGCTGCCCGCGGGAGGCAAGGCACGCGAGCCAGCAGCGCCTGCACGTTCCAGGAATCACGTCAGCTGTCATTACTTACATTACCTTGATTGGGAACAGTCAGTTATGTCACCGTCCATCATCGCAGCTCTCCTGGGAGACGCTGAGGAAGGAGGAGAGGAGCAGGAATTATAAAGCGCTTCTGCGGTGCTCTGCCAATCCCGCTGCTCCGGTGGCTGAACATCTGTCATCAGGCAGCTTGAAGAGAAGGTGCTTTGTCTGATGGATCTTCCCATTGTAGCTCTGCAGGGAGGAGCCTTCTGCAGCACCAGGACTGCCCTGAGGGAACAGCACTGGGGCTTCTGTGGAGTTGAACATGAAGGTGCTGCTGCTGCCTGGAAAGCTCGGGGCGGGCTGCAGGAGAGCCTGCTGGACAGCTGGGGCTGCAGGCTGGGCTCTCCTGGCTGGGGCTGCTTTGGAGCCCGTAGACTCTCGGTATGAATGAGCCAGAGCTTCGACTTGCACGTTGTTCCTACACGTGACTGCTGAGGACTCCTGGCCATGTCTCAGGTGGGAGATCATCCTCCCTTTGGCCAGGAGTTCCAAGTTCTCCTAATAAGAATGAGATTTGGCTTTTGATTAAGGAACTTCTTTCTAATGGAAAATGATCTGGAAAGTTTCCAGCCCTCTCTGCTCTTACTGGTTTGGGAATCTGGCTCCAGTTCCACCACCTGGTCTCTTTGACTCAGGTCCCCTTCACAGGCTGGGGGACAACACTTGGCAGTAGCTGTGTCCATCTCTGGTGGCAGAGCCCATGGTGTTATGGGTGCTGTGGAGGACAGTTTGTCTGTGGAGCACTCACTCCCCTGTGAGTAAGTTTGTGCTTGAATTCAGGATGGGTTTGAGGTGGTAAGGAGGAAGAGGAGCTTCCATGGCTGTGGCCAGAGATGCTCCAGGCTTGCAAGGCCAGGTTCCCCAAGGCTTGCATGACCATGTCTGTCAAGGCTGAAAGCAGGAACAATTGAAGATGTCACCCACATCACCCCGCAGGACTCGCAGGGAGGTGGGGAAGGCGGTAGTGGCTGCCTCCTTGGGTTTCTTGCTGTATGACTGTTGGTCCTGGCACGGTGACCTTGGGAGAAACGATACCTGTTAAGCACAGTGCTGACAGTGTAATTTCTGTTAGCTGGACAGGGAGTGAGGGTGGTGTGGCAGCAGCTGGACCTCAGCAAGTCCTAGGTGGTGGGTGTTCAACCTGGCTGGTACTTGGTGGTACCTCTCCAGAGATCAGGCAATGGGACAGGAGGAAAGCCAGGGCAGGAGAGGGCTGCACCCAGGGATGTAAGTGAGGGAGAGAAGTTGTTTCATGGCTCTGTACGTTTCTCCTCAGAGCAGCTCCATCAAAGGCAAGAAGACGGTTCCAAAGGAGACCTGAGAACCCAGGGAGGAGCTGGCTGGCACCAGCACTGGCACGCAGGGCCGTGCAGGGTGCGCCTGTAGGTAGGTCATGGGTGGCTCAAGCAGCCTGGTCTCAGGCAGGGCTGTGCAAGGCATCCTGTGCAAGTACAGCCAGCAAGATCTGACCATTCTGTCATCTATCCTGTCATTTAAAGAGCTTGACTATGCAAAAGGGATGCTTTATGTGAGCCAGGGGCATCGCTGCTGTTACTCTTGGCGGAGTTTGAAGAGCTCTTGCTGTCCCCAGCTTTAGGCATGGGCTTTGGTGTGCTGGATGGCCCAGGTGCATGCTAAGCAAAGATTGCAGAGGATACGGAACAGGGGACAGTTGTTCTGGAGGAGAACTGGGTTTCCATGGTGCAGGGATAGCTGGTGAAGCGAGTAAATACGTGCTATAAACATGTTCAGAGCATCTCTGTGTGAAGAACCCAGCACAGCCTTTTAGAGCGAATAGAAAGAGAGCCCCGGTTCAGTTCATATGTCTGTTTTCTTTTCTTTTCTTCTTCTGGTCAACTGTGGCTGCAGATAAGAGTTTTCTATTTGAAGTTCAGAAGGGAAGGGAAATCCATTGTTAGAAGAGGAGACTTTCTTTTTGCTTGATATCTATCTCCAGCGACACAGCGGAGAAGGAAAAGATTTGCTATGATAAAGGTATCTTTAAAAAAAAAAAAGCAAAGCACATTGAGTGTTGCTTTTCTCTGTACTTCAAAGGCTGGAGTAATACGAACAGTGTAAAAGAGAGGGGAAAAAACCAACCTATCCCAGCCTCTGCAAAGCACCTGAGAATGCAGAGCCATAATAGAGCATCCTCCTGGCCTGAAACCCTGCCCAAGGCCATTGGAGGAGCCGCTTGGTGTGCACAGCAGGGCCAGGAGGCCACGGGGATGGGCTGCAGGGGGGATGCTCATGCTGGGGGGGAGCTGGGGAAACCTTTTCCAGGTGTGTATCCTGTGGAAGGGCTGAACCACGGGAAGCCACTCACTGGGAAGCAAATTGGGCAAGTCTGGAAGCAGTATGGGAAAAATGTGCCAATAAACATTTAATTATTGATATAACTGGGAGGTTGCATGGAGTGTTCAATACAGGGTGGCAGTGAGCTGAATAGTGCAGCTCTGGTGAAGGCTGGGGGTGGGAAGTGGCTGAACGTCTCTGTCCACGTGCCCTGGGTGCAGTGGGGCTGGCTCTCTGGGGTCC
Source organism: Todiramphus chloris collaris (assembly GCA_025345505.1). NCBI lineage: Eukaryota > Metazoa > Chordata > Aves > Coraciiformes > Alcedinidae > Todiramphus > Todiramphus chloris. The sequence continues at coordinate 11,153,087 of JANVCC010000074.1, forward strand.
TGGGCTGTAGGAGCAGCTTTTCCTGGGGTTCAGTTTTTTCTGAAGGAACCAGAGCAGAGGAGTTCTGGGGAGGGAGTGCCTGTGGCTGCCCGCCCTTGCTTGGAGCAGGCACGGCCGAGCCCCATGCGCATCACCAGAGTGGGACATCAGCCTCCACAATGGCCAGCAGGACCCAGCGTGGGTGTGGGCTGTGTGACACGGAGCTCCCTGCCAGGGGACAGGGCAGGGGACAGGGAGGTGAGCCCAGGGAGCCAGGGCTTGTGACACCCTCCCTGCAGCACCGCTGCCTCCACGCAGGCTCCCCCTTTCCTCCAGCCCTGTGGGTGCCCTCCAGCCAGCCTGGCAGCCTGGGGCCGCACATCTGCTTGGCTGCCCTTTTGATCTTCATCCCCATCCCAAGCTCAAGGCGTGGTCCTGGCTTCTGGTGCAGCCCATGGTTTGCCAGCCTGCTGCGGCTCTGCCAGCGTGCCTGGGCTCACTGAGCCACTGGGGCACCCCTGGAGCGGACACCGGCCCGGATCCCCCGTTCTGCTCTGAGCTGCTGGTGGAAGTAAAGCGGAGAGCAAGTGTGTGCCGGAGGTTTTGCCTCTGCAGGAGTCCGGCGAGGAGAGGGACGAAAAACCAACAAACTCATTTTCAGCGCTGACCTGAGCAGAGGCTGGAAGTGAAAAGATTTCCAGCAAACCTGGGCTGGTCAGGGCTGCTAACGAGCCTTTCCTTTCAGCAATGTTTTACATTCTTTAAAGATCGCAGGGAGCTCTCGGGGAGAATCTGCTAAAGTAAATGGCAGAGTCAAGTGTGCCGGCTCCTTTCTTTCCCTTTTCTTTTCCCTTTTTTTTTCCTTTCCCCTTTCTTGGTTCTCTTTATTATGTGGAGTTGCTCTGGCTCCTTCTCTCACTTCTGTTTCTCCTTTTGTTCTCTCTTTGTCTATTTATCACACTGTGAAGGTTGAAAGAGATGTTATTAATCTGGGAGAATGAAGGCAGGATTAGTGGTATGAATCGGATTTTGAGAGCTGTAATGATAGAAAGACTCGCTCTGCTGGCGGGCTGCGTGAGTTTGATAAATGGGGAGCACTCCAAACTGACTCGCGCCTTCCTCCGCACTGCTCGCTCTGCCCGCTGGGGCGTGCCATGCTCTCAGATCTGCCAGCCATCCCACACCGCTCCTACCTGAACCAGAGCAAAAAGCCAAGGGTAAATCAGAGACAAATATCTCCCATTGCACTTAAAGAGATCATTTCTTTCAACATCTTTTTCAAACGGAGTCCTGACAAGTTCTTGGACAGCCTCGTGCGGAGGTAGGATCCTTCCTCGGCGTGCGGCTCGGAGCCGCGGCCGCGCGTCGTTGTCTCTGCCCGGGCTGTGCGGAGAGCGGCGAGGAGGAGGTGGTGTGGCTGCAGCAGAGCTCCCGTCCTGCAAGGCACAAAGAAGCGGGATCATCTCGGCAGGGCTGCACCCTGCTGCGTTCGCCTCCTGAGCATTGCACTGGGCTTCCGAGCCCCGTGGGGCTGGGAGAAGGCAGAGGGTATTTCATCAGCAGTTGTTGGGGCTTTGCCCTGAGATCTCCCAGATGAGAGGTCCTACCCTTGCATAATGTCCATCAGGTCCTGTTGTCAGGCTCGTGGCAAACAGGCTCTGGAGACAGCCAGGCAGAGCGACAGCCCCCAGCTGGGAGGCAAAGCAGGACTGTCTGGACCAGCATCTTCAGTGAGCAGGGTCCTCTTCTGAGACCACGCCACTGCACAGTCACCCACTCGAACCCTTCCGCATCCCCATCCTTGGGTGTGTGGCGGTCCCTGCTGCACCCCACAGAGCTGGAAAAGCTAGGGACAGACTTAGAGGTGTAAGGTACATAACACTTCGAAGCTGGTTCCTGAGCACAGAGCTCACTACCCTGTTCTGGTTATGCCACCAGGGGACTCTGGGGACTCTGCTCTTGTCCTAGGGCCCTTCATGGTGGCCCTTACCCCAGCCTGTGCTGTGGCTTCTGCTGTGGATGTTTTGGGCTCGCCGCTTGCTGTCATGGCTAGGTTTGGGCCATGTGGCCCAGCCCACGAGCGTGCGTTTGCTGAGGTGAGCTGTGGTTGTATGAAGGCCATGTCTAATATGTTGGGGAAGTTTCAGTGCCACCCACCCCAGGGACTGTGGGCATGGACTCGGCCCTGCAGCCCATCCGTGGGAGCACCGGGTGTCTGGCGTGGGTGCAGGACCACCCTGCACTGCAAGGTTTGCATCTCGCCTGGGTTGGGTTGGGGATTGTTGCTCGGTAGAGGGTGGGGAGCAGCGGTGTGCGGGAGGGACCCTGCTCTGAAGGGGGACTCAGGCCACGGGCAGCCCGGAGTTGTCAGTGTCCCTTTAACTACAAGGTAATGGACTCCCCCACGCTCGGGCTGAGCTCTCCTCCTGCCTTTGCAGGAATGGTAATGATTGTCAAGGTAGAGCTAATGAGACGTGCACATCTTTAAAGCATCCTGGCTTCTGAGACAAAATTAAAAGAAAAAAAAAAAAGAAGGGTTGGGGGAAGGAGAGAAAGTCCAAGTGCACTGCTTTGGCCAGCAAGGCATCTGTCCATCCATCCTGCAACCCTGCCCCTCGGCAGGATCACCCCTAAATGACTGGCAGGGTCTCTTTGCTTCCTGCTGCAACTCCAGTTTGGCACTAGGAGCCTCTTCACCTCCCTGAGACCCCTCCGAGGGCTCTGACCCCCGGGGTGAGGGAGCTGGGCACCCTGGGGGTGGGCAGCTGAGGGGCTGGAAAGCGGGATGGGAGGAAGGTGTGCCAGGGAGTGAAGGGCACAGGACTGTCCTGTCCTGGGTCAGCTGAAGACGCAGGGCTGATGTTGCTGCCAGTCCTGGCTGGCTCATCCATCTCTGTCTCTTGCTCCCAGGTCTGGGATGCTGCACATGGCTCTTCCAAGCATACATGCAGGTACTGTCTGGATGCCAGGGAGTTAATGAGCCCTGCAAATACCTGTCCCACGGGGGGAAGGAAGGGGTGGCTCCTCTGTGGCGTTGGGAGTGCCCCGTAGGCACTCCGGGTGCAAGAAAGGCTGTATGGATCTCGGGCTAGGCCAGGATCTGGCCCTTTGGGAATGCTGGGGGGAGCTGGGACGTCGTGTGCCTGCACACGCATTTCCTCCGGTTCTCACTATTTCAACTTCACAGGTTGAATTGGTTCAGAGCAGCCAAACTAAATGAGGAGAGAAATGATCAGTCAAATATTTCTTAAATCCTGTCTTTTAAGAGCTAAGTGCTTGGCTGGAACTTTAAGGCAGGTAATGAGGCTCTCTTCAGATCAGCTTGTGATGTGGAAACTGCCAGATTGACCAGGCTGCAACTGGAAGAAAGCTCTGTCACAGCCAGAGATGGCCTGGCACTGGACTCCCCACACCCTGGCACTCGATGCCAGCCGCTGCCGCCCACGGCTCCCTGCCGCGCGTGCCCGTCGGCATCCTCATCCTGCCGGGAGGAAAAAGCAGCCTGAGCTGGGGGGGAACAGCCTGAGCCATGGGGAGCTGCCTGAGGTGGGGGGAGCAGCCTGAGTTGGGGCGAGCTGCTTGAGCCGTGGGGAGCTGCCTGAGCCGTGGGGAGCTGCCTGCTTGCAGGATGCTGAGTGACTCCCGGGATGCGTACATCCATCAGCGTTTTGCAGCCCAGCCCCAGTTTGCTCCAGGCGTGTGGGCGAGAGCTGGAGCTGGAGGTGGTGACCCCGAGGACCCCTGTCACTCTAAAGGATTCTCACCCGCTTTCAGTTTTAAGCTGACAGATTTGCTGCAGAAATCAGAGGATTTCCAGCCTGCAGTGGCTCCGGGAGGTGGGGTGGCCTCTTAGCTTTGTCTCTGGTTGGTGCAAGGGGAGAAGGAAAATAATGTCATTCTTCCAGCATCCCATTAAGGACCTGTTGGTCAGGTTGGTCCTTTCTTTTGCAGACAGCATCCTTCCCTCTGCAGTGGGGCACCAGCAGTGCTTGTCTGCAGCAGGACAGCACCTTTGCAAGGCACTTTCCAGAGCAGAGAGGTTGGTCTCCTGGAGGAAAAGTCTCAGGGCAGGAGCAGCAGAGAAAGAAGCGATGCTGGTCAAGATGGGATGTACCACGTGTCTCTTCCCAGCTCCAGAGTACTCACACTTCCTTTATTCTGGGACTGGGGAAGAATCTGGCCTTATGCACAGTGCTGCCAGAGCCAGAACCCTGTGCCCTTGCTCCTTGCTGTGCCATGCCCGCCTGGCAGCGCCTCACCATCCCGCTCTGCTCTGGACCTCTCCCAGGTAGGAGTTGGGCACCCTCGGAGCTCTCTGCTTTGTTTTTTAGGCCTTCTGTTGTTAATTATTGAGATGTAATAATGTGATTAGTGCACTATTAAAAAAATGGCTGATATGATTACCATGGATTTAATATCACATGATATATCATTACACTGTTACACGGTGACAGATGTAATTGAAATACACTTATTGGAGCCTGGGGTGGTGTTTCATTCAATCACTGCAGCACCTCTGGGGCAGAGCAGAAATGGCTAAAAAAAAAGAGTCACCAGGATCGAAATTGTAATGAAAACAAAGAAACTTGCAGCCTGTTCACGGCTGGGGCAGCTGCTGGTTTGGCCTCCTCTCCGTAGGAATTTAGCAAGGTGATGGGCTGGGAGCTCTGTCTTGCAGATCAGCTGGAGGAGATGGGGCAGCCGGGTTGAAACTCTGCCGGGGGATGGGCAGGAGGACTCGGTGTGATGGACCTGTACCCAGAAGGCTTCCAGCCATCTCGCACCATGTGAGCTGGGGTGCTGTGGACTCTGTCCCAGTGACCTGCCAGCCCCTCTTGCCTCCCTTGTGAAAGGCCAGTGGCCCTGAAGGTGACACCCGTTGTGCCGTGGGGAAGCTCCCCAGCGTCCCCACAGCTGCCCACAGCTGCCTGGCTTGGCTCGGGCTGTGCCGCGGAGGGCAGGCAGGTCGCGGGGAGCGTGCCTGCAGGGCTGTGGCCCGGGTCGTGTTTCGGTGTCAGTGGGAAGAGGTGACATCTGTCTGCCACGTAATCCTCTGCAGGATCTGCAGAGGGGCTCTGGGCAGCTGGGGCAAGGAGGGGAACAGCTCTCTCTGCTGTACCCTCTGCAGCAGCAGTCAGCTGGGCCAGAGCTTGGGCAGGGAAGGGACTCTGCTGTCCCTGCCTTTGGGGCTGGGGCAAGGCTTGGGCTGGAGAAACATGCCTGCAGGAGAAGCACAAAGACCCTACCAGCTGCTGGCACAAACCTGCTGCTGGTCCTTCTCAGCACGGTGGTGAGCAAGAAGCTGATGATGAACACAGAGTTCTCCTTTTCTTACATCTCCTTTCCTTCCAGGGGAAAAAAAAGTCACCCTCCCTCCCAGTGCCCCCCAGGGCAAGTGCTGGTTTGGGGTATTGCCTGGGGAGGATGGGTCTGTGGCAAGATCTCAGAGATGCAGCTTCATGCACATTAATTGCTCTGATCGTCACCAAGTGCTGAGTCTCCTTCTCCTGTAAAGGAGGCCAGTGAGGGGATGTGGCCTCCCAGAGCTGAGACGTCTCAGGAACGCCTTCCCCCAGCCCTGCTGCGGGTCCCCAGGTTCCTGTCCCCCTGCGAGACCACGTGTAGGCCACTTGGTGATGGAAGGTGCTGTGTTCGATCTCATCCTCATCCAAAACAAAGGAAGGAGGAAGAATTTCTGGATGGAGCGAAGGTGACTTTTCCAACCAAGAGGGGAATGGCAGAGTGGTGAGCGTGAGACATCTGGATGTTTGCATAATGATGTGCCAGCAGCTGGCCCTGCATCTCTGCACGTTCAGTGCAGCATCAGCCCCTGCTCCGATGCGTCTGTCCCATGAGCTTGGTTACAAACCTTGCTGATGCTTGAGGGGTCATTTCTATTTCAGGCTTCCGATGTCGTGTCCTCCCCGCTGCGAGTGCTCCCACCCCTCCTTTGTGGAGCCAGTGTGCCCATTATAAGCCCTTGTTTTGCTGGGAACTGTGGAAGTTCATTTCCAGCTGGTGTGGGAGCTCTCTGGCTGGGAAGGCTCTGGCAAGCATCTTTCTTTCGAGGTTAAAAACATAATTTCAGCCTGACCTCTGAGTTTCGGAGCTTTTGTTGGTTTTCTCCACCCCCAGATGGTTTTTGTGTGTGATTTTAAAATAGCCTTCTTCTCTTGGTTGAAGCTGGCTGATGTGTCCGCTTCTCATTCGAGGATTGTTGTGTTTTATTAATGCTGCTATTATTCCATTACTGTCATTGTGCTCTTTTATAGCAAATAGCTTAATTTAGTTGAGATACACAGATGCTCAGAGTTTAAGTGAAATCTTCAGCGCTTGGTATGCTGGGCACTGAGCAGGTATTCCCTGAGCATTTTGGTAGAAACCTTTCCCTTTCAAGCAGATCGGCTGCTGGGGGAGTGCTGGGTCTCAGGAGTTGGGGGGAGGGTGGGGAGTACCTGTTCAGCACCCTGGGCACGGCCTCGTAGGCAAACGCAGGTGCTCGGGAATAAAGCTCCCACTGGGGGCTTCACTTCCGAGATGGGCTGGGATGGGGCCCCTTTTCCCTATGGATGCTGCAGGACAGCACCAGCATTTCTGGATTGCTTTGGGTTGGGGTTTTGTAGGGGCGCAGGGGCAGGGTGTGCCAGATTTCCTGCAGCTGAAGCTGCCTGGCTCCTGGGAGAGGTGGGACTGGTCATGATGCCACCCTGGGGTGGATGACACGGTGCCACTGAAACCAAAGGGATCCGGCTGCAGAACAGCCTGGCTGCTGGGCATCTGGTCTGTGCTGTGAGTAGTTCTGGGGCTAGAGGAGAGGGGCTGAGAAAGAGCATTGGTGCCCAGATGATTTAGGAGCCAGGGGTACCGTTGTTAGAAATTACTTGGGTGCTTGAGCCTCGTGGGAAGCTGGTGAGATCTGGGCTCTGAAGTAGCTTAGCTACTTGGGAAATTTTACCTCTTATTGTTGACAGATGTTCATCTGAAATTGATGCTTCTTGCTTGGCGCCTCTGGGCATTCATTAATACCAGTGATAACAATTCCAGATTGTCTCCTGCACCTCTTTCCCTGCCTCCATCCCTTCAAAAGTACAAAGGTAAAGCCAAAGCCCTGTTAGCATCTTGTTATTTGTGCACTTAACTCTTACTGCCTTGGCAAAACCCTCTGATCTTGGTGCCGTCAGTGCCAAATGATGTCAGGCGGGGCAGGGAGAGCCAAGAGCAGAAGGAAGGGAACCGGAGGAAGCAGGTGCTGCCCAGGTGGAGATGGTGCTGGTGACAGCGTTGGCTCAAGTGAAGGTGTCCTTTCCACCTAGCCATGGTGAGCAGGGTGCCATGTCCCTCGTGGGTGCTCCTTCGGGAACCAGCCCTGCGCCTTCCCCCTTCCCCACCCACATCTCTGGGACACCCTTGTCTTCCTGGGGAGGATTTTCCCTCCTCTCTTGAGCCCGTGGGGGCAGCTGGGGACTTGCTCACCCCCTTCTCCCGTGGCTGAGCAAGGGCAGCAGCTTGGGGAGGAGGAGCGTGCCAGCCCCCACTGCCCGTCCCCGCCGCACGCTCCTAATAGCTCGGGGGTACGCGGGGAGTTGTCAGGATCATTTTTTCTCCCTGCTCTGAGGAAGCTTTGTGGATTTATCTGGCTTTTGAGGCGACCAGGGTAGCTAACAACATGCACAGAGCATCCTCTCCGGAGGAGGCCCGGCGCCCGGTTTTGCTAGAGGTCTGCTTTACCACTTATGAGAAACAAGTTAACCTCCCTTTGATCTCGGTTCACGGCTAACCCTTTAACAAAGTCCGCGATGTGCGAGGAAATCAATACTCAAGGCATTGAATTTAACACCAGCCATCAACTCAAGCGTAACGCACACACTGCCTGACTCCGATTACAAGGCACGGGCTGGTTTGAAGCTCGTTTGCCAGCTCTCTGGGGTGGTGTGGGGCGGCAGCGGGGAGGGCAGGCACGCTCGCATGCCTTGCTGTCACCCGGGGGGGGACGGCACTGAGAGGGACCTGGCGCACTCTGCCATGTCCTCCCCATCGGCTCTGCCTCCTGGAGCTCCTTCTTCTCCCCTCATGCCTCTGATTTGCAGCCCCGGCAGCTGTTCCCGCCACGGCGCAGAGCCTGTGTGCTGAGCGCGGTCACTCGGCCTGTTTGTGTACACACGTAATTGCTCCTTGCTGGTGAGGAGCTGCAGCAGGACTCGAGGCAGGGCACATTCTGCTGAGACGGACAAAAAAGGTACTGCAAGTTAAAAATCTGAAAAATCAAATGCTGCAGGCGGGAAAGGTTGAGTGTCTGGTCAAGGAGGCGGCCGTGTCGTTTCTCCAGCTCCAGTACTCCCTGCAGAGATCTAATTAGATCAGTGGAGAGCTAATTGGGACACCTTGTTCCATACCCGGCACTTGCTCTTTGCTGGCATGTTAGCAGGAGGCAGCGGGTGGGCTGCCTGGCACAGATCCGCAGCCAGGAAAGCCAGACAAGCCGAGCACTTTCTAGACAGCCCATGGAGCTCCTGGTCACACCTCAGCCCTCCAGCCCTCGGCTGCAGCCAGCTCTCTGGGGAGCGTTTGTTCTCGCTTGCTCTTCTTGTTTCTGCCGTTGTAGCCAGAGCTGAGGCAGCACGTGTAGGTCAGGGGCAGGCTCCTGGGGCAGCTGAAGGATGCCGATGGGGCGATGACCCCACAGCTCTGTCCTTGCACCGTGGCTGCTTGGGGGCCATCCCCCTGCTACCCACCCTCGGTAATAACTCTGTTGGGCACACATTCCTGGGACCTGCTCCTTGTGTCAAGAGGCAGCAACCAGGTAAATCCCAACAGCCTGCCCCAGGCAAATCCCAACAGCCTGCCTCAGGCACGCTGGCAGGGCCGGGCCGGCCGAGCCGCAGCGTCCGTCCCTCAGCAGTGGCGGGCAGCGCTGGCCCCTCTGCGGGCAGCATGGCCCAGGGACACCCGTAGGGCCGGGTGTCTCAGCCCTCCCCTGTGCCTCACTGCAGGCCGGACTGCAGGCACAGCCAAGAGCCTAACCAAAGAGCGTCCCAGCTTGCCCGGAGAGGAGCCCCTGACTGGCTGGCCGCAAGAGAGGGTGGTCACTGCCCATGTCCCTGCTGCAGCCCAGCCTGGCTGGCGGTTGGTGAGCCTGGTGGCACCAAAGAGTGGTGAGGGGCCTTGGTCTCTCCTGGGAGATGTGAGCTGAGTCCCTGGGGGCCCGAAGCCCTTTGTTTCTGTCAAATGTGCCATGAGCTCCTCTGTCCCCTTCCCAGCACCCTAACGCAGTGCCGGTCCCCGCTCCCAGTTGGGCAGCCAGTGCCACCCCGCGCTCCTGCCTGGCTGTAGCTGCTGCAGTTCATCCCCCCACGCCTCCTCTAATAACCTCCTCCTCCTCTCAGGTCCCTTTATTCTCTGCTTTCCTGACCTCTCCAAATCAATTCTCTGATGGCGTGCCCAGCCCCTCGGACCATCTCCCTCTGTTTGCTCTCCCGTGGAAACTGGGGAGCCTCAATCTTGCTGCCGGTTGCCCTGGTGCGCTGTGCTGGCTGGGCCGCCTCTGTCGCTGGTGGCTGCATCCTTCAGAGCTCTGAGAGGAGCCTCTGCTTTAACCTCCTCAGTCTTAACGCTGACCTGAGTCAACAGTCACGAGTAAGAGCTGCTGCTGAGATGATCCAGTGTAAACCCTGCTTTGATTAGACAGGTATCGTCCCCAGGCTCCGGCGCAGCAGCACCTTGTTAACTTTCCTTGGTGTTCCCTCACCGCAGCCGCGAGAGCCCGCGATGCGGGCAAGGGACGTGGCCGCTGCCCTCCTAATCTTTATTGATCTTTTCCCGGGTGCCTCGTGCATTGTATTCCATTGCCTTTCTCTTGCTCTTCCAGCTGCCTCTCCTCTGAGAGGCTTTGCATCTTGTGGGAGTGCTGAGAAACTGTCCTGCTCGCAGAGCAGTGGCGCTCAGAGGCCCTGGCAGCTTGGCTGGGTCGGCGCTGGGCCAAGTGCCAACGGTTGGGTTTTGCCCCCCAGAGTCTGCTGGCTGGGAGGAGGAGGTAGGAGGGAGCAGGACGCGTGTTTGCACACCCCTCTCCTCTGCCCTGTATGCGCCTGTTCCTCTGCATTGGGCCAGAGCTGAGGTTCGGAGAAGGTTGTGTATCTGTCCCAGGAGGGTGTGGTGCCCATGGAAGTGTGGAAGGAGTTGTAAGGTGTGAGCAGAGGGAGGGTTGTGTGTGGTCAGACATGGAGGCAAGCACTCGGCAGTGGTGAGAAGATCCTGCAGGATCACTCTGGCATTTTTCTCCCGTTCCCCGGGGCCTGGATTTTAGGAATAGATTATGAAACTGAGACCTGAATCTGCTGCCCTCCCAGCACCCCTCCCTTGCTGCCACTGTGCCAGCACCAGGTGGAGAAAAGCAGAAGGGTTGAATTGTGTCTCTGCCCCTGCAGCATGAGTGGAGGAGCTCGGACAGCACTCCCCTGCGCTTCTCTCTCCATAGCCTCTCGGGGGTCAGGGTCTCTGCCCTCCATGGTCCCGTCCCCCCCTGGCTGGCATCTCCCTTCCTGCAATGCCCAGAGCACGGTGTGCTGAGATGTGCCACGGGCAGTGCAAAGGCTCCGTGTGTCTGCTCAGGACAAACGGCTTCGTGTTGTGCTGGGAGAACTGGAGTCGCAACGTCACCTCGGTGTTGTGTGCAGGGATAGACTGGTCCTCCCCAGGGGGGTCTGCCACTGGCTTTTCCCTTGTGGCTCCCAAGCAGAACTGTTTGCAGAAGACAGTACTGTGGGTTTTCCATCCTGGTTTAGGATGAAAGGCAATGGCAGAGCACTGGCGTTCCGGGGGGATGTGTCCCAGCCCGTTCCAGCACCAGCATGCTCCCTGCCAGGGGTGGGGATGGGTCCCGGGGATGTGCTGCTTCTGCTTCCAGCACCTTTGATCCAGCCCGGCTCTTTTAAGGTGTGTGGAAATGAGCTACAATCTCATCATTCCTGCAGAGGCTTCTCGGAGGAGATAGCGGAAGGGTCAGAGTGCCTCTGGAAATCTCCCTTCAGGCGATGTACCATCGCTTTTCACAGCAGACAGGCAGAATAACCTTTAGGGCACGGTGAGAGGCAGCGTTTTGAACTCCGAGCTGGGGAGCTCAGGAGCTCATTTCTCTGACACATCATCTGTGTCCTCCTGAAATATCTTTGTCCTAATCCATCACTTTCTCAGTTGGAATAGATCAAAAAAAAGCTGGGGAGTTGGTCCCTTGCGCGCCGGGCACACAGAAACCGACCTTCCCCGCGGGAACACTGCCGGACACTCCGGCGTGGCCAGTTTGCCCTGATGGGAGGTTGTCAGGCTGCGGGCCCTGGGGCTGCCCCCCGAGCCAGCCCCAGCCCTGGTACAGCTGCCCTGCCTCCTCCCCTGCCCTGCAGCGCATCCTCCCCCAGAGGTGCAGTGCTTGGGGCCCCCCGCTGCTTTTCCCCCCTGGATTTATCGGATGCGGCAGTGGGGAGCTGGGCGGGCTGGGGGCATGGGCAGCCTGGGGGTACGGGCAGCCTAGGGGCACAGGCAGCCTGGCACGGGCAGCCTCATGGCACGGGCAGCCTGGCACAGGCTGCCCTTGCGACCCAGGGGCTGCCGTGTGGGACGGGCTGTGCGGCACCGGGAGCCAAGCGCTGCCTTTCCCTCCTCCCCTCTCTGGAGTAAATAATGGTACTTTTTATTTAGCTATTATTTCCCAGTGGCAGATATCTCCTCGGCTGTCTGTTTAACTACCTTTATCTCGCCCTCCTTCTCTGTTTGATATAGTTATAGATAAACAGATAGCTACCTTAGTAAATAACACGTTTTTAAGAGAGCGGTGCTACGGTTAGCATTGTGCAGCAGCTGTTTATTTGTCTTTCACTGTTGTGGTTTCTTTTTTTTTTTTCTTAAGGAAATGCTTTAAATAAGGGATACTTCATCTATTAAAAAAAAATACACTTGTAGCAGCTGCTAAGCCCATCCATAAGCCTGCTTTACGTTGTATTTGTGATGGGACTGACAGTGCATGGAGGAGCCTGATTATACACAATTCCATTTTAGCAAGCCCTGCGATGTAATTTCACAGGGCGATCAGTGTTTGAATGTAATAGCAGCCTGTGCTAAGGTGTCAGAATATTAAAGGCGCTAATGGAAAAGCTCCCTGGTACACAAGGGGGACAGCATTACAGGAGACGTCGCAGATGGCTGGGCACTAAACTAATGGGGCAGGATCCAAGAAGGGAAAAAAAACCGAGAGAAGGGAGAGCTCACGGGAGCACGGGCACCTGCTTCCCTCTCACACGGAAATTAAACAGCGAGCGAGGGAGAGACGAGTGTGCGTGTGTAAAAATAGAAATCGAGGGGGGGAAATGCCCCCTTCGCGAGGGCTTGAAGGTTTTGACAGCGAGCGCGATGCCGGCGCAGCTTGGGCAGAGCTCGGAGGGGTGCGTGTCAGGGGCACGTCTGGGCATCGCCGCCATCGCCCGTGGCCCCGCGAGGAGAGTAAGGGGGTGGTCAGTGGGCTCTGTTACCTACCCCAGTGTACCGTGGCAAACTGCAGCTCTCTCTGGTGGGTGTTACTCTCTAGCCAAGTGCAGGGAGGGTGGGATGTGTCCTCCTCCCTGCTGCCAGGGTGGCTCAGCTCTGCAGGACGGTGCGGCTGCTGGGGCCCCATCATGCTCTTTTCTGTCCGCACCTATGCAGGGGCTGATTTCAGGGCAGTGCATACGACTGCCTGTTTCCCAGCACCATTGGAGGCATCTTCCCATTTGCCCTGAACCCCCAGTTTCCCCAGGAGCGGCCAGAATGGGACCAGGCTGCTGGTCCATGTGGAGAGGCAATCGTGGCTGCGGTGAACCATCCATGACGCCTTTGCGGGTTTTCCTGGCTGGCACCCAGCCTCCCCGCTCTGCCGGCCGCTGCGCCGTGCTGGGGAAAGGCTTTGCTGGGCAGCCCCGGGGGACAGCACCACAGGACATGGACCCATCCTTGCCAGGGCCAGAGGGATCCGACAGCCGCGTGTAGGTGGTCCCTGGAAGCTGCCTGCGCCTTCAGGCGCTCCTCCTTGCGTCCTTCGGTGGAACCAGCCTGGATCTCGGTCTCCCTGCGGTGCAGCCAGAGTCACCGGCACACCGGGAAAGGCAGCTCCTTTCTAACCAGCGTGACCTGTGGCTTAAGGGCATGGCCACTTGTCCCGGTCTGGGAGAGGCACTGGGCACGTGTCCTCCAGCCCCTGTCCCTGCAGCAGCCCCTTGGTTGTTGCTCCGATGCTCTGCTCGGCCACCTGACCCCGGGCCCAGACTCTCCAGTCCTGCCAGCAGCCCCCACACTGGAGCTCCTTTCTTGGTGACTTAATAGCTCTGCTTGTCCCCTCTTCCTGGGCCAGCACTGGCTTGTGCGTGCCCCAGCTCCATTTCCCAGCCCTCCGGGGACCCAGACCCATAGCTTTGTTTTGCTTGTGACCAAACCCAGGGCTTTGACCCAGGTCTCCACGGCATTAACCTAGTGTGTCGCCAGCCGCAGAGCACACAGCAGTCGAGAACATTTTATCCAGGATAATCCCCAGCCTGGGAGCAAGGCAGAGACTGTTCTTGTTCAAACACAGGGAAATGTGAAGCCTAAACCGCTTGGCACTTTGACACTCCGGAGTCAGGCACACCGGCGCGTCGCTGCTGCAGCCTGAGCCAGGGCGTGTGTTAATCCTGCGGGGTGACAGGGCCACCCCCGTGCTCCCAGTGGGGCCACGGCAGCCACACGCACCCTGGCGAGGGGCTGTCGGTGGCAGCAGGGTCCACCCTACCCATCCTGAACTGGAGAGGAGTTTTCACAGTGCATTTGCGCGGCCGTGGCTGAGTTGGGGTGTTGCTGGCACGTGGGCAGGCTGAGGCAGCTCAGATGTGCATCCAGGTGGGAAGCCATGAGATCATTGAGTGCCTCGGTTTCCCTTTTGCAGCTCTTCTGTGGGCAGATCTGATGGCATGGGCTGCTCCTTTTGATGAGGAGAAAGCACGTACAGTTCCGCTGCATTCTCCACATCTTATCTGACACCTTCCCTTAAGCTTGACCTGTCCTCCCATGGGCCGGGGGCACCTCACCTCTCTACAGCTCTTCCCGAAGGTGAGCAGAGCCAGGCAGCTCCTGTGTGCCCAGCACTCACCTCTCCAAAAATAGACCATTTATCTTTATTGGCTGTTTTAACAAGCACCTTTGCAAATGGACTGGAGGGGACACCAGCTGGGTTTGCCAGGGGCTGCTCAGCAAGGCCTGGCAGGGCTGGCAAGGTGGCTCGTGTGCCGAGGGCTTGCTGCTGGGGAAGGCGGCTCTGTGGACTGCTCTCTGAAAAACCTTCAGGTGCCGTTGTGTGAAGAGGACAGAGCACCAGGCAGATCCCAGCACCTTTTCAGCAGTGTGGGAGGATCATGCCCAGATCTCATCCTCCTACTGCAGGGTGCTGACAGTGGCAGGAATTTCCAAGGGCAGCACCCGCTTCCACCCAATCGGGGCCAGACCGTTTGTGGTGTCCCCACGTTCCGTGTCTTGGCCCCTCTCCTGAACCCTGCAGCTCTCCGAGGGTTTGTGCTCCAGAGAGGGATGTTGACGTTCCCTGGGAAAAGGCACCGCTCGCATCTTCTCCATGTCCAAACCCCAGCCAAACCACCTCCAGCTCAGTGGCACTGCAGGTGTATTTGGCAGAGGACAAGTGCCCTTTGCTTTCGCAGCCCCCACCCCTCAGTTGTTGGTACAGATGTTCAGGCCGAGGCTTCGGCAGCTGCTGCGTTGGGCAGAAGTTGTTTCCTCGCACCCAGTGCCGCTCACGGGTGTTTGGGGGAGCTTGGTGCAGCGAGAAAAAGTAATCAAACGTGAACGGTGTTAGCGCTGTGCCTGGTCAGTCTGGAGGCCTCTCTTGCTGCTGTGTTTGTAAAAATTAAATGCCTCTTATTAGCAGCGCGGCAGAGACCTGTAATAGGCGCGGACAGAGAGGCAGGGATGGATGGATGGAGTCGGTGTCAGGGCAGCAATTGCTTATCACGCCTTATCTGGGAATATGAAACTGTATTGCATGACATCCAGAGGCAGGCTGAATAGATATGCCAATTCATCTCGAGCCTGGGCTTTGACAAGCTAGACTGCCCTTGTTGAAAGGCATCAGTCAAACAAGAGCTGCTGGCTGCTTTTCCCTTTCTTATACTTTTCTCTCGCTCCCGCGCTCCCTCTCCCTCTCTTGCTGCCTCCCCTCCCTCCGCCTATTTTTTTTTTTTCCCTAAGCTTTTTCCACACAAAATTGAAAAGCTTTGGAAATAATAATAATAAAAGCCCCCCAAACTAATACCGTTTTAAGTACCACCCCCCCTTCCCTCCCCAAATGGGATTGATAAGGAACCCCAGTGTATGAAGGCATGTTTAGATAACATTGAGAATATTATAGCGAGTGAGAGAAAGTAGGGGGAAAAGCTTCCTGCCGCCTCTAAGCCGGGAAAGGCGACGGCACCCTGGCTAATACGAGTGTTTAATATTTGATGTGTTGGGATAAAGCAGGATCACCTTCGAATTGAATTGAGTGTCAGAATGAGAATCTATTACTGAAATTCTTGTGTGATTTGACAGCAAAGCAGACGATGTTATTCTTCACTAGTTACTGCAATCTTCTCCCCTACATCACTTAAATATTTTTTTCTTTGCTTGAGTAAACACACATTATCCTTTTTTTTTTCCACCCCCCTTTCCTTTTTTCTATCCTTCTTTTATACTTATTTTTTTATTTATTTTTTTCTTAAATCAAACCTGCCTTTCTCGGCGCTGATGGAGTAGATTGTTATTTCTTTATTTGTCCTATTAAATGGAATTCCTGATCGTTTAATCCTGCTTTTGTAAGTGATTTAAAAATACTTGAAAAGCTGTGAATGTGGCAGCACTTCTGACTAAACTGCTTGAAAAGGGGCATCCTACACCCGGGCTTAGCTCCTGCCTCCCTCCCGCCTGCCAGCGAGGGTCGCGGGCTCCGTCCAGCGCTGCCGGGGCCGAGCCGTCCCGGGCATCCCACGGCAGAGCCGGGCCTCGGCCAGCTGCTTATTCATTACCTGCCTCTTCTTTAATTGCTTTCAGCCTCAACCCGGCAGCTTTGCTGCTAAACGGTTTGGCAGCGGGGTCAGGCCCTCGGTGCTGTTAAATTTGCCGCGTATCGCGCTGACAAGTTTGCGTGGCTGGAAGTCCCAGGAAGAAGTGTCCACCTCCCATCCCTGGAGCATCACGCAAGTAAAATGGGATGTTGAGGGACCACCCTGGAGTCCCCAGTGTCCTGGGTGCTATCTGGAGATGGCCTCCAAGTCAGCCCCAGTCCCAAAACCTTACGGTTACTCAGTGGCACTGAAAACATTTTAAGCTGTGGTGAAAAGCCCACTTAGCCGTAGACATGACCTCTTTCTTTTCTGCCCGCCATACAAAGTTCTATAAAACCTTGACACATCATCGTGGCAGCAGCGGAGTGAGGGGAGTTAAGAGAAATGCTTGTTTTGGGCAGAGGTGGCACACAGCTGACACGGCAAGAGGAGGAAGACTCTCTCTCTCTCTCATTTTCTCCGTTGTGAAAATGTCAGGGGAGTCGACTGCAGTCAGCAGGCTGCTGCCCAGCCTGACCTTGGGACCTGCTGCTGCCCAGGCTGCGGACACCTGGGGAGATCTCATGGCCACTTTTTTTCTGTTTAAAAACACACTTTCCTTTGGGTGCCTTTTTGAAATTCTCAATGGAAACGTTCATCAAAACCCACTGCTTTTTTGTATTTCTTGGCACCCACCCTTCAGCATCCCCTCAAACCACTGAGCCCCTTTGCTTCTGGGAGGAACGTCTTCGAAAGGAAATATTTTCTCCCTGCCTGAAAGTGTCTGTATTAATTTTAAAATTACCATTAGTGGGTGAAATGTTGATTGAACCTCTTGATAGGACATGGAAAACCAGCGGGTTGCCGGGCTGGGCAGGGCAGGAGGAGGCTCTGTGCCAGTCCTGGTAGTTCTTGCTGCCAGGGTTTGTGGAGCCACTTGTGTTGCTGCAAAGCACAGAGCCCCTCGTCACTCCTGCCCCGCAGCTGAAGCACCCAGGGTGGTGCAATGCCAGCAGCTGCAGTGGAGGGCAGAGGGGCTGGGGGCTGCCCGGGGGTCACGGCATTGGCACGTGCTGAAGGACGGGGCTGGCTCTGGCGGCACTATTGCCCTGCCCTCGCAGAGCTGCGGCAGCTCCCTGAGGACCAGCCCTGTCTCTGCGCGCGCGGGAAGGATTTGTGGGGCTCCCCGTGGAAGCAAGCATCCTGACCTCTGCCCAGGTGCTCTGTTTGCACGATGCAGGACGTTAAATCTTGCCTTAATGTGACTGCCGAACACCGGTTTTTGTGAAGTGTGCCGGGCACTTCCCCATAAATAAATGATGGAGCATTATTCAGTCCACTTAGATCAATACATCAGCTTGACAAGTTCCAGTTCTGGGAATTTTCTGACCCACTGGAACATCTTCTCTGCAGCTGTGCTGCTTATAGACCGTGATGTGTAGACCAAACAAGCTCTCTAGCAGGGCATCAGGACCCAGCTGGGTTGGTGCTTCCGCCTGGCATTGCTGGGCATGGGCTGGTTTGCACTGGGATTGCAGCAAGGGCAGGCAGAGCTAACTCAGTGCCAAACTGGACAAATCCTGCGCTCTTCCCCGCTGCAGGCAGCACCAGGGCACTGCCCAGCCTCGCCGGGGTGCCCTCCATGCACTCCTGTCTCAGCACAGAGGACCATCTTTAACCCCCAGCTCTACCAGGAGTGATCCATGGAGCTCTGGTTTCAGGCTCTTTGCACACTGGGGCAGATGTAGCCTGGCCACTGGGAAGTTTCGTGACCCAGTGCAACGGGAGGATGATCTCAGAACCTCTTTGCTTTATTATAAGGCCAGCCCCAGGTGCTGTGATTCTGCGCACGCAGCATCTCCCTGCCCCAGGCTGCTGTTCCCCATGCCTGGCTTTTGGATTTTTGAGCTATGGGTTACCAAAGGACCTACCTCCCCATACTGGCACTTTTAACAGGGTGTGGAAAACAGAATATGGTCCTAACCTCCTGCTGCTGTTCACTCACATTTATCACAGAGTGTCTGCTTACCTTTGATTCGAGATCCCTACATCAGGGACCCAGGGCGGTATTTGTCTGTGAGCGGCTGCGTATGCCTGTGGGATTGTATAAGTAAATAAATATAATTAATAATCATCTGACTTCAGAGCAGCCTTGGCAGGGAGGTAAATGTAGCCTTCATAGAATTACAAACAAAATCAGGAAAAAAGGGAGACCTTCCTAGGAGCTGGTATGAATGGAAATAATCATGCTTGAGCCGCTTGAAAATTAGTCTGCAAGCATCGTTTGGGTGGGTTTTAGCAGATAGAGGCATGGAGTTCATCTCTAAATAAGATTTTTGACCAAAACCATTTAAAAATAGCTTTTTTTTAAGATGCCTGCATTCTTTATCAATTAAAATGCAAATGAAAATAAAATGCCACGGGGTCCTGGCCCCGCTTCAGTGTCTGACCTAGAAGGGAGCAACCCAGTCCCTGCAAAACCAGGACTGAACCAGCAGGAGGGACAAATTGGAGTGATTTCCCTGCAAAAAGGTTTAATGGCATTCTGTAAAATACTTCGGCTCGAGACTGAGCCAGGGAGACCATCTCCAGTTTGCCACGGGGATAAGCACTGAAGGGACGGGGGTCTGCGCTGGTGCTGGCTGCTGGGAGGGGGGCTGTGGGCAGCACCAGGGTCCCAGCAGCTGTGGGGAGCTGGTGGCCGTGGCCACCCCGCTGGGCTGGGCACCCCCGTGCTGGGGAGCCTCTGACACCGTCTGCCTTGCTTTAACAGTCAGAAGAAGAACTTTCCTGTTTAAAGATTAAACGTTGTCTTTAAATATTAAACAGCAAAGCTCCGCGCTCTTGATTGTGTGGCTGCTGCCGGCAGGCGGCTCAGAATTGCCAATTTTAATTAAAAAACTTTATTTTCCAGCGCAGCCCGGTGATAGTTCCTCCTCCCAGCCGGGGCTGCCTGACCTCTCCCCTGGCTTGCCTTCATCTCTTCCTCTCTGCCCGCGTTTCCCTCTACCTGCAGCAAGGGGATGGAAGCGTGAGCAGCCTCGTCTGGGTCTGATCAATGCCCCTGGCACTTCCTTCCACAGCCCCAGGAAAAACAATTAAAACCCAATCGATCCTGCAGGCAGCTTTGAATATGCAGAAGTGCACACTTGACCTTCAGTGGTCAGGCCAACTTCCACCCCGCTGCTTAGCTAGTTTGCTCAGGTATTGCGGCTGTACCGAGTGACCTTGGCTCAGGGAGCGCAAGGCACTGCAGAGGTGGCCCGGTGCCGGACCAAGGAGCTGTGGAGGTGGCCCGGTCCTGGTCCAAGGTGCTGTGGAGGTGGCCCAGTGCTAGTCCTGGGGCCAGGGCACCTGCCAACTGCTGCCTCCTGATGCTGCTGCTGCGGGGCCGGGGAGGCAGGATGAGGTTGGCTCCAGCACCCAGGTGTTAGGAGCTTTCCAGAGCCATCCCCATGGCTTCCCCGGGACTGTGCCAGCCTCCTGCCGTGCTCCCTCCATTGCTCCGGGCTGGGGTCCGAGGGATGTGTCTGGGCTGGGAAGGCAGGGGGGAGGCAGCCACCTCAGAGCCGCCTTGTCCCTGTGCAGGGACAGCCCTGCTCCTCCCCGTCCCGTCTGTCCTCCCCCAGAGTGAGCAGGGACACCCCATCCGCAGGGGTGCCCCCCACTGCTGGCGACCGTGGGCCCGGCTGGCAGTGGGGTCCTTCCTGCGCTGCGCCTGTGGCCTTGCTTCGGGATGGAGCCCGGGAGAGGGAGCTGCACGTGGTGCCGCTGCTGGCGTCACCCAGGGACACCCAGCAGGTGGGTGGCAGGGTGCCACCCGGCACCCCGGCTCTCAGCTCCCTGCAGCTGGCCAGCCTGCACCCCAGCCGTGGCGATGGAGATACCCGGGCACGTTTGTTGAAGGCCAAGGAAACCTCCCCGTTGTGTACACAAAGTGGAATTTCAGTGAGTTATGCATAGACTTAATTAGGAGTTTTAATTGCTAATCATCTCCCAACAGGATTAGCAATGCTGTCTATTAATTATCTGTGGAGCCCTCTGTTTTGCTAAGGCAGGAGTAACAAAGCAGCGTGAACGGTTGCGTAGGCCAGTAATAAATGAACTCCCCAAGCCCTGGCTCTCCCCGGGGCTGCTGGCAGCGGGGGCTGTGTGGGGCCAGCCCTGCCCGCAGTGGGCAGAGCAGCAGGGAGCGGGGGCAGAGGGACTGGCAGCAGGCTCTGGTGACAGGCAGGTGGGTGCCGGGCTGCTGAGGGGACCGCTTGGCTCCGCTCGCCCGCTTTGGCCCCGCTCAGAGAGCGTCTCGGCGGCTCTCGCAGTCGGAGGGTGTCGGCGATGATCCCCGCTGCAGGAGGGAGATAGGGGCTGCCAGATTGACCCGATCTCGTCTGGGGACAATGGCCCTCACGGCGGCAGAGATAGTGCTGGCGTGAGCGACGCTAAGCCCGCGCGCCCTTCTTACCGCTCACAATGCGGCGCTGAGCTTAATTCCTGCAGATGAAGAAGATAGGGGCTGTCAGGCTGTAATTACAGCTGCGCGGGTCACGGGGAGGCCCGGCTGCTTTCACGGTCGCCTTGTCCGGTGGGTTTTTGTGCCGCTCGGGCTCCCAGCTGCCTCGCTTCTGCTGGGAGCCCTGCCGGGGCTCACAACAGGGACAGAGCGGCCGAGCTCCAGCCAGGCCGTGGACTCTGTGCGGTGGGATGGGCAGTGCTGCCTCCCAGGAAGGTTTCTCCCAGTGATGGAGAGCCCCGAGGAAACTGGGGCTCTTGGGCTGGAAAGGAGAAGGGAGGCCAGGAGGGCTGTGCTTGCTGGAGGGGACGGGGCTGCTGGCCAGGCCAGCCTGGGCATGGTCACCCCTTTCCAAATCCTCCGGAGTCCTGCTGCCAACTCCATCCTTGGTGAAGCACAAATGGGGTATGATGTTGGAACAATGGAAGGGAACAAAGGGATGAACTTGGAGACCCTGGCTCACCTCAGCACAGCGAAGGTGACCTCAAATGATGCCAGTCTGGTACAGTGCCCAGCAAACCTCGTGAGGGTTGTCACCCATACGAGGCTCAGGAACAGGCCCTGGACAACTCGTGATGCTGAGGAGCATCCGGTGGGACCGTCCAGAGCGAGGGGTGCTTTGTGCAGGCAGCTCTGGCAAGGGTGATGATGGGAGCAGCTGGGCCTGGGCGGGCACCGCTGGCTCCTGCAGCGAGCGCTCCCCGGACCGTGTCTGCACGTGGGCTGCGCACCGCTCTGACCCTCTGCTTCTCTCTTCCAGGCGTACAGCTTTGCCATGGGCAGTTGGCCAAAGAACGGGCTCTTAGACATGAACAAAGGACTGAACCTACAGCACATAGGGAGGCCTCACAGCGGAATAGGTGAGTGATGCCACCCCGCGCCCTTCCGTCCCCACGGCTGCTGCTCCAGACACGCGACGTGGGACGTGCCTCTGCTCCTGAGAGCCGGCCCAGGCTGGGGTGCTGAGAGCCAGCCAAAGGGCTGCAGGCTCTCTCGGTCTCTGGCCGGTGGGCAGGACAAAGATGTGTCAGGGCGGGAGGGACGCATGGAATGAGCTTGCCATCCCTGGCACTTCCCAGTGTGCCAAACACAGCTGCCCGTTCCACTGGCTAGGGAACTGCCGCCCTCCCTGGCCGCCCTGGCAGTGCTGGGGCTGGATGTGGGCAGCACCAGGGTTCACGCAGTGCCTGGAGCGTAGGGCAGGGGTCCCCAGTCTGGGAGGGATGCTTTCACTGGCAGACCAATCCTCCAGCTGCTCTGGGTGCTGCGTTCATCCCTGGAAGGGAGGCTCTGCCAGG